>SSNS01000052.1:284667-613776 GCA_006937985.1 Aphyosemion australe
CCCCCCCCTTTCTCTCTATGTCCCTCACTCTTTCCTACTCCCTCCCTTCCTCCCTACTCCTCTCTCTCTCTGCCTGTCTCTCTCTCGCTCTCTACCTCCCTCCCCCCTCTCTCTCCCTGATTGGCTGAGAGTTTTCAATTTTTTTCTGGCTAAACAGACATACACACCCACACATATTATACATCAAATTGATCGGCTTGGTCTAAGGAACCCAATGCCCCCCCACCCCAATCCCTGCTCTCTGATTGGCTGAGAGAGCTCAAGCATCTTTTTGGATAACAGAAATACGCACCCACACATATTATACATCAAATTGATCAGCTTGGTCTGATGAACACGGTGCCCCCCCTCCCGCCCATCCCTGCTTTCTGATTGGCTGAGAGAGTTCAAGCTTCTTCCAAGTTAACAGAAATACGCACTCAGACATGTTATACACCAAATCGATCAGCTTGAACTCTGTAAACCAGCCGTCCACCATCCCTGGTCTTTGATTGGCTGAGAAAATTTTGAAACCTTAAAGTTCAATTTCTGCTCTTTCTAACAGTTTATTTTTTATCTCATTCTGCTAACTTTGACAATTGAACTCATTTTCAACTTCACTTAAGTTCTAATGCATGTTCATCAATTTCAGCTGCTAAATTCACAGTTCAGCTAATTGTGAAAATTTAACTTTTAAATTATTCCTACTCAAATACCAGCTGTCTAGTTTTTTAAACTGTGTAGTGAGATTTCAGTTTTCTGATGTTTAGATTTATTTTCTCTTTTCTCCACTTACTTATTTGGCTTTAATACACTTGTTAGTGATTTTTTGCTCCTAAATCTTTCAATCTTTTCAGCTCATTTTTACAATTACGTTAAATTTTCGCAGCAGAAAACTGCTTATTTCAGTTCAGCTACTCAGCTATCAGTTTCAAAATTCAGCATATCCTGCTAACTTCACAATTCAACTAATTGTGAAAATTTAACTACTTATACTCAAATATCAGCTGTTTAAACATTTTAGCTGCTCAGTTTTTTTAACTATGTTTAGAGATTTCAGTTTTCTGCTGTTTAGGATTTTTTTCTCTATTCTACTTTTTGGGCTTTTTAAAACTTTTTAGCAATTTGTGATCCTAAAACTTCAAATACATTCAGCACATTTTGACAATTAAGCTTAGTTTTAGCTTCAATTCAGCAGTTTCAGCTATCGTATTCAGCAACAAAGCATTCAAACGCATTTCTGCAAGAAATGCAATTTATCTAGTTGCATTTTAGTTTTATTTTTTATTACTTTGAAAGTCTGTCGCTGGCTCTGAATACAATTTAAAAACTCACGAACACGTATTTTACACGCGTACACTGAACATTAAAGTACATCAATAACGTGATAAAAGAGAAGATATACACTCGCACAAAATACGTGAAATAAACTACCTGCAGACTATGACTTTTTTATTGTTTTTGTGAAGCGCCTTGTGATTTTTTATAAAAACCTTTCTTCTTCTTCAGATAACATGAGTTGGCATTTCTGCTCTGTGAATAAGTGTAAATAGTGCTTATGAACAAAAGCATTCTGCCTGAGTGACTGTCAACCAGACCATGTGTCACTGTGGAGTGCACGGATGTGATGAGTGCGCAACTTTTTTCATTTTTCTTTCAAATTTGTTCAACTATTGTCTTGATTTAAAGGAGTCATCACCTATAACACCGTGGATATCTGTGTCCTATTATAGTTTTTTAGGCCATTAAAATAAATTGTATTGGAAAAATAAATTAAAAATGTGCTTTTCTGATCCTTTTTTGTAAAGGGCATATTTTCTTGCGAGATCACACGCAATATTTCAGCTGTGTCAGACGCGCGCGGGACTGAGGGATGCGTTGATTGGTGGAAGGAAGCAGGAAGCAGCTTCAGCATCTTGCTCCAAAATAACAAGTTATAACTGAACCCGACCTGGCAGTGACCCACGGGATCCAACTGTGTATTTACGAGCCTCGCCTCGTGCGTAATGGCTTATTCGCTTGTTGTTGAGTTTTTTTCAGCAAAGCGCCGCAAACCAGAAAATGATGGAGATCTGTAAACAGTCTGGATGGGATAAAGCAAGCTAAAACAGCCTGGCATCGGCCCATCATGCTGTTGTAAAGATCGAATACACAAACCAAGTGGACTTTTTTTCCCCGTAACACGGATCAGCAACGGTAAGACATAATTTATGCGTTTCACGTTATGAAATGAGCTTTCTTGTGATGGTTTGTTTGCTGCTGGCCTCATATTTGGTTATATCTGGCCTTTGTGACGACATATAGGCCAGAGCTCAAGTTCTCGTTTTGGAGTGCGCGTGCTCGTGGGGTGCATGTGAGCTGGTTGAAGAAGGCAAGAGTAAACAAATGCGTCATTGTTAAATATCAGCTTCTCGGCCAGTGAAAAATCATTAGGAAGCCATTATAGACATTTTTTCAAGTGGAAAAGTGAAAATTTCAGGTGATGACTCCTTTAATCAAAATATTTTTTTTCTGTCTCTTTTTTATTGTTTGGTGACTTATTTTCTTCTCAATCATTCCTCTTTTTGATATTATACCTCCATTTGTTCCCATATATTGTTTTACTTACTCAACATTGTTTCACCCTTCTTTACCTCTTTTTAATTTTTGTGTGACTAGAAAGGAATGTTTCTGTAGAACATGCTGGACAGTACTTGTCTTTGTTATTAAATTGTTGCAATAACAAACATACATTTGCATTAAGGAAGTATATTTGTCAGGTCCTACAGCTTATGAGAGCATTGGACATGAAAAACATGAAAAATATCGTGTTATGGTACATTTGGAATCTGTAATTAATTGCAAGTTAAGTATGAAACTAATGCAAAAGGTTTTTGTCTATTGACATCCCTAATTAAAATTAACATTCACATTAGTGTAAGCAGATTCATGTTAAACCAATTTTAACAGAAATTTTGCTCTATGTTAAAATATATATTATTATATTGCTTGAAGTAAAAACAGGTGTATGTTTAAGAAAACTGCTGCACAAAAGGTGATCAAACAGCAGGTGAGAAAAAAGAAAACATTCGGAGCTCACTGTTCTTCACACAAAGTAACTGAAGGGCAAAGGAGAGGACAACAGAACAAATGTTGGTTTGACTTATGATCACACCATGGCCTCAGTAGGAATATATCTGGACGCAGGCTCTGCTCCAGATGGGGGTCAGTGGCTTTAGCACTTTGGTGAAATTCATTTCTCAACTGAATCTAAGCTGACTTTGTTTTAGCAGTTCATCCAGAATGGTGCAAAATAAACTGAATCATTTTCCTTTTTACTATAAAGCACAAGATGAAAAACTAGCTCAATACAGCACGTTATTTTAAAATGTCTTGAATAAGCTGTGAAAAACAGATCTAGTCTTAGGACAAATATTATTTTGGGTTTTTAATTATTGAATTGAATCTTTCTTTTTCAGACTGGAATGATCCAACAACCTAACTGACTTCTATAAACAAGACGTTGGTGCACAAATTTATATTTAAATTGTGCTTTTTTCTCTTGCACACAGTCAAATTATGCATACTGAACATCATGATGGATTTTGTTTCCATCAACATGTCTCTGGTGTCATTCTGACTTGTGTGATATTTTCATTAAAGAACTGGTAAAGTTAATCTATTTTTAGCAGAGTTGTTTTTATTAAAGTTGTAACATTTTTTCATTCAACATTTAAAACAAAACAACAACAAACTTCCGACGAAAAAAAAAAACAGCTTTCAAAGCAACATTCAATCTAAGATGGCAACTCAGACCCCACAGAAAAAATAGCATGAGCCACCTAAGGGGCCGTAACATCCAAATGGTAAAACCTCATGAAAGTGTGGGGTGTAGCCCAGCTAGCATCCGAGCAAATGTCACCAAACGAAACTCCCCCAAACAGCGCTCATGAAGCAGCCACGCCTCTAGTAAGAGTGCCCTGACCTCTCGAGGCAGCTGAGAGCCAGTAACACTCTAACACAGGGAAATTGCCTCCGCAATCCAATGGGAAAGTCTTTGTCTTGACAAAGCTCTACTCTTGGAGGGTTTGGCGAAACACACAACAACAATTTGTCCAATAGCCGGAAAATCCAAGTGCGGTTCACATAAGCCTGCAGAGCATGAACCAGGTACAGACAATGCAACCTCTTCTACTCCTCAGAGGCAAAAGGAGGACGACTGAAGGCCGAAACCTCTATGGTCATAGAACTGTAGTTCAGCGGGATGACCTTGGGCAGATATGCAGTATTCGGGAGCAGGGTGACCCTAGACCCATCTGGTGAAAACTACATGAAAAGCTACATCTAGTGACTTTCTGAGTGAACTTCTGCTACTTTCTGTCAGAGGCAGTTGGCAACACTGCCTGAACCTGATATCAGTGGACTCAGTGGTCTCCTTTAAAAAGCAGCTGACATCTCATCTGTTCAGGCTGTCTTTGGTGTGACCTTCTGTTGATTCTACCTCACTACCTTCTAGGGCTTTCACATCTGGGTCGGCCCAGTCTAGTCCTGGTAATTTAATTGTGTTCACATCTGGGTAATCTGTACTTTTTCTGTTTGTTTTTTTGGACCTGCTCTATGGCGGTGTGCTTCGCACAAAGCCGACCCAATACAACCACTACTGAATGATTGGCCGGCTGAAGTTCATCCCTACCTATAGAGGGAGCCTCTGATTGGTGGGTAGAATCAGCCATCAGCAGTTTCCTGCATGCAAAACTCATTATCAATCTGGATGCATTGGGGCCCAGAAACTCTGGCCCCAAGTTCAGATCATCCAATTAATATATGAGAAAAGCACTCGTTGTCAGGTTCTGCCCTCTAGACTGGACACGGGAGAACAGACTGGCGGTGTGTTCTCCAGGAGTTGGCCCACAGAGTGGAGAGCGGGTCCAAGCTCTGCCACAGTCACCTCCACTTCCTGATCAGTGCTGCGGGTGCGGCGCAGCTCCTCCTGACGTCACCTCCAGTTCTTAAGTGAGTCAGGTTCCTAAGGGCTCTGTGTCATCGCCTCATGGTCTGCGCATTCGGCCTGGTCTCGCTCCTCCTGACACCACCTCCTTGTCTCTGGAGGATCCGGGGGGTCCAAGCCGCAGCACCAGGTGACCAGAGTTGTGCCGCCTATCTCAGAGGCCCCTGCTCTGCGGCCCGGTTTGGAGGTCCAGCCTCTTCCTGTGGCTTCACCAGAGGTCCAGCCTATTCCTGTGTTCCTGCTTCCATGAGGTGTCGTTTCAGTTGGCCTTGCCTCCTGAGATATTCCTGTTCGAGGTGTTTCCGCCTCCTCCGGAGTTCCAGTCTCCTTTATCTCCTCCCCCAGGGTTCCAGTCTCCTGTGGCCGAGTCTCCTGTGGTCAAGTCTCCTGTGTCTCCAGTCGTCCAGTTTCCAGAGGTTCAGTCTCCAGAGGTCCAGCCTCTGATATCTCCTGGGGCTCCACCTTCTGCTTCCCTGTGCCCTACGCTCCAGTTCCTTTTCCCACGTCACCGGTCCCCCAGAAACTGGATTTTTGGACTTTAACAGAAGAGTTATTGAAAGAATTCTCAAGGTGAAAGATCAACATTCAACAATTGAACAACACTGGTGAGTGACGCTTCATTTTAAATGTTTGCTCATTTTTTCAATTTTATGTAGCTCATTTAAGACACACACACACGTTCATGTGTTATTGTGTTGTGTGTGTGTGTGTGTCACTTGCTGTTGAGTTGTTGTGCCCTGCCTTACTTATGCCAGAGATGTCACAAAATTTTAACAGTGAATCACTTCTGGAACAGGGAATGTCCAGGCTGGTTAGAGCTCGGCTAAGCAGAGATTTTGTTTACATCCAGAGAAATTTGGTTTTCTAATCGCAGTATTGGGGTACCTTAGCTCAATAAGTAGTCCAGTTTGGTTAGACTTCAGCCTGACTAAGGTGTTTACATGCATTTTAAAAGTCCAAATTTAGTCTCACTATGGCAATAATTCGGTTTTCTCCATCCATTTTCATCTGCTTATCCGGAGTCGGGTCACAGGGGCAGCAGCTTAAGGAGGGAGGCCCAGACTTCCCTCTCCCCAGCCACTTGGGCCAGATCCTCCGGGGGAATCCCAAGGCGTTCCCTGGCCAGCCGAGAGGTATAGTCCCTCCAGCGTGTCCTGGGTCTTCCTTTGGGTCTCCTCCCGGTTGGACGTGCTCGGAAAACCTCACCAGGGAGGCGTCCAGGAGGCATCCTAACCAGATGCCCGAGCCACCTCAACTGGCTCCTCTCGATGTGGAGGAGCAGCGGGTCTACTCCGAGCCCCTCCCGGATGACCGAGCTCCTCACCCTATCTCTAAGGGAGAGCCCAGACACCCTGCGAAGAAAACTCATTTCGGCTGCTTGTATCCACGATCTCGTTCTTTAGGTCACTACCCAAAGCTGGTGACCATAGGTGAGGGTAGGAACGTAGATCGACCGGTAAATCGAGAGCTTCGCCTTTCGGCTCAGCTCTCTCTTCACCACGACAGACCGGTACAACGCCCCCATCACTGCAGACGCAGCACCAATCCGCCTGTCGATCTCACGCTCCACCCTTTCCCCGTGAACAAGACCCCAAGATACTTGAACTCCTCCACTTGGGGCAGGACCTCACCCCTGACCTGGAGAAGGCATTCTACCCTTTTCCGACTCAAGACCATGGTCTCGGATTTAGAGGAGCTGATTCTCATCCCAGCTGCTTCACACTCGGCTGCGAACTGCTCCAGCAAAGGCTGGAGATCATGTTCTGATGAAGCCAACAGGACCACATCATCTGCAAAAAGCAGAGACCTGATCCTTAGGCCACCAATCGGTTTTCTCTTATTGCATAAAACCCACTGACTGTTTTTCCAGCAGTTTTGCACTTTTGTCTTGGAAGGTCTTGGATTGTTGATGAACATCTGAACCAATTTCCTATAATCTAAGGGTGACAGATAAGTATCCATTCTATAAGTTATGACAAAAAAAATTCTTTAAAGCTAAGAGAAGCTGCAGTCGATCATGATCACTAACTAGGAGTTCATCAGCCTTGGCCTCGTTGAGGTAAATTACTTCCTAGAATCTTCAGCTGAAAGAACATTGATATTTGACCCTGTGTGGAAAAGAAGAACTCAAACTTGTTTTTAAAATTATGGAAATATGTTTTATCTTAATTCTACCCC
Source organism: Aphyosemion australe (assembly GCA_006937985.1). Classification (NCBI taxonomy): domain Eukaryota; kingdom Metazoa; phylum Chordata; class Actinopteri; order Cyprinodontiformes; family Nothobranchiidae; genus Aphyosemion; species Aphyosemion australe. The sequence continues at coordinate 291,812 of SSNS01000052.1, forward strand.
AAAACATATTGATTCATGCTCATGATGAGTGGAGGGACAGTTCTGATTGCAGTATCATTTCTGAACCATTTTTTGAACCAAATAATTTGTATATCTGTAATATCTGCATCATTTCAAAGAAGTTGTTCTCTTTATGTATAGTTACCCATTTATTATGGATTTACATGTCCAAACCTCTGTTCTACTGGCATTTATCTTTTTAATGTTGATTAAAAGGTATGTGCTGCTTCCCTGATAACCAGTGTTGGGAGTAACGAGTTACAAAATTAATTGATTACTGTAATGCATTGCTTTTTGCTGTAACGCAGTAATGTAAGGCATTACAGAAAAAGAATCAGTAATGTACTCGGTACAATGTCAGTAACGCACGCATTACAACGCATTTTCAACCAGGAATCAATTTGTGAGTTTTCTTCAGGGTTCTAATTACGGGGGAGCCTGAATAAAAGGTCCAGTTTTGATATGACATTATTTATATGGACTCCAGCGCACCAGGACTTCTATTGAGCAGAGAGGACAGAGACCGCTGATCGGATGCGCTCCAGCTGCGCGCACCGCGACCGCAGTAACATTCTCAAAGTCACGCCACCAAAAATAAACAAAAAACATTTAACACGTGATCGTTCATGTCCACTTTCTGGCACTTTCTCTTTTACTCATGCCTGACGCACGCTGCCTCAGCGGAGCCCATCTGTGCCCAGGTGACATCACCACACCTGCGGCGTGCAGCGCACATTTCGCTATTTTCTGGATGCACATTTTACGGTGCATCCAGAACTTCTTAGTTCAAAACTAGGCTAGCTCATTATGTGAAAAAGTAGCATAATCCAGGAAACAGTTTTTCTGGAGAATTGAGAGGAGATACAATAAAAGGAAAAAATAGGTAGATTTTTAACCACTACAAATGTTTAACAATATAAAGCAATAATTTATAAGCATGTAATATTTAATTATTTCATAAAATTCAGATCACTTTCAAAACTCAGGTCTGCACCCAGGGCCGTATCCAGACATTTGGGGACCAAGGCAAAATACAGGGTGGAGGCCCCCCCTTCCCCCCACACACGTTTACACGCTCATTTAATTTAAGATGAAAACCCTTTCATTGTATTTCTTCTTAGTAAATTAATTTGTAGTTTAGAAAATCAAGGTTGGTACAAACATGTTTGAATGTCAAAGCGCCCATAAATAGATAGAGACGCGTGTGCTTGGGAAATATGAATATTTCAAGAGAACAAACAACATTTATGTAGAGTGAATGAGAAGGTGTAAGAAAACAAAAGTGGCCACCTGAAGGAGATGTTAACAGGAAGAACAGCACACGGTGACAGGCATCTCCAAAGCCACAGATGTGTCTGCATTATTTATGTGTCATGAAATCGACGCTGCAGAGGGTGAAGTTAGATCCATACATTTGACGAAAGCTCGCTCTGATCTCTGCTGGGAGTAAACACTGCTTTCAAGTGCAATTTCAGCAGATGGCAGAAAACCGAACTGCTGTGGGAAGAAATACAGGAGGAACTGTGCCAGCAATTCCAAGACTGCCAGCTTGGATGGGAACGCTTTTACCTGAGCTTATTTTTACTGGACATTATACGAGGAGTACAATTGGCTGGAATTATTCCTGGCAGCAGTGTGGCGTGCAGTCAGAATTACCTTCTGACATAAATCACAGTCGCTCTCGGTGTATTTGGCTTGTTTTGACTGTACTTCTGTACAGAGTTTTTTTAAATGTTTGGTTGATGAACAATTCCACAGACCTCCAGTCAGGAATTGCTTCCCCTCAGTTTTCATGAGAAATACAATTGTTCATGATATTCTGTGTTAGAAATAACTTTTTTAAATAATTGAGATGCAACAGTTCAGATTGTACCTTTCTAACAGACATTTTAGTGTCTGTATAAACCAAATCATGTCAGATTCCACCAATCTGTTCTGTGGGGTTCCCCAAGGCTCTGTTTTGGATCCACTCCTGTTTTTACTATATACACTGCTCACAAAAATTAAAGGAACACTTTTTTATTGGGCCTGGCATGAAATCAATTAAACCTATCTGATAATTTTCTGGTTGATTAAGCAGCTGAGGGCATTGTTAATCACTTTCAGCTGTATTGGTGTTCATTGACTTAACGATAGGTGCACTAAAGTGGCAACAATTACAAAACTGTCAAAACAGGACTGGTTTAACATGTGGAGGTTATTTCAAGTTTCTTCCTCTGGTTTTCCCTCTGGTTGGTTTTCCACTCGTGCTAGTTTTGGCTTGAGTAATTATCTCTACTGGCAGCATGAGGCGATTCCTTAACCCTACAGAAGTTGCACAGGTTGTCCAACTTCTCCAGGATGGCACATCCACACGTGCTGCAGCAAGAAGGTTTAATGTGTCTCCCAGCACAATCTCCAGAACATGGAGGAGATTTCAGGAGACTGGCGGTTATTTTCGGAGAGCTGGACAGGGCCGTAGAAGGTCCACAACCCATCAGCAGGACCAATACCTGCTTCTTTGTGCAAGGCGGAACAGGCTGAGCACTGCTCGTGCCCTACAGAATGACCTTCAGAGGACCACTGGTGTGAATGTCTCTACCTAAACAATCAGGAGCAGACTTCATGAAGATGGCCTGAGGGCCCGACGTCCTGTAGTGGGCCCTGTGCTCACTGCCCAGCACCGTAGAGCTCGACTGGCATTTGCTCAAGAACACCAGAATTGGCAAGTCCGCCACTGGCGCCCTGTACCTTTTACAGACGAGAGCAGGTTCACCATGAGCACCTGTGATAGACGTGAAAGAGTCTGGAGAAGACAAGGAGAACGTTATGCTGCCTGCAATGTTGCTCAACATGACAGGTTTGGTGGTGGGTCAGTGATGGTCTGGGGAGGCATATCCATGGAGGGATGCACAGACCTCTACTGCCTAGGAAATGGTGCTCTGACTGCCATAAGGTATCCAGATGAAATCCTTGAACCCTTTGTCAGACCCTACGCTGATGCAGTAGGTCCTGGTTTTCTCCTAATGCACGACAATGCCCGGCCTCATGTGGCAAGAGTATGCAGGCAGTACCTGGAGGATGAAGGAATTGAAACAATTGAATGGCCTTCACGATCCCCTGACTTAAACCCAATAGAACATCTGTGGGACATTATGTTTCGGTTCATTAGGCGGCGCCAGGTTGCTCCTCAGACTGTACAAGAGCTCAGGGATGCCCTCACACAGATCTGGGAGGAAATGCCACAAGACACCATCCGTTGTATCATTAGGAGCATGCCCCGACGTTGTCAAGCATGCACACAAGCTCGTGGGGGCCACACAAGATACTGAAAATCATTTTGAGTTGCAGAAATTAAGTTTTTGAAATAATGGACTAGCCTGCCACATCTTCTTTTCACTCTGATTTTAGGGTGTCTACACAATTGAGCCCTCTGCAGGCTGAAAACCTTAATTTCCAATAAAAGACTTGGCATCCTTTTGTTCCTAAGACCCTGTCATTATTTGTATAGATATCCAACTTCATATTGAGATCTGATGTGTCTAATGTGTTTCTTTAAAGTGTTCCTTTAATTTTTGTGAGCAGTGTATTAGGGCTGTCAAAATTAGCGCATTTTTAATGCGTTAATGCAAAGCCACCTTAACGGCATTAATTTTTGTAACGTGCGATTAACGCGCAGGCTTTCGTAGTTTTGTTTTGGCCCTCCTCGCGTTCCATAATCTGATGTAAATAAGAAGCAGGAACAAGCCATCGGCCAGCGGCAAATTTCCTTTGAATCACATGTGTAAAAATGTATTAAACTCTCAAGTCAATTTCTTTTTAGGATTTCCACAGCTGGATTTTTTAGATAAAAACAGTGTTTTTAAATCGCGCGGGGACCTACGCCTACCAGGCTTTCAGTATGAGCGTAAAGCCGGCGATGACATAACCGCTCAGGAAGCGAGTGTAAACAGTGTGTAGAAAGTGACCCGCAGCTCGGTATTTTTCTCTGGATTACGACGAGGTGGATAACCGGAGAAGTTCAACCATACATGATCGGTGGCGAAACGGAGGAGGAGGGTACAGTTTGTTTACTTTTATTGAGTATTTAATTCCTGTGTTCGAAGCGCTGCAACCGTGACCTCTCAGCTGAGGTCTGTGTGTGTGTGTGTGTGGGCCACAGCTGATTTGAGTTTGGCCCCTGTTGCATTATTTTTGTCTGAGTTCAATGGATTAAGAAAGCAAAAAAACAACAAAAAAAACTTATATTGTATATGTTGTCTTATATTTTTGTTAAAAATAATAAGATATATTTAAAATGTGCTAAATAGGCAGAATAGTTTTTTTTCACACTCCTCCCTTTGTCCTTGTTTTAGTACCACATGTGTTGATTTTGTGATTCCTCATGGTGGAACCATATAAGGTGTTATTGTGTGGGAGGTAATGCCTAATTGCACTTTTGAATATTTTTTTTTCTGAGGAGGATACTGGACTGTATTTATCATGTTTGTTTGGTACAGTTGTAATAAACATATTTTCTTTAAAAAGTACATTTGTCCACTCAATAGTTGAAATAAGAAAAATTTGAATAAGAAAAAAAAATTGCGATTAATCGTAAGTTAACTATGGACACTCATGCGATTAATCGCGATAAAAAAATTTAATCGATTGACAGCCCTACTATATATACACTAGAGGTGCCTGAAACAATCGATTCGCATTCGAATCGTGATTCTTACTTATAAAGATTCAGAATCGATTCATAAAGGTTCGGAATCGATTCTGTCTGAAAGCCTTTATGTAAACTGCCGTATTTCCGAGCGTCCCTGAACGCATCATCGCTGGCGCACCTGCGCTAGCAGTAGCTGCTCGCTCTGTGTGCTCCTACGCTGCAATCGCTTGAAATACAACAGAGACGTACCTTTATTATTATTCTGTGTGTGTTCTATGAGTCAAGAAGTAAGTTCACTATGTTTTATAATGTTTAAATGGTGTTATCCAGTTTCGATTGATTGTTGTTTCATGCCAAGTGCACCGTGAATAATTGATGCTTGTTAAAACTAATTAGTGCCTGTTAGTCTTCATTATGTTAAACTTTGTTGCCACACATACTTGAAAAGTATTTGACTGCATTACTTTCAAAGCTACTATTAGGTAACTGTGTTTACACTTTTAGAATCACTTTATTTTACCTTGTAAATTTGCATTTTCTTGAACATAACCAGTTTTCTTTAAAGTGAAATAACAATTTCCCATAGCTTTTTCTAACTTGCAGAAGAAAGTAGTTAATCCTGGAACTGACACTCTTTGTTTATATTGATTGTGAATCGATTTGAATCGAGAATCGAAAATCGATTCTGAATCGAATCGGCACACCGAGAATCGGAATAAAATCAAATCGTGAGTTGTTGTAAGATTCACTTCCCTAATATACACCCACTTGGACAGATAATTGATGCTTTTCATGATGTCTCCTATCACCTATATGCAGATGACATTCAGCTGTACTGCTCCTTTAAAGGGACACTTGTCAGTTTTGGCTTGTTTTTACCACCCCCTACTGTTTGTTGGTGAAACCGAAAGTAAAACTTATCTCTCCTTACTGTGTGTTTATCTTTTTAACACCTTAATCTAACTGCTGAAATTTTACCTCAGCCTTAAATAGTTTCTACGGGAGTTATTCATCACTAAGTTAAACAAATCAACTGTGTTCATGATCTAAACATGCAGGAAACGTGCTGGAACCAGACTGCTGAGCCAGGTAGGTCAAGCTGAATTTTTTTCGAAGTCCCAACAGACCGGACCGGCAACTGTGAAGTTGCAAGTGGAATATTCTGGCCACAGGGGGCGACAGGTTCTGGGTGGCCTTTCGTTCACCCTGTAAAGGGTCATTTTAGCACAGGCTCAAGAAAATCATTTAAAAATATTAAAAATTTGCAAAGTGTCCCTTTAAGGATTCTGAGCTCTATAAGCTGTCTGAACTACTAGAGTGCCTATCAGCGATCAATAGCTGGCTAGAAGATAACTTCCTTCAGTTAAATTCTTAAAAGACTGAATGTCTGATCATTGCCCCTGAGAGCATGGCTCCTCTGATTAGTCAACATCTTGGGTCATTTAGCTTCTGCCGTCAAGTCAAACTTGAGGAATTTGGGTGTTGTTTTTGACCAATCAATGTCTCTTGAAGGTCACTCAAAAACGCTGATCCGAAACTGTTTTTATCATTTGAGAAATATCTCCAAACTGTGAAGGTTGGTGTCAAAACATGAACTTGAAATGGTTATCCATGCCTTCATCTCCTCCCGTCTAGAATACTGTAACACACTTTTCACATGTTTCAATAAAAAAACCCTTGACCGCATTTTTTCTCTTGCTGTCATTGTGTGTGTGTGTGTGCGTGTGTTTTATGCCGGTTCGCTAATAACGTGTGCATCTGTGTTTACAGAAGCAGGTGTCTTGGGCTGCCTTGCACCTTTAAGTGGAGGCTATAACTGTGCTTTGTCATAAAGTAGTCCCAAATCTAAAATGGTGCCTGTGATTCCTTTATGTTACTAATTAGTTTTACTTGCAATCAGTACAATTATTTACATCACCAAGCAGAATTGGGATCACTAGAAATTTTAAGGACTTTTTACTCACAATGCTAGTTGGATCCATTCACTTACTGTGTTTTATGCTAAGCTAAAGTGAATGGAGTAAGCCAGGTCAGGAAAATGACTGGGCTGGTTAAAAATAGTTTTTTCCCGACTTATCTAACTCTGGGAAATATGTCAACAGACAAAATTTCAATTTTGGGTGGAATATCTCTTTAAGGCTACAGGACTTGTGGTTAACCTTAAGCCTAGTTTGTACTTTCCCATCAGCAACTTTGCACTCACCCACATGTATTGAAAGAGACGTCTTCTTTTTATATTCTTCATTGGTGTCAGTAGCTACGTTTACATGGGCACAAGTAATCGGATTGAACGCCCTATCGGATCAAAAATTCGTCATGTAAACATGTCAATCGGAATATTCTGATCCGATTTGGCCTGATACGAATGAAATTTCATTCGGATTGAGAGAGGTGGTTTTGTCCGATCGTCAATCTGATTGGCATCCATGTACACAGCCATTCGGATCGTTGGGGTAAAATAATGCCTACTGCGCTTGTGTGCAACTTCAGCGTGCCCTGTTTTCGCCTCTGCGCATGTTCAGGACAGATCGAAAACATGGCGGGCGGTAAACAGAAGTGGTCTGTTGCCAACGCTATTTTTTACTGGAAATACTACGGGAGCTCAATATTACTGAACGTCTTGATGGCCGAACAGCTAAAAATGCCGAGTTATACACTCAAGAGCATCTAAAGTGCATCTAAAGATGCAGGAAGCGTGAATTCACTGAAGTTAGAGAAAAAGCAAATAAAATGCAAGGGAAAAGACGTGCGGACAAGATGGCGCTTGTTTACAGTTTCTCTTCCGGGAAAGACAAGTCTGCGCATGCGCAAGCTATGGAGCGGGCATCGCGGCGTGATCGGATCATTCCAGTTAGTCTCCATGTAAACAGAGATTTGGGATTTCCGATCAACCAAGATTTGAAACGGATTGGGGAAATTTGGCGCATGTAAACGTAGCTAGTGTTGTGAAGCAATTCTCCGCCAGGACAGCAGAGAGGATAGCACTTTTCTGGGGTATCCTGCCATCAATGCAGTCACGTCTCTAGTGTATTTACTATTGTGTATTTACATTGTGTTTATGTATTTCAGAGACTTTTTCACGTGGAAAAATTTGTCCTTCATTCTCCTCCACCTCTTCATGCAGTTTCCACCTCCAAACCCACGTTTCATGTAATTTCCTGACACACATAAAAAGTTTGCTGCATATCTTTGTACTCCTTCAGTCACGGTTGTATTGTTTATATCATCAGACTTTTTCCGCGAGACATTCTTTAATCTGCTCTGTGTCTGCCGCGAAATATTGGGCTCTCGTTATATTTTTTTGAATGGCGATGATGTTGACAAAGATAAAGGAAGCAGTATCCTGACCAATAACAGACTTGCAGTCTCTGATATTATTGAAGGATAGTTCGAAAATTGGGCTCTACTCCATCTGTCCTTGCATGCCTGTTGGAGAGTCCTTACATCCACAAATAATGGCGTGGCATGTCTCCACACCTTCGCAGATGGAGAATGGTAAATGTCCTGTGTTTGATATACTGCCATCTAGAATCCTAGAACCCCCCTCCAAGGCACTTTACAACACAATCAGTCATTTCACCCACGCACACACACATTCACACACTGGTGGTGATGAGCTACATTGTAGCTACAGCTGCCCTGGGGCACACTGACAGAAGTGATGCTGCCGAGCACAGTTGCCACCAATCCCTCCAACCATCATCAGCAGACAAGGTGGGTTAAATGTCTTGCCCATGGACATAACAACAGTGACAGTCTAAGTGGGGATCAAACCTGCAACCTTCCGATTACAGGGTGGACACTTAAAGCCTAATTTATCCATCTGCGTCGGTATGGAGACACCATTTTGTGTTGGCGCAAGGGCTCTCCGACAGGCCCGCAGAGGGTGACGGACACATGCCCCCTTTTTTAACTGTCCGTCGAGAACGACGTAGAGTGCAAGCTCGTGATTGGTCAGGATGCCGCTTCCTCATACATCAATAGCACCGCCATTCCCCCCAAAAAATAAAGAGAGCTGAAAATGTAGCGGCAGACATGGAGCAGATTGAAGAACGCCTCACGGAAAATGTCAGAAAATGTGAAAGTTTATTCATCCGTGACTGAAGGAGCACAAAGATATGCAGCAAGCATTTTATTTGTAGACAAAAATGATGGGAAACGTGGGTTTAGAGGTGCCGATCGCATGAAGAGATGGAGGAGAATGAGGGACAAATACGTCCGTGTTAAAAAGTCTTAAAATACATTAAAACAATGTAAACACAGTAGTAAATACACTATCGTGGCCCGGATACGTGACTGTAATGTTGGCAGGATACTCCAGAAAAGCGCTACACCCTCTGTTGTCTTGGCGGGGAATGGCTTTGCAGAAATTAAATCATCAAAAAAGTTAGGATTGTGTGAAGCAAATATACATTTAACATTAAAGGATTAATTTATGTAAATGCATTGTTATAATCAAATGTTTTTCTTTAATTGTACTTTATAGTTTGATTATTTTTTATAAGCGATTCCCTGTGCAAAATATTCAATTGTGCCCACAAAAGCCACACGATCCTTGAATTCAGACCAGTGATTTATACGTCTGGCTCCAACTGAAGATTTACATTTTGTACTTGCACCAGAAACAGTTTATTATTTAATCTTCAAGGCTTGAGCACTGATTGGTTACCAGTGCAGAATGTCATTAAATGTTTCTTAGAGAGCGCTTTTTAAATTAGATGGAGGTGCAAAGCCCTAATTTCCATTAGTTCTGAGTCTGTCTCTTTTAGAGATCTTTAAAAGATTCCCAATATGTAGCACCTAAAATTTGACAATTTTCAGATTTTTTAAAATGCAAGATGTAGTATGCAACAAAGCTTTGCACTGGAATTGTTAAAGTTAATATGAAAAAAAAGATGAATGGTGTGAAAAAAAACCTTTAATCTCATCTTCTGAGTTCTTAGGACTTCAAATCCTTGAATAATACTGTGTTCAGCAGTTGAAATTGAATCACATTTTCATTACTGTGAGAATGTGTGCATGATGGGGTTTGGGGATTTACAGCCCTCTTGGTGTCAAATTCATACAAAAGAGAACAGAATTTTTAAAAAATGCATTTGTTTTTAACTTCCTGTGTGTTTTTTATTTTCACTCAGACTTAAATATGTGCCTCTACAAGTCATGTGTGCAGGGGTAAGACTTCTAATGAAAGACAGACTCATCCGCTCTTTGATGTAACTGAAATTGCATTGCGATTGCTGCCAAATAACCCTGATGGGGCTGCTGCACTTTGAGTTTCATTACTGGATGTTTGATAAAATGTACTTTCCCTCCAAAAGTCACCATATTTTGCAAAAGATGAAATGACTTTCAATGATTAAGAAAGAACAGGCGCTGAAAGATTACAGAAAGTGTACAAAGCCTGAATTGTAAAGGTTCCGTAGTTTGTAGAAGTTGATGACATCTTAAAGGTGTGGTTCACTGAAAAACATTTTCAGCAGTAGCTCAGGAGGTAGAGCGGGTTGTCCAGTAATCAGAAGGTTGCAGGTTCGATCCCGGCTCCGGCCAGAGAATGTTGCTGTGTGTCCTTGGGCAAGACACTTAACCCGCCTTGCCTGCTGGTGGTGGTCGGAGGGACTGGTGGCGCCAGTGCTCGGCAGCCTCGCCTCTGTCAGTGCGCCCCAGTGAATGGGTGGATGACTGATTGTGTTGTGAAGCGCCTTGGGGGGTTGTAGAACGCTAGTAGGCGCTATACAAATACAGGCCATTTATAATAATTATTCCTGATTATAATCAGTCACTCTGAGATTGTCATGCACTTAACATTCATGGACTCACCCATCTTGACTCACGACGGGAAAGGCTGTTGGTGGTTTAGCATACAGGTAACAGCAGAGAACGTCTTGGCTAGTAGAAGCTAACCGTTAGCATTAGCAACTCCACCACACAGCAGAACACCAGGCTTGTGTTACAGCAGGGTATATGCAAGGATCTTAAAATTTAAATTTAAGACTTTTTCAACACTTTTTAATACCTTCTAAAATAAAATTAAGAGTTTATCACAATTAACTAATCAACTAAATAATCATATTTTTATTTAAGTAGAAAACAAATCCATATTTTAATTAAACTTTAACCAAAGGTCAAGTTTATTAAAATATGCCCAAGTTTAAAAAAAACCTTCATATTATGGCGATTTTTGAACTTCTTTGTTTCGAACAACTTAATGACAAGCTCTAAATGCTTACGTTTTTGCAGCTTTTTAATAATTTGGGGGCAATAAAGGTTATTAAACATTGTAAAAAATAAAAACAACAATGTTAATATTAACAAAAACAATGGCATTGAATAATCATTGTTTTTTCCAAAACATCCCCTTAACTTTAGATTTTTTTTATATAGCCATTTTTCCCATTTTCATACATTGCACATTTAAGATTTTAAGACTGGAATCTGCTCTAACAAATGGCTGACCAGGCACTTAAAGGGTTAACTTAAACAGCCTTGAAAATGACAGCAGAAAAATAAAAAGGAAAACATAAACATGACAAGGAAAAACAAGCATTTGTTCACATTTGCCTTAGCTCATTTTCTTTTCTTTCAATCCTCTCTTCTGTTTGCTTGAGCTCTTTGACTTTTTCTTTCTGCCTTGCCCTTAAGGTGTTTGATTTTGTTATCAACTGGGTCATTAATGATGGAGATTTGTCCTCTGCTTTTTCTGCAAGGTCATCTGCATCTTTTTGCAGTGCTTGACAGAGCTCCTGTAGCACCTTCCTCTTTTTTCAGTTGTTCCTGCTCCTCTTCTGTCCCTTTTCTCTTCATGCGCTGCTTAGCAGCCTCTTTTTGTTTCTGTTGGTCATCCAGATAAAGTCTGTATCTTGTTCTTGCTGTTGCTACACTAGCAAGAAGGTCTTTGTTCACCTTCAACACACCCCCACAAACACTAACCTGATCACATATTAATCTGTGTGCCTCCAATGTATCCTCCAGAATGTTCACAGTCTCCACCTTTTTGTTTTGAGAAAAATCTCTACTGTTGCTTGTCCATGCGACAGCAGGAGAAGCAGCTCAGGGTACTTGCTCAAGCCTGAATGCAAGAAGACATCAATTCTATGGACAGTTGGATCATAAGACAGGTATTCTTTACCTCTTGCCTCCAAATGTAGAAAACTGTCAATCTGCTGATAATTGGAGTCACCTATAAAACACAAAAAATGAATAAAATATTGAGTTATTAAATCGCAGTCAAAGTGAATCATTTACATGAAAAAGCATCTGCACACAAAAGCATAAGCTGGTTTAATTTGGATATAAAGAAAAACAAATCTACCTAATGGTAGATTTCAGGTTGAAATCACAACATTGTATCTATATGTAATGAAGAGCAGGCCAAAACTATAATTAATAAGCCATGTCAATGAACTGGCCCTTTCCCCTCATCAAAACGACATTATTCTAAAATCTGAATGCCACCAGTTGAATTTCACTGTCCTGATGCTGTAGATGTCTGACCAGCAGAGACTTCTCCTGTCAGCTGGCCATCCTGCAGGAGCTTCTCTACTGGTGTTCTCATTTTTTTCAGATAACTCTCTGGATCCCTGTGCATGCATGTAGGGTCTAAACATGCTATGGCTCTGACCACAGGAAACCTGAGAGGGCGCAGCCAGGCCATCTACACAATCTCTCCTAAAGATGAGTACAGAGCGCTCTCCTAACTTGCTTCTTGGCTTGGCCTGAAGTTCCTGACAAACAGAAGATAAAATGTAAATGTTTGTTAATTTTAAATGTCCATTCCTCTCTTAGCCTTGTAAGCCAACATTTTTCTTACTGTATCACATGTTGAGAAAGTACATATCATAGCTTCTTAGAGATTATCCTCTGGAGAATTATTTCCTTAACACAGCCTAGGGTCTCATACAAAAATACATCATAAAAATCAGGTCACAAGAAACTTTTGATTAGTTTACTCCGTTCATGTAAAGTCCAGCTAAAATTCAAACCGAGCAGACCCTTACCACTTTACAGAAAACACTAAGAAAGGTGTTGGCTACTCAGGGTTCCATCATCTATACAAAGTGTTTAGTTCAATATCCAAGTATAGATACTGGAAGGATATTTAACTTTTATCTTTATGGCTGATTCTGCACCTAGGCCTGTAGCTGCATCTGTAGCAGAAACCCAGTTAGCCTCACTAGAGACATCGAGTTTGGTCAACTGCAGAGGAGTGAGGTCTTGCAGGTCTCTCTTTAGAAACCCTCTCAGTAGTCTCTAAAAAGATATAGAACGCAGACCGCAGCCAAAAAATTGATTATGCAGACTAATACTTTACAACAGTACACGATAAAATGCCTAAAGTCTTTACAAAATTACCTTTATCAGTTCAATCAAAACTTTGGCCAAATAAGGCAAACTGGCTCATCCATCTGATACTTCTTTAGAAAAGGGTTGAAGGTCCTTGAGATTGCTAGGAAGAACTGCAGTTTGGCAGCGATGAAAGGATCGCCATGTGCCATCTCAAAACAGTCAAACGAGGCCATTCCTGGGTTTGGGAGCTTGTTCTGTTTTACACCTTCCACGTACTACAAACGTCAAAATACAACTGTCTGTCATGTCCTGTGTCCTCGTCTCCCCAGTCCCTCCATATCCCAGCTCCCTTGTCTCCGGTCCCCTCAATTATCAGTCAGGTTTTTTACTTTATTTCTCATTCTATCATTCCTGCCATGTATCATTATTTTATTTCTCTTTAGTTTTCCCCTTATTTTTGTTAAGCCTTTGTGTTGTCAGGTCCCTGTTTGTTGGTTTCCTTTTGTATCACTGACCTTTGACCCCTGTGTTCTCTTAGATGTGTTTTCTGTTCCCAGTCCTTCATTATTTTTCCCTTTTCATATATTTCTTATTTATATATTTTCTGTTCATGGTTTAGTTTATTCCTCCAGCCTCCTAGTTCAGTTATACAGTAGTTGTATGTTTTGTGTTTTGTTTCCCTTAGTCCAACCCCATGTTTTACTTTTGTCCTTAGTCAACCTTATTTAACTTTTCCCAGTTTAATGTATTCTTTCAGCATTTAGTTTAGTGTCTTCTTGTTATGTTTCTTTATCTTATTATTTATCTGGTTCAGTTCAGTCCTCTTGTGTTTTGTATTGCCTCCCATCCGATCTGTTGTCTCCTTGGCGGTTTTGTTTCACTCCGGTTTTTGTAACAAATTTGTGCCATTTTTGTGCTGGGGAGGTCAGCACTCGTAAGTCTCTGTGTAGCCATTGTGCTAATTCTGTGCATGGAGAGCCCTACACTCGCTAAAGATACACCACAGGTGAAGGAGTCTCCACTTAAATGATCTTGTTGGTATACTCTGTATACATTTGAGGCTACACAGTCTCCACTGAGATGATCCTTGGTATACCTTGTATACATTTAAGGATAAAAATGGATTTACTAGTTTTGTTGCAGCCAATCACCTTCCTTGGGGTTTATTATCTGTTTTGGTGTCTGTTGTGTTAAATAAACACTTTGATTTGCCTTTTCAAAATACAGAGTGCAGATCCATCTTGTTACCTCCACATTACCTAGACAACGTGGGGCATAACAAGTGGGGGCTTGTCCAGGTTTTGTATGGGTCACCCAGGATTTGCCCTATTAGTCCAGGATCTGTGTGACCATTGTACCCTGCTCATCGTGTGAAAATAATGCCTGAAAGAAAAATGTGTGGTAACCTCTGTTTGTGCATTTCTCAGATTTTTGGAGCTGTCCCCCTCTTGTACGTTCCCAGGAGGATGGTAATGAAAGTTCTAGTTTTGGGACAAAGGACAACCTTTCATCCTCTGTGCATTAGTGGTGGGCGAATCGATCCAAATATCGATAGTATCAATACTAAGGCGGCATCTTAATTGGATCAATACTAGCCTAGTAAGAGCGATTCTTTACTTTAAGTCCCGTTCTTCTTTGCAATGCTGTGGTTTAGGCAAAAAGTAAACAGCAAAGTCGCCTGACTCGCCACTCCTGTGTCGGTGTAGCACACTTTGGCTCCACTCCTCTCCCCTCCCCTCCTCCTGTTTAGATGTTGCGCTGTCACGTGAGTCACGTGACTTAGACCGGCAAAGCCACAGACATCATATACGTAGATGCCCCGTGGACTGGCACTTCCTATGGGAGCTGCCGTAGTGGCCGGCCACCATCTTAGCTGGGTCTCCATTCGCCCCCAGTGCATTCATTTCTTTTCTTTTTTTTCCCCATGTCCTGTTTGGCTGTATAGCAAACAGAATTGATGTCTGAGTGCCGAAAACAAGCCTTACAGTTTTATTCTCACAGGTGGATCATTATAGGTTCAGCTATAACACCCTGCCTGATATCAGAACTTTATTAGAAATGTTTTCGGTTGGTTAAAATTTCAACAGACACGGAAATGAAAGAGAAAGGGGGGAAAGAGAAGGAAGGGGGGAGTTCACAAAAATAAACAATAAAGGATGCAAAAGAATCCACTTATAGACCTGCAGAAAGAGAAAAAGAGAATGCATTTTAAAAAACAGGGACACAAAAATACAGCAGAACCAAAACATCACTGCACCAACAACATGAGGATGTATAACAGTAGCAATTTTTGCTGAAAAGCACACGGTAATAAAACCTAGTGCATATAGTGCCAACCACAGCCTTAGGTTATGTGTTAAAAACACCCAAGCCCATACTTGTGAAAGCACCATGTGAGCACCTGTGTTGTGTATGTAAGGTTTCTCTAGAGGAATGTCCAATAGTGAGTGTGAGACGCCACAGACCTGCCCCCAAAGACCCAAGGAAGATGGAGGAGATCCAAGCCCTGAGATCCAAAGGTCTCCCCAGAGTGCAGGGACCCCAGAGAGACCGCCACCGGAGCAGCCCCAACCCCCCTTCCGATGGGCGCAGAGGCTCTCCCGGGGGGGGGGCATTCATTTCTACTGAAGGTGCTTAACCAACTAAAAAACACATTTTATTATGCTTTTATTACCAAATCTTACATATGGTATGGCATGATAGTTAAAATACACATATAATTAAACAAAATAAATTAAAATATAAAATCCCATCAGGCAGGCTAGAAAAGTTCCAGAAAAATACAATTCCTCTGAATCAGGATCCACTACTTTGGTGAAAACAATGAACAAACATTCCCCTCTCTGAGTAAACTTGCCAAAAAATATCTGGCAGTGGTTGCAACATCAGTGCCAGCTGAGAGGATTTTTTCAAAAGCAGAGCAGTTAGTGAGTCACAGATTAAAAGCAAAACATATAAATACGATACTGTTCATGAACAAAATCCTGTAACCAAAATCTTTGTTCTGCACAGATTATCTAAATGCATTGGGGGCTGTTGTTTACATATTTATATTTTCACCAGTTGTTTTTATTGTTGAGAATTCTAGTTTTAATTTTTGTATTATAGTTTCTCTACAGTATTTGCTTGTTTTAGTTTGTGTGCTAGTATGCGTGCACTTTTTAAGTTTGAAAAATTTGATAATTTTCTATTTAATTATTAACTTTGTCCTAATTCTATCCTGGGTTCTAACTATTAAATAATAAAAAAGAAAACATCACAAAAAACAATTAATATCAAGAAACGTGAGATTTAGCAATTCAATGACACATCTATCTCATTTATTGAAAAGTATCGGTATCAGCGATACTGGCCTGTATTTACTTGGTATCGGATCGATACCAAAATATGCAGTATCGCACACCACTACTGTGCAGCTTGCACAAAAGTCCTTGGAGTTGGTCTTGTACCCCTGCTCCTTGTCCACAGGCTTAGAAGATAATACGGCTCCAAAAAGAGTCTCCCTAGTAGGATTTAGAGGCCTTTCCTCTTTAGGAAGAGTATTTTTGTTTTTATAGTGTTGCGGTGATGGGGTTAGTCTTGGTGTTTATTTAATCTACCTTCTCGTGAACTCCCCAGGAGAGTAGGAGACGGCTACATAAATGGGCCACTTCTTACCCTCACTGGTTTTTGTGTTTATTCTACCCACCTCAAATATTCTGCATGAAGACCAGGGATGAGTTTGCTTTCCATGGATAATTAGCGGGAGTTCTCTTTCCTAGAAGTTTTGGGTCCTCATTGTGTTTTTTGTGAAAAAAAATAAGGAAAACCAGTTTTGAGAATATTGTTTACTGTTTTCTTCTTTTCTTAAGGGAGGGGCTGTTACGATCACTGGGGTCCAGCCCTGGTACAGCAGCTAGTTCTGCTCTTAGCTCTGTCTCCAGCACCCTGGACCCTGGTTGAATCCCTCCCGCCATTCCTCAGTGCACCAGCTGAAACCACTTACCTGATGAGAGGGCTTAAAATGGGAGCAGCTTCAAAGGAGACAGAACTCTATGAGAAAGAAAAAGAGGCTCTCCGGAAGAGACTCGAGTAGCAGCAACCTTTTTGTCTCTCCACAATCCGTAGGGATCTTGCTAATTAAACGTGATACCAAGAGATAGAACTTGTAAAGAGGAATTTGATTCAAGTTCTCTTTGTTGGCTAAATGAATGGTTCTTTGTATTTGTAATAGTTCTTTGAAGGAAAGACTTGGTTGACAGCACCTTTTGTTCATCTCTCCATGATCCTTGTGATCTAGCTAACTGAACGTTTAACCAGATTTTAATAGAACTGGAATAGAGGATTTTGGGTTTTATTTTCCTCTTTGGTTGTTGACGCTTACAGTTCTCAGTTTGTAACTGTTCTTTGTTTCTTTCCCTTTCTCCAAATGGAAGAGAACTTCAGATGACAGCCATTTTGTTCGTCTCTCCACGATCTTCATGATCTAGATAACTGAACGGATCTTGCTAGTTTGACTGAACCTAGTTTGAGGAAGTTTACTTAAACTCCGCTTTGTTTGATATCGTGTGTGTGGTTCTTAGGTGCAACTGTTCTTTGTTTGATTTGTCTCCTTGATTAGAGAGAGACTTGTTTGGATGACTTTTACTAGTCTCGTTATGATCCCTGGTGATCTGGCTATTTCAACAGTTTTGATATTTGGATGGAACTTGTATAGAGGTTTTGTTTTTAAAATCCTATTTGTTTGCTGCATGTTTGGTTCCTTGCTTTTATAGCCATTCTGTATTTAACTTCTTTCCTCATTCGGAAAGACCGGTGCTGCAGACATTCTATTAGTCTCTTGAACCAGCTATGGTGGCCTAGTGGTAGAGTGTCCGCCCCGGGACTGGGACATCGGGGTTCAAATCCCGGTCGAGTCATACCAAAGACTTTGAAAAAATGGGACCCAATGCCTCCCTGCTTGACACAGCAATAAGGGGTTGGATTGGGGGGTTAAACCACCAAATAGTTCCTGAGCGCAGCCACAGCTGCAGCTCACCGCTGCAGCTCACCGCTCCCCACCACGGGGATGGGTCAAATGCGGAGATGTAATTTCACTAGTGTGTGATGATGACTTGGGACTTTAACTTGACTTTAATGACCTTTAAGATCTGGCTATTAAATGGTTTTACAGTTTGATGTTGGCTTGATTGTAACCTTTCTCTATTTGACTCGTCTTCTCGTTATGAGCAAGACTAGGGAGAGACCTTTTAACAGCCTCTCAATGATCCTTAGTGATCCCGCTATGGGCTCTATGCACGCTCCAACAGAACCATAAACCTTTTTCCTTAGCGAGGTCTCAAGGATCAGAGAGAGACAGAAAATGTCCTCCGAGCAAGTCTCTACCTAGTCTCTCTTACCGAGGAGAAGAATCAAACAAAAACGGCTGCAACCAAGACAACATCAAAACCATAAACCTTTCAATGGGCTCTATGCACGCTCCAACTTCCGCATTCCACATAAGACCGCACTCCTATGTCCAGTTGACATAAGTCGTCGGTGAAGTTGTGACATGGCTGAGAGTTTGGAGTTCACCCGGTGCTCGGAGGACATTTTCTGTCTCTCTCTGATCCTTGAGACCTCGCTAAGGAAAAAGGTTTATGGTTCTGATAGTACTCAAAATTAGGATTTAAACTTAAATAGCGTTTTGTTAATTAATTTGTGTTCTTTATTAATAGCTGTTTCTCTTTTTAGAGCAGGGTTTCTCAACCCTGGTCCTCAGTGCCCCCCTGTCCTGCATGTTTTCCATGTCTCTGCTTCAGCACACCTTATTTATATATTTGCATTGCCTCCTCAGGAGGACATCAAGTACTGTAGAAGCCTGTTAATCACTCACTCATTTGTGTCAGGTGTGTGGCAGCAGGAAAACACAAAGGGCAACATGGAAAACACGCAGGACAGGGGGGCGCTGAGGACCAGGGTTGAGAAACAGTTTTAGAGTGACAACCGTCTTAGGGACAGGATTTTAGTTCATTTTTTATAAGACGGCTTTTAAGCTTTCTTTCGGTCTTTGATGAAGAATAAACTACGTAGTGGTGTGACCTTTGGTAAAAACCTGGTGTTTTAGTATAACTCTATTTTAGAGTAGGTCACTTTGTTTGGTATTTTCCTTGAGATTCAACTCTCAGGGGTGTTGTGTTAAATCTCATGTCTTGTTGGTTGGCTCACTTAATGATAGTTGTCCTACTTGGAATATTCAATGAGGACTGAGACATCAGGATGAACTTTGGACATTTAGTTGAATTATTTCCCTTGTGTACCTGGATCTATTCTCTGTAATTGTGTTTAAACTGTGTTGAGTTTATATTTTCAATAATGGCTGCCCCCTCCTGTGTGCAACTGAGTGCTTGTTGTGGCCGTGGAAATCTGGTGAGAACATTGCTTTTGGAACTTTAAATGGACAGCTTGTTTGGAGACGGATCCGCTGGATCTAGTGACTTGCTGTTTGGGAGAGCAAAGTGTCAATGAACTCTCCTTGTTTTGCTTTGCCTATGGACTTACTTCGACTTCTGTGGAAGTCTTTGTGAGGACTTCACCTCCCAGTATCCCCGCTGCCACTTGTGATGATGTGGATTTACCGGATGGAGATGCCTGCTTTGTCGCCTGATGGAAGAAGAGGTTAGAGCTTTGCAAAATCTCTTCCTGCTAACATGTTTCTATTAAGATTGAAAGACAGCCTCGAGCTTGTGGCTTAAAGTGGAATCACCAATCTGAAAGCCCAAGACAAAGCTCTGATCAGAGGGCTGGAGCTCCTCGACATTGTCGAGATGGAACGACTTGCTACAATCTGTGAGAACGCGCACACCTGCATGAGTTGTGGGACTTCTTTTGTTCAGCAGTTTGCCACCCCGTTGAAGAGGCTTCTCACCTTTCTGAGATTCCACAACATGACAGTGCTTTGTTTGCCTCAGGTTGGTTGGTTGTGCCAGGACATTTTGTAGGTTAGGATTTTAATTAAAGTTGGGAACTTTAATTTTGAGGGTGGGATTGTTACGGCCCCATGCCGTTTGTGCTTTGTGTTTCGATTCACCTGCCTGTGTTTGCATGGCTGAGAGAAGATGATTTGCAGCACCTGGCGCCTTCCATCCCACCTGATCCACTCTGAAGCTCCCAGTTGAAGCAAATGATAATCAGCAGATAATTGTGGACAATATAAAAGCCTCCTGGCCCAGTTCTACAGGGAGCAGCAGACCTATTGTCTACTCAGCGGTTTGTTTCACTCTGGTTTTTGTAACAACTTTGTGCCATTTTTGTGCTGGGGAGTTCAGCACTTGTAAGTCTCTGTATAGCCATTTTGCTAATTCTGTGCAGGGAGAGCCCTACACTTGCTAAAGACACACCACAGGTGGAGGAGTCTCCACTTAGATCATCTTGTTGGTATACTTTGTATTCATTTGAGGCTACACAGTCTCCACTGAGAAGAACCTTGGTATACCTTGTATTCATTTGAGGATAAAAATGTTACTAGTTTTGTTGCCGCCGATCACCTTCCTTGGGGTTTATTATCTGTTTTGGTGTGTGTTGTGTTAAACACTTTGATTTACCTTTTAAATGGGACTTAGAATGTAAACCAACATTTTCCTTGTTGTTGTTGAATAAGACAGCTTGGGTGGTCAAAAGTAGCATCAAAGCCATGTTTGACCTACTTTTTATGTAAATTAGAAAGTTGAAAAAGGCGAGAGAAAACTTCCTGTTCTGAGAAAGCCTTCCTTAACACGTCATAAGGGGGAGCCACGCCTCCTCAAACCTGCATGTGTCTGAGGCCTTCTGGGGAAACCAACCAATCAGCATGTCCTGGCCGAGTGGGAGGGGCAAACAGCTCTTTTCACTGAAGACCTGAGTAAGGGGGTTTAGAATGGCCTGTATCAGGGCTCCTGGAACAGATGAAAGCCCAAAAATTTTTTCTTATGCTTATTGAAGGCTCAAAGCTCTGTTTTAGATTGTTGATTACCGTATTTTCCGCACCATAAGGCTCACCTGATTATAAGGCGCACAGCCAATCAGCGTCCTAGTTAAAAGTTTGGTCCACACATAAGGCGCACCTGATTATAGGGCGCACCCAGCAATTGGTACAATAAGCCAAACAAAGGAGTTAGATCAAAAATCAAACTTTATTTTTACTCAAATTTTTTTTCATTCGTCATCCATAAATCCCTTAAAATCCTCGTCCTCCGTGTCTGACATGAAGAGCTGACCCAGCACTGAACCCAGCATGCTCGGCTCCGACGCGCCCGGTGAACGTTTGTTCGCCATCAGTCATCCAGCGCTCCCACGCTGCTCGGACTTTTGCTTTGAACTACCGGTTCACCCCGATGTCCAGCGGCTGGAGTTCTTTGGTTAATCCACCCGGTATGATGGCGAGCTCCGTGTTCATCCTCATCACCTGGACTTTAACGGCGTCGGTGAGATGGGCCCGCATGGAGTCGCAAATCAGCATGGCTGGAGAAGTGTGGAAGAAGCCGTCCCGTCTTTTGGTGTACACCTCCCGCAGCCACGCCGCCATCATGTCCTCATCCATCCAGCCCTTCGGGTGGGCGGTGCTACGGGCCGGCTCTTTGTTTGCCTGCGGACGCAGGTGTGGCTGGCCTCACTTACGTCCGTATAAAAGGCGCATCGTATTAAAAGGCGCACTGCCGGTTAAGGGGAAGATCAAAGGTTTTTAAATGCGCCTTATGGTGCGGAAAATACGGTAATTGCATTCTAGGACACCTTTAAATTACAGAATGTAGATCCTTCTTGTTACCCCCACATTACCTAGACAACATGGGGCATAACACTCAATTCTTGTCAAATACAAGCAGCTGCAGTTTGCACCATTTGCAAACCTCTAAAACCTTTCTTTTGGTAACCCTGAAAACAGAGCATAGTAGTCAACTGGTTCAAGTTTTCTTGTTCTTCTCACAAAGAGACTTAATCATGTCTCACTTTTACCAACTTTTATTTATATTTTAGTCATAAACTCCTCTCAAAATGGTCTCATGTCGACTACTTTATGCATCACAGAAAATAAACTGAGGTTTGAAGATATTTTACTAAACAAAAAAGCCTTACATTTTGGGAGTAGTAGTAATAATAATAATAATAATAATATGTGCAAGAAGTCATAATCTGAGTTCATTCAAACACTATTTTATATAAACAGCCTGTCAGGTCTACGCACGTGTTTCTCATTCGTTACTATATTTCAAAGTGACGTGTGAATGCAGTTGTGTTTTCAGCAGTTTTATTTTAGAACAGCAGCAACAGGCAGGTTTTGGCCTCAGGGCCTTGTCTGTTCTGAGCTTATGTACCTTTTTCTTGTGTGAATGAGTTTCTAAAGTGAACACAGAAGAGAGGTAAATTGCTAACAGGCAGTTCTGGATGAGGGTTACATGCCCACCACTCTGAAATTATAAGCATGAATATTCTTGTTTTCACATTCCCTTTTATCTTGTCTACTATAAATCAAATATCAATTAAATTGTAGTTACACTACTTTTTTGTTGTTGTTGATTTAAGCCTTGACTTTCAGCAGACACTGGGACGATCAGCAGCCCAAAGGCTTAAATGAGTCGATTTCTCTAAATGGGAGGACACAGTACTTGGAAAAAAGGCGGAATGCACGATCCAGATTGGGAATGAGTCCATCTCATGTATCTTAGTATCTTGTAATCTGGATTTACTGGTCTATGTTTCAACCCTCGCCTAAGGTTAGGAGCTTCATCATCAAGGGGGAGCTCGGGGCAGAGGTACTGCTCCTCTGCATCAAATGCAGGCAGCTGAGGTGGGTCGGACATCTGATTAAAACTGCCTTAGTTCAAATGAATAAGTATATTTTTTTCGTTTATTTCCTATAGTAAGTAAAATCCTTTTGATACTTTATGGAAGATTAGAAGAAAAAACAACTCCTGATTAATGATTTATTCATGACAGGGTTCGTACGGTCATGAAAAACCTGGAAAAGTTATGGAATACTACAGGTCCTGGAAAAGTTTTGGAATTTTGCTATATCTAGGGTGACCAAACGTGGTCTTTTCCCCGAACATGTCCAGTTTTCACTCTCTGTCCGGTGCGTCCGGGGGAGGGGGGTTTCCTATATTGGTGAAAGAGTCCGGGTTTTCATCCAGGAGCAGGGTTCATATTACGGAGGAGCTGCAGCCCTGATGCAGTAGGTCCTGGTTTTCTCCTAATGCACGACAATGCCCGGCCTCATGTGGCAAGAGTATGCAGGCAGTACCTGGAGGATGAAGGAATTGAAACAATTGAATGGCCTTCACGATCCCCTGACTTAAACCCAATAGAACATCTGTAGGACATTATGTTTCAGTCCATTAGGCGGCACCAGGTTGCTCCTCAGACTGTACAAGAGCTCAGGGATGCCCTCACACAGATCTGGGAGGAAATGCCACAAGACACCATCCGTTGTCTCATTAGGAGCATGCCCCGACGTTGTCAAGCATGCACACAAGCTCGTGGGGGCCACACAAGATACTGAAAAGCATTTTGAGTTGCAGAAATTAAGTTTTTGAAATAATGGACTAGCCTGCCACATCTTCATTTCACTCTGATTTTAGGGTGTCTACACAATTGAGCCCTCTGTAGGCTGAAAACTTTTATTTCCATTAAAAGACTTGGCATCCTTTTGTTCCTAAGACATTGCCCTGTCGTTATTTGTATAGATATCCAACTTCATATTGAGATCTGATGTATCTAATGTGTTTCTTTAAAGTGTTCCTTTAATTTTTGTGAGCAGTGTATNGCATGAAATCAATTAAACCAGTCTGATAATTTTCTGGTTGATTAAGCAGCTGAGGGCATTGTTAATCACTTTCAGCTGTATTGGTGTTCATGGACTTAACGACAGGTGCACTAAAGTGGCAACAATTACAAAACCCTCAAAACAGGACTGGTTTAACATGTGGAGGTCATTTCAAGTTTCTCCCTCTTGATCTTTTTTGGCTGGTTTTCCACTCGTGCTAGTTTTGGCTTGAGTAATTATCTCTACTGGCAGCATGAGGCGATTCCTTAACCCTACAGAAGTTGCACAGGTTGTCCAACTTCTCCAGGATGGCACATCCACACGTGCTGCAGCAAGAAGGTTTAATGTGTCTCCCAGCACAATCTCCAGAACATGGAGGAGATTTCAGGAGACTGGCGGTTATTCTCGGAGAGCTGGACAGGGCCGTAGAAGGTCCACAACCCATCAGCAGGACCGATACCTGCTCCTTTGTGCAAGGCGGAACAGGCTGAGCACTGCTCGTGCCCTACAGAATGACCTCCAGAGGGCCACTGGTGTGAATGTCTCTACCCAAACAATCAGGAACAGACTTCATGAAGATGGCCTGAGGGCCCGACGTCCTGTAGTGGGCCCTGTGCTCACTGCCCAGCACCGTAGAGCTCGACTGGCATTTGCTCAAGAACACCAGAATTGGCAAGTCCGCCACTGGCGCCCTGTACTTTTTACAGACGAGAGCAGGTTCACCCTGAGCACCTGTGATAGACGTGAAAGAGTCTGGAGAAGACAAGGAGAACGTTATGCTGCCTGCAACGTCGTTCAACATGACAGGTTTGGTGGTGGGTCAGTGATGGTCTGGGGAGGCATATCCATGGAGGGATGCACAGACCTCTACTGCCTAGGAAATGGTGCTCTGACTGCCATAAGGTATCCAGATGAAATCCTTGAACCCTTTGTCAGACCCTACGCTGATGCAGTAGGTCCTGGTTTTCTCCTAATGCACGACAATGCCCGGCCTCATGTGGCAAGAGTATGCAGGCAGTACCTGGAGGATGAAGGAATTGAAACAATTGAATGGCCTTCACGATCCCCTGACTTAAACCCAATAGAACATCTGTGGGACATTATGTTTCGGTCCATTAGGCGGCGCCAGGTTGCTCCTCAGACTGTACAAGAGCTCAGGGATGCCCTCACACAGATCTGGGAGGAAATGCCACAAGACACCATCCGTTGTCTCATTAGGAGCATGCCCCGACGTTGTCAAGCATGCACACAAGCTCGTGGGGGCCACACAAGATACTGAAAAGCATTTTGAGTTGCAGAAATTAAGTTTTTGAAATAATGGACTAGCCTGCCACATCTTCATTTCACTCTGATTTTAGGGTGTCTACACAATTGAGCCCTCTGTAGGCTGAAAACTTTTATTTCCATTAAAAGACTTGGCATCCTTTTGTTCCTAAGACATTGCCCTGTCGTTATTTGTATAGATATCCAACTTCCTTTGAGGGCATCAAGACCAGTGCGTGTGTGCGTGCGGACGTACGTGCAAATGCGTGTGAGAAGAGAGTAAAGTACTGCAAGTGAAAAATTTTTTTCATTTTGGTCATGGAAAATTGGTTAAAGGTTATGGAAAAGTCTTGGAAAAGTCATAGAAAATCTTAGCTGGAAATGTGTACGAACCCTGTCATGAATTAGTCTTTGATAGGTCTGTGCTTTGTTACATCTTAAATGCTGAATAAATGAATGCAGTATAACAACTTCACAATGGACTTACCTCACAAGTGTTCAACCCACTGCAACTGTTAGTGCCTCTGATTCCAAGTGAATATATTTATTTTTAAGGCTGGCCATCCCTGCATAACTACAGGCAGAGAGACAAAAGCTCTCTCTTTGTGTCGACCACACACACAACACAGTGGTCAGTCTCTCGTGAAGCTGTTGTAGAGGTGACAGGGTCACGGTCTGTGCGAACGCTAACGTAACACGTTTCATGCTGGGTTGGTCACACTTTGGATGTGGCCCAGAGCCCATTAACGCAGCAGGGGCCAAACAGAGAGCCTGAACACGAGCTGATAATTTTCCCACTGTTCTCTGCCATACGAGAACACTTTTCGCTCCTTTGATTTGTGAATATTACGCATGATGCGGACAAATGCTATGCATTACCATCAGGGCTTTACACAAAGATGTTTCTGGTCTGACACCTCGTTATTTTGTAGCTCTTTACCGCTTCAGAGCTCTGCTTTTAAATCTTTATCTTTAATGATGGAACTATTCTTGAAGGGTGGAGAGAGTTTTAGTGGAAAGTGGACATCTTGAAACACAGGTGGAACCTAGAATCAATTTAAACACATGGCAACACCACAATACAGTAAAGAGGCAGTTGAAGCCTATGGGTCAATATATTATTTTGGTAGTTTTCTTGTCCATGAGATTTATTTTGCAAACATGTTTATTAAAATAAAATTTAAAAAATCTTCTGTGTTCTTCATGATCTTATCTTTACAAATGCTATAGTTGTTTATTATGGAAATATTTTATTTCTAAAAAATACTAGATATCCATAAAATGTCAACTAAATAACCATCCGAAATTAATTACAATCACGTCTCATTTGCTAAACAATAATAAAAAAAAACATATTCATCAACAGCTTTAATTGTATATTTTCTATTAATTTGAGGTAATTATGACATATGTCTTTTTTGGCAATATGTTACATGTTTAACAGAAATTAAAAAATTGAATATGTGTTCGAGAAGTCACTGTCATGTAAGTTACCCGTAGCAAATACACCCCTCAAGGAACAGTGCTTATTCCAAATCACATGACCTGCTCCACATGTCATTTCCTCCTGAAGAGAAAACTGGTATGACTCCAAGGTATGTTCTCTCTCCACTTTTTCAGTTATTTCACCTAAAGTAGTGCTTTATTGTGTAGTAAGATTGTTATTAAGGAAATCTGGAACCTTAATTTCTGCTAGGAACAATAGAATTATAGATATCTGAATACATATCCAGTCTGCTTAATAAATGTAAAAAAGAGCTTGCCATATTAACGTGCTGATTGTCCGTCGGGGGAATGTCGGGTGGTAGGGGAGGGGCAGGGGAATGATCTTAATGCCAGGCTATCCCAGAGCAGGGGTGAGAGTGTGGTAGAGTTGGATGATTAGACAAATTATTCTACCTGCTGGCAGTGCGCACAAAGCGGCGCGCAACAAGACCTCAGAGCGCATCTGACAGATCTGTGCACAAGAGCACAATGTCGAGAGCTTCTAGATCTGGAAAGTGGAAACCCTTCTTTCAGAGAGTCTGGTAGACTTCTGGTTATTTCATTTGGAGAAATGTTTCCTGATTTTAAAACTCTGGCTGAAGTAGAACTCGTTACTCCAGCACTCACTTCAGATCCGTGTGTGCCGAGCGCTGAATCATCAGAACATTTAAACAGCCATGAGTCTGTCTGAGACAAAAGCCCAGAACCTCGTTAGATTGCCTCTTCAGCAAGCTCCATAGAGACATCTGATTATGGACAAGCAGGTGACCAGTTCAGGGTTTACGCGCAGCAGAAGGAATGTGCATTCGGTACGCAGCAGGTGAAATGTTTCTAAATTAAGTGAAATTGTTTAATTGCATTGTTTATGTGTTACTGGGACATTCTGGTCAGCTTGTTTGGTCAAAATATTAATTAAAATGAATGGATATTTAACAATTTTATTGAATGTTTACTTATTATTATTTAAAAAATGAAAGTGAAGGGAAAATAATTCATGCGGCGTCTGGCTGCAAACAAATGCGCCCTCCTCAGTGCGTCCAAATGCAGCAGAAATTCTTTCCATTTCTCATATAAGAAAGTTATGTTAAAAAAAATATTTTATTGAAATAAAATACCACAATAGTGGGCACCGCAGGGAAACAAAGATGAGGCTTTTTAACATAACCATGTTTAATATGGGCCGTTTATACGTCACTAAACAACAAATATAAAATCAAACAAAAAGAAAAATATACATTTTTCTTCCATCTAACACATGCACTGCCTTTCCATGAAATAAAATCCATGTTTGGACTTTATCTGTGTTCACAAATCAGTCTGTGCATGATTACATTGCTCAAAGAGTCACATGCACGAATGTATGGCAAATCCTCATTTATTGGACTGACATTGGAGGTTGGAAAAATTTTTACTTATCGCCAAAACCTGGAGTGTGGCATGCATTTTGGAATCTGTCTTGTATTCTCTGTCAGGAAAGCTCTGAGCAGGGGTGGGGGTTGGGGTTAGCGCACCCCACTAATTGAGAACCACTGCTTTACAGTAACTATAAAGTACTTTGCAATAAATATTATAAAAGTAAACTTGTTTTTCAGGCAAATACCATGATTATCTGCTGCAGAAAAGCAGCTCCATTACTGTGCACGGCGAGATGCCAATCCTGCAAAAAGGGAGGTATACTTAGCAAAAGGCTGGCAGAAATGAGGGAGAAAGGTGCATACTATAAGCCCATATCTGAACTGAGTGAGAGAAAGAAACGTGCAAAGAGAAAGGTCTGGAGAAGAGCCCAGGAACAGAGCAGACACAGGAAGAAACAGGCTTCTGCTATTGTTACCCCACTCCTGAGTCCTGACAGCAAAAGCAACCAGTTCCACAATCAGGAAGGTAAAAAGGTTAAATCAGGATAAATTTGGTTATTACTGTGGGGAGGTGTGTCATGCTTGAGGAATGTGGAGCTGGTCAGTTCACAGGTTTGGTAACGATTGGAGGGCAGGCAGCTGACGCACAGACGGGGTAAGCAGGATGAAGTCCAGAGAGGTTTGTAGATGAGCAGAGTTTGATGAGGGAGGAGACAGCCTGCAGCCAACATGGAGTAATTTTTTGAGAGAGAGTTTACTTGAAAACGATGGAGGTGGCGGGTCAACAAACGACAAACAACAAAGAAACACGGAAAACCACACTGGTTAACGATCTGGCATCAGATGGTTGGCTGCTTCCCTCTTTTATCCTCAGGTGTGTGATTGTAGATGAGCCGCAGCTGCGTGGAGAGTTCCTCTGCCGACTGCTCACTGGGGAAGTGCTGTGGGTGTGTGTCACCACACTGCCCTCTGGTGTGAAGCTGGTGAACTGAAGAGTAGCAGATATGAACAGAGCCACCTTGTTCATCATCATGTCCCATGAATGGTCCAGCGTGTACTCTCCTTCGTCCCTGTTCATGGTCCTAGGTCCACATCTCCTTATTTCGATTGCGTCGTTCTGTGTTTATAATTCGTGTGCTGTCCCAGTCCATTATAAGATTTTCTCTTGTGCAGTGGTTTGTTATGGCTGAATTTTTTATTGTGTTTTCTGCTTCTTGTTTTGCTGCTCTTGTGTGTCTTCGACTTGTTTCCTTCTCACACTCCTTTTTGTGTTCTATTTTTTGTGTGTTGAGTTGGCGTCTTGTTCCTCCAATGTACGTTTTATTGCAGCATTTGCATGGTATTTTGTATATGACTCCATACTTTTGCTCTGATGATATTTTGATTTTTTTGGTGTACTTGTCTTTTTCTAACTGTCGCATATGGTTTTGTTGGTGTGTCTATATTGTGTTTTTTCATTGCTGTAAATATTTTCTCTGTTATTCCTTTGATGTATGGAAGGGTTATCAATGGTTTTGGCTTAATTTTCTCAGGTTTTCTGGTTCTTTGTTTTTGTTAGTCTTTTCTTTTTGTTATTGCTTGTTGTTTTCCTCTTTTTAAGCCCCAATGTCGGGTATCTGCAGTTTTTTCAATCATTTTGTATGTGCTGGTCTTCTTGTTCGTAGTCCCGTAGTCACCCTCTGCACTTGACTATGCCCCTTTTTTCACCCTTGATCCATGCTATGAAGATGGAGGCAATGAGTCGTCAGTAATTTAAGGTAAAAAAAAAACATTGCTACACTGTGTTTAGAGCAGTGGTTCTCAATTACTTTCGGTGAAGCCCCCCCTAGAAGACATACATTTTTCCGCTCACCACTTCCCACGGGGAAATGTGCGGGGGGGGGCAATGTTGTGGATAGTAAGATTGTTATTAAGGATATCTGGAATGTTAATTTCTGCTAGGAACAGCAGAATTATAGATATCTGGAATACATATCTACTCTGCTTAATAAATGTTAAAACGGCTCGCCATATACAAGCGCTGATTTTCCGTCGGCTAATGTCGGGCGGTTGGGGAGGGGGCGGGGGAATGATCCTGATGCTAGGCTATGCCAGGGCGGGTCTGGCCGCCGCACTCCCCCTGCTCCTCTCCCACCCTACTAATTGAGAACCACTGGTTTAGAGCAAGAAAAACCAATGGAGTTAAAGGTTTTCATATTGAAGAATTTTGTACAACACTACGATGATAAAATACAGTTGGTTGTTATTTATCATGATATTTATCAAATATGGTTATACGTATATTGAGAAAAAATAATTTAAATAAAAAAGAGATTTAATTAATTATTAAACACTCAAAAGTATTGAAACCTGGTAATGTTAAGTACTGGTATCGATTCCTATGTACCAGGAATTGGTACCGTATCGATTCAAATGTCGAAGGTATCCCTAGTTCTAACATAGTATAGATATAAATATTTTCTGTAGATAATAAAAGGGTTCTTTCGCATTTGTCTAAAAATCTCAGCCAATAACATGTTTCAGTCCAAAATCAGCGAACTGTCTGTCTCACTGCACTTCCGCATTTACCTGGGTCACTCAACAACATGGCGGAACAAGTTCAGGCTTGTGGTTTTTGTGGAGATAAAACAGCAACGTTGAATTTTTTACCCAAGAAAGAAGAATGAACAAAGGCAGCAGAAGAGTTGTTTTGCTGTTAGCCAATCAAAGGTGAGATATTTGTATATTATGAATATTAATGAGTAAGACTTGTAATCCTGTCATTTTATGCCATAACCCCTGCTCTGACTGAATTCTCCCCCCTGAAACAGGAACACCAGAGCTTTTTCACACAGAAAATGACTAACAAGGCATTAATTTATATAAATTTATTGAAATAACACGTAAATGAGCTCTTTAACTTTTCCACAAAACCTCACTTAAAACCATCTGAACAAGGCCTTTAAAGGTTGAAGATGGAATAAATTAATAAAAAGCAGAGGAGTTAAGTGGCCGCCTTGCAATCGGAAGGTCGCAGGTTCGTGTCCCGCTCAGTCTGTCGCTGTTGTTGTGTCCTTGGGCAAGACACTTAACGGACATTGCCTGCTGGTGGTGGTCGGAGGGACCGGTGGCGCCAGTGTTCGGCAGGCCCCGCCTCTGTCAGCGCGCCCCAGGGCAGCTGTAGCTACAATGTAGCTCATCCCCACCAGCGTGTGAATGTGTGTGTGAATGGGTGGATGACTGGATGTGTTGTGAAGTGCCTTGGGGGGTTGTAGAACCCTAAGAAGGCGCTATACAAATACAGGCCATTTACCATATATATATACATCTCCACGGGGTGTTTAGAGATGTGCAGAATGAAGGTACAGTATTTCCTTTAAAAGCTATATTTTAATAAAAAAATAAAAAAAATTTTGACGGGCACGACACTGGGCTTATGTTTACATCTACCAGCCAATAGAGGGCACCATTTCGAGTTGCCAAATACGGTAAACAGTCCACTTGGCACAGTCAGGCTGGCACTATGGAAAATGGCAGACTCAGCAAGTCAAGCAGCTGCTTCTGAGCCCAGAAGATGTCATTATCCTTCTCAGAAGAGGAGCGACCATAAAAGATCTAAAACCAGAGTGAGTTTAGGTGAAGCCTACAACAGATGGACCCAAATAAAAAAATTTCACGCCATCAAAACGCATGTGAAAATGGCAAATTATTTCATGAATATGTATGCTGTTGTTGCAACTACAACCTCCACACACTAGATGTTGCTTTGTTGTTCATGTTCCATATTAAAACTTTAAAAGGAATGCGTCCTAAAAGCTCAACAAGAAATGACAATAAACTCCTTATTTCAGAATAAAAGTATGAAGAATAAACACCCTTGCATGGTTTCAGCATTAAACTGGATTAACTACTTGATTTTATAAAGCCAAAATGTTTTTATTTAGAAGAAGTGAGGCGTTACATTTATTATATTATTGTTGTTCCAGCAACTTAAAGAGTAAATCTGTCTTTCAGAATAATATTTTTGAGCAAAGCAAATCTGACAGTTTTTCCTGTCTATGATGATGAAATAAATAAGCAATTTACCTCACAATCTTAATTAATTCCATGACAAATGCTTCTCTAACCATCTGACGGACTACTGTAATGAAAAAATTCCCTAAATAAAAGCTGACAAAGAGTAGCATTTCCATTATTTATTGATCAACCGTTTGGAAGCACTCAGTAGTGAAACTGGCAACATTTCAGATTTGTGCTTGATGCTGTCCCTTTGCAATCTCCCAATATCTCATCTCAGAGATCTGATGCAAAACAAATCATTTTCAAGTCCCGCCATCAAAGCATTCACTTCACAGTCGTGGAACCTACTAATGTCTGCTTTCAGCCATTTTTTTAAATAATGTTGTTGAGCATCATGAGCTTATGGGATCCATTCAGTCCACATGGCTTTAAATCAGATTCTCCATCTCCTTTCTTCACGCACTGACTTTTTAATGTTCACTGCTGTGAATATAAATATTTTATACATGAGCTGATGTACGTCTTGCATCTAGTTGAACGCTACATCCTTGTTTCACAGAGAATAATTTGCATATTTGCCTTTAAATTAAGTGGGACTGCGAAGATTTAAATCAGGCATGGTGGAAGTATTTAGAAAGACACAAGCTATTTGCATCTTTAAGAGTCTTTTCTGAAAATGCATTTAAAAATGTTGCAAACAATTGCAGCGTCAAATTTCCTGACAATCAGGTGTCACATTTTGGCAATTTGACACATCTTGGCTGCAGCACGTCAGTGCTGATGAACGGAGAAAAGAGAAGAATGGTGAGGAGGAAGGCTTCACTTACCGTTCTGATTATTAGAGTGCTGCTGATCAAATTTACGACTGTAACTTTGTCTGGACATGCATTTACATATGGTTTATACAGCTGTGAGTTCATTTGCATAATAGGAGCTCAAAGGGATGTGCTGATGACAGCAGAAGGGAGGCCTCCCTGTAAACTTTTTATCTGTTCATCTTAAAGGAGGAGAAAATAAATACATACTGGGTGTTTGTGTGCTGTAATTTTCTCTTTTCTTCTCATGAGTGCAAAACGGGAACAGGTTTAAACATCAGCATCCTTCAAAAAAAAAGATTGTTTGAAGCTACAACACCAACTAAACCATTTAAAAAATAAAAAATTATGTCTCTCTTTAAGATTTGATGTTTTAGCTTTTTTGATCACTCTTAGATGTTTCAGATCAACAAATAAATTATCAAACAAACATAACCTAATTAAATCCAAAAGGAGGTTTTCAAATGATCGTTTCACAAAGCTGTCCAAAATAACCTGACCTTGAGTGAAAAAGCTATTTCAAAGCTTTTTTAAATTATTATGTTTGATTATTAAGATTTTTAGACACATAGAATTAAGAATGTGTGCATTAGAACCTTAAGTTGGCTTAAAGAGCTCATAAAGCAACATTTAAGGCAATGCAAGCCTCACTTGGTTAATATCAGAGATCATTATTCAACCAGAAAAAGGACACAGAGAGGCAAATATTATATCATGTAAACATTCCAAGACCAAACCTGCTGTTGGCTCATTTCACATTTACCTAAAGATATCATGATCCTCAAGACATAGGATCAGTTTCTGTGGGCTGTTGAGAGGCTGGGAATGGACGCAGGCAGCAGGCTGTGTTTTGTTCACATACTTGCTGCTGCATTGCACGTAGTACTGGAGTGTTCCACTAGGGGGCATAGTAGAGAACACAGACTGGATAGAGTCCCAGGTTTGCAGGGTACAACCAAAACAAACATGGCATCAATAGGAGATCAGCAACTAGTTATTTTGAGATCATGGCAGAAACAAGACAGCAGTGGTATTGCAGATAGTATAAAAGACCTCTAAACCAGAGATGGGGTGACCATGGCAAGCATGTCTTGCTTGTTTTGTCAACTCCCCCCTACTGGTTACTCATATATTGCAACTTGTGAATGCATCACGTTAATTTCGTGCACAAACGATGCTTCAAATCAACACAAGTTACGCGAGGCAGCCTTGATAAACACGTGTGATTAAAATCAAGTATATTCCGGCCCTAAAGTGTAACTTTCTGCAAGGTGTGTGTTTTTATCACATCTGGAGTAAAACTAACACTATATTTACAAAAAAGAACATCATTCCAACAGTTTGTAGCACTTATTTCAAGTCGTCTTTTTTTCCAAAAGGTTGCTGGTTCAAATGCAGACTGTGTTCTTTCTGCATGGAGTTAGCGTGTTCTCCCCATGCATGCGTGGGTTTTCTCCAGGTGCTCTAGTTTCCTCCCACTGACTGGATGAAAGCATCTGCTAAATACATAAACAGATAGACATGGTGGTGGTGGTGTGATAGTCTGGGCCTGCTCTGCTGCTTCAGGACCACTTGCTGTAAATGATGGAACCATGTGTAGCATTGTTAATTTGGGTAGCTACTCTGGTTGATAATTTAACATTTGATTGATGATTAAAATCCAGGTTCTTTTAGGCATATCAGTGACCCAACACTTTAAAAATAATAATAATGATGTGACTGCAGTTGGACACGAATGTCAATCCTAGGGCTGCCCACTCCAGTCGCTTGGCCCCAGTCACATGACCCGGTGGTGTGTTTGTACCTGAAGCTGATCCACTCTGATTAGTACCTGCACTGTGTATATAGTAGCTGCTTCTCTAATTATTGCCACTTTTTATAATAATTATTTTATCATGAGTATATTATTACTTCTTATATTTGCTTATCTCTTTTTTTTTTTTTTATCTCTTTTTGCACCAAGTACTGCAGCAATTTCCTAATGTTGTGATTTCTCACACATCTGGCAATAAAACCCTTCTGATTCTGAGGCAGAGTTGAGAAGATAGTTAAAAATCAATTTATTGTTCTACCACTACTGATGATGCACCACAAAAATGATTATTAATGATGGTTCAAGGTAATATCAGGTGAAATCATGAATGATAAATGGTGGCAAATGACATTATCTGTTATTAACAAACCTCTGTTAAGAATCTTAGGAAGGTTGTGACGTCTGGGTGTCAAAGTGAGCTGTCTGTTATTATTTGTTTAGGTTTAACAAATGATCAAATGAACGAATGAATGAATTGACCCAACGCCAGTGCAGAGCTATGAACCCTGGTGTATGGAGATTTCCTGTTGATCCGGCTGGTGAAGGTCTCCCCAGCAAGAGGAGCTGTGCTTCTGGAGCTCACAGGTCGTAGTTCTGCCTCTGACTCCTCTCAGCTGGTCATGAGATAATCTCCTGGGCTGCAGGCAATCGGTTCCACAGCTTTTTGCTGGATAAGAATTGTTTGCTTCAAAAAGGATTGTTCTTAATTTCACTAAAAATATTATTCCGCTGGAAAGTCTGGCTTGACTTCCAGTAGGATGAATTTTTTAGGTTAAGTCTTTTGGTTCTGCAGGAACTTCAGGGGTGAACTCAATTGTAGAGGAAGTGTCTCCTCTTTTATCACAAATTGTTTATAAATTTGGACAAATCAGAATTTGACATGTTAAAGTGGGCGTTATCAAAATCCTCAGACTTCACATTCCTCAGATCCTTAAGAAAAAATTATTTCTTCTTAAAACTTATTTCTTAAGAAAATAGATTAAACATTCATTTATTAATATAGTGATATTAATATGTAAATATACTAATAATAAACCATTATTATTCATCAAGTAGATAGAATCACTTGTGGTATTCAGGTCTGATATAAGCATAAACAGAAATGTTGATTCATTCATGTACAGATTCCTGTAAAGCAGTTCAGCATTAAATCACTTAGAAAGTTTCTTCTTCAACCTGTAAGTGGAAGGAATCATTTTATGAGGCAAACAAAAGTTATTTTATTAAAGCTGATAGATGAGAGTTCGGCTCCAAGTGGACTGTAGCCTTGAGCTCCTGCAGGCACGCGTAAACAAATCGTAGGAGCCGTTTTGTCTGTTGGAACCATAAACACTGATAATGTCTGTATTAATCTGGTATGCCAGCGAGATGACCTGCTGGACAAATCATTCATCTTTAACCTTGGCCTTTAAAAAGGCCTTCTCACACGCTGTACATGAATTCTGCTCTCAACACAAAATCCTAAAGGAGAAAGTCTGACCTTTGACCTTAAACAGGCTCTTCATGCTAGAACTCCCTCCACTATGTCTGAAATAAAACAATCCTGTCAAAAGGAATGGGACAAAATCCCTCCAGTGATGTGTGAGACTCATTACCAGTTACCATGAACACTGGATCCAGTTGTTGCCTCCATGAATGTCACAACTAGTTATTTCATTGTAATCAATGTCTTTCTCCACATAGAAACCAGTGTGTCATTAACTTAGCTCTTTTATTAAAATCTGTTCACTGATCTGAGACATTTAAGTGAAGATCATTATGAAACTGTAAGGGGCATTCTAAAAAGACATAAACACCCAAAAGTATCTGCTCAGGATATTTTAAAAGAACATCTGTAAAGCCTGAACATCTGCAGTGTTGTGGTAGTGCTAACCGAGGCTTTCCTCTCACCAACAGCAGTCTAACTCCATAAAAGCTAGGCTAATTGACTTTATATGACTGCTGTCCCTCTCTCCAGTCGATGCCTGCTGAAAGTGCTCTCGCTCACATGGGAGGTTTTTACATAAGTAAACTGTTATGCTGTTTGCTTTCGATGGACTGACAGCTTGATAAAAATGCACCTCCATCATCAAACAACCTTGTGAATAAGACTGCTCTCCGATTGCCATTGATTAAATTCGTCAGCGGAGAAGTGCCTGTCAAATAGCTTTTTAATAGCTGTATTATTCAACATGTAGTGATGAATGAGAAATAGGCTGGCAGGCTTCAATTTATTTATTTTATTACAAGCTGAGACGACTTTCTAAGTATTATTAAGGCCTCCTTCACACAGAAATAAGACCCTGAAGTACTCTTCATGACCTGTTAGAACATGGCTGCTTTCTGATGTTGTGGAATTTCTTTTAGAGACAGGTTTGTTCAGGATCCAGGCAGCTTCTGACCCAGGAGGTCGACTCCGAGCTTCCTCCTTCTCTCTTATGCCTAATCAACGTTCTTGGAGGACCAAGGAAATTGGTTACTCGGGTGGCCAGACTCAGAGCAGAATCCCCAAGGTTTCAGCGTGCTGGATCCCACTTATGACACCAAATTGTTGTGGAATTTCTTTTAGAGACTTAATAAGGCAATGAGAAACAGTCCATAATTCAGTCAAAATGTTTTAATTCCAATATTGCAATATGTGAATGAGGAGTCAGTCACAGGAGAAACCATCACAGCATCTCAGGAGTGAGTCCTGCCACGCAGAGACCTCACACCCCTCTTATACCCTTGGTGTCACCCCCTCTTGAACCCCCCTCCAAGAGAACACACAAGGACCTTTTGGGGGGGTTATCTAGTCTGTTATCAAGGAAAGAAAGGTAGAGGTGACCATCTGGACCCATATCTTGGGGGGGGGGGGGGGGGGGGGGGGGGGGGGGGGTTGTCCTGGACAGCTACTATCCAGCACATTTTTTGTTTTTTCTGCTCCAACATGCTTGATTCAGTGATTGGATCACCTGTGCAGCAGCTCTTCAGGCTCTGCAGAAGCCTGTTAATCACCTGCTGATTGAAATCAGGTGTGTTTAAGCAGAGTTAACACTAAAACTTGCTGGATTGTACCTCTCCAGGACCAGGATTGGGCACCCCTGGTGTAAATGAAGATGCCTCCTGCCCTTTGAAGCAGAGCCACTGGAGCAAACAAATTGTAGCTGAGCAATCGTAAAAACAGAACACCATTTATGTTAGTGAATTGAGTGAGACATGATGTCCCAGATGTGCTCAATTGGATTCAGGTCTGGGGAATGGGCGGGCCAGTTCATAGCATCCATGTCTTCGTCTTGCAGGAACTGCTGACACACTCTACCCACATGAGGTCTAGCATTGTCTTGCATTAGGAGGAACCCAGGGCCAACCGCACCAGCATATGGTCTCACAAGGGGTCTGAGGATCTCATCTGAGTACCTATTGGCAGTCAGGCTACCACTGGCGAGCACATGGAGGGCTGTGCAGCCCCCAAAGAAATGCCACCCCACTCCAAAACTGACCCACTGCCAAACCGGTCATGCTGGAGGATGTTGCAGGCAGCAGAACGTTCTTCATGGCGTCTCCAGACTCTGTCACATCTGTCACATGTGCTCAGTGTGACTCATACCCCCAAATGTAGGCGGAGGGAGGCTACCCTCTTGCTCACCGGGGTAAACTCCAACGTACAGGCACCAAGGTGGGGGGGCAACAAGTGTGCCCACCCCTGCTCGGCATCTCTCAGTGAGGGCAACTTCAGAGTGGTAGAGTGTCCAACCCCTCTCAAGGAAACTGGTTCTGGAGCCAGAGCCATGTGTCAAAGTGAGTTTGACTGTATCTAGTTGGAACCTCTCAACCTCACACAACAAATCTCAGGCTCCTTCCACACCAGAGAGGTGACATTCCACGTGCCAAGAGATAGCTTCTGTACCCGAGGATCAGACCGCCAAGGTCCCCGCATATTGCTACCACCTGTCTCACATTGCACCTGACCCCTTTGAGCCCATGGGAAGGGGGACACACATCTCCTCTTTGGGCTGTACCCGGCCAGGCTCCATGGGTGAAAGCCCAGGCACCAGGCGTTCGCCGCTGTGCCCCACCTCCAGGCCTGGCTCCGAAGGGGGGCCCTGGTGACCCGCATCCAGGCAAGGAAACACTGTTTCAATTATGTTACTCATTATAAGGGGTCTTTGGGCAGCGCTTTGTCTGATCCCTAACCTAGGACCTATTTGCCATGGGTGACCCTACCAGAGGCATAAAGCCTCACCAACTTAGCTCCTAGGATAATTGGGACACAAACCCCTCCACCACAATAAGATGGCAGCCCAGGGAAGGCATAATGTATAGTGCCAAAGTCCACTAGAAAGGCAGCAGCTGCATAAAGTAGTCTGAATACAGCCTCTATAGGAAAATTATAATTTTTTCATGCAGGCTGAACATGAAAATAGTCTCCTCCACCTATCTCCTGCATTAGCTTCTGATAGAAAATAGAAGGTGAAACTCTAGGATTAGAAAAGCCTGACAGATCTACGTCACACTGTCACTTGAAGAGCAAATTGCAGATTTATTTTTTTTTCTATTTCATATAAAATGCTGTCCAAAAAATACTTTTTTAAACATTTATTGTAGGTATTTCATTTAAAAATACATAACAGCACAGATTTTTGAGTAAAAAGTGGCCTTTTTCAGCAAAGCTTCTAAAAACGCTTTTTTCTAAATCTTAGCCTCTGACGTATTTTAAGGGAGTTCTAAGCTAGCTTCTGTCTGCAGCTCAGTGTGGAGAGTGCAGTTTTAGGGTAGAGAGGTCGTGTTATCAAGTCAGTGTGTGTGTTCACTAGTTTAGGATTGTTTTAATTTTGATAAACTATTGTTTGTGAAGGCTGTAAAAACTCCAGCCTGTGCAGACATCGAGTCCACGAGTTTCCAAATAAGTAAAACAAGCCTCTTATCTCTGTGCCTGAGGGCGTTTTGTCCAGCTGGACAGACGGGACTTCTGGAACCCAAATCGGTGTCGGAACCAACTCACAGAGGTCCACGCAGGCATCCAGAGACCCGCAGCGGGATTTAAAAAATTAATTGTGGATTTCTAGAACTCAGATCATTGTCGGAACCATGTCAGAACCGTCTCCCCGACCACCAGAAGAGATGAGCCGCTCAGCGGGCCAGTTGAGATGGTTTCTGGGTAGGAACCAGATCAGAACTGCCATGCGGACCTCCAGGAAACCATGTGCTGCTCTTAAAAATACCAGCGAGCCAGTCAAGCTGTTTCTGGATTGGATCCAGCTCACAGCAGCGCTCAGAACCTCCAGAACCGGATCACAAGTGCGCTCCCTCCCTCCCTCCATCCCTCTCTCTCTCGCCCTAAAGTGCTAAACTACGTTACGTGAACGGATATTAACGAGTATGAGACCGCTGACAAACACTCATCATATTATTGTCTAGCATTAATGTTATATTAACTGACCGATACTAGTAATTTGTACAATATTGTGATGTTAGCACACGAGTTTAAGCTAACATGGTTAACTCACCAAGTCACCTGCTGCTCCCTGCTGCTTCTCCTCACATCACAGTTCAATTTGTCTCCTTTGGCCGATGTTTCTCCCTCTGGCTTGTCTCTGCTCTCTGAGGCGTGCACCAGACTCATAACTTTATGGTATTTGTCCATCATAAGTATGATAATAAACATTTAAAGTTTCCTCTGTGTCAGAGCCGCATTAAAGTCCATATTTTTCTCTGGAATAAGCTAACAGGACTCCCTTCACTAACGTCACTTTGGTTTGGCAGAAAAAAAAAACATTTTTCTCACAAAAATGACTGTAAAAGCCAAAATAATTTATGTATGTGTAAAAAAAAAATTAATACGAGTTTCTGTTATGTTTTTCTAAACATTGGTTCATGGGAGTCTCTAACTTGCAATTTGCTCTTTAACATTCATGGACTCACCCATCTTGACTCTCGACAGGGAAGGCTGTTGTTGGTTTAGCGTCCAGCAAACAGCAGAGAACGTCTCCGCTAGTAGAAGCTAATCGTTAGCATCACCACATAGCAGAACTTCTTCAGGCTTGTGTTTTGTGGAGATAAAACTTCAACATTGCAGAGCAAACGGATTCAGTGGTAGAGTCATGTTGCTGTTAGCCAATCAGATGTGAGATGTCCAAATATCAGGAAATAAGACTCTAAATCCTGTCGTCTGAAGCTCTCCTCTGATCTGGCAATGTTCTAGATCAGGGTTGGGCAACTACGGTCCTCAAGGGCTGCTATTCAGCATGTTTTAGTTGTTTCCCTTTTCCAGCACACTTGATTCACCTGCTCAGCAGCTCACAAACTATGTTGTAGCAGGGAAAAAAACAAATATGCTGGATAGCGGCCCTCACAGACTGGAGTTGCCCACCGGCGCTGTTCTAGATCCTGAAACAGGTGCACCAGGGCCCTCATTTATCAAACGTTCGTAGAAACGTTCCTATATTCCCTCCTACGGATGAAATTTAGAATGTGTGTACGAACAGTCAATGTCCTGATTTATGAAACATGCGGTGGCCTCTCGTACGTGTATCGTCATTTACATACAGAAACGCCCTCAATTAACCATATTTAGTCACACTACGTCCTC
Source organism: Aphyosemion australe (assembly GCA_006937985.1). Classification (NCBI taxonomy): domain Eukaryota; kingdom Metazoa; phylum Chordata; class Actinopteri; order Cyprinodontiformes; family Nothobranchiidae; genus Aphyosemion; species Aphyosemion australe. The sequence goes on from SSNS01000052.1 coordinate 332,761, forward strand.
AGGTCGGGAGGGGATCATTCCCTGGGTTCTTCCCGGAAAAAAAAAGAAAAACTTTATTGACAGCGAAATCGAAACACCGGACACTTGACAGCGCGTGTATGATCGGGGAGCAGAGGAGGTTCTGTAGGGTTGTTATTTGTAAAATAGAATATGGACTGGAATCAGATCAGTGCGCTGCGCTCACGGAAGAGCTGTTCCCTCCGGAGTGCACTCTGCTCTGATAAATCCTTCAATAATAATAAGAAACGATCTTTTATGTAGCGCATCTCAAGAATAATCACGAGGCGCTTCACAAGGACAAAATAATTAAATTAAATAAAAACATGATAAATAAATACATTCAAAATGATTTAAAACATCATAAAAATGGGACGAGTAAACATTGTGATTACAAAATAACACGAAATCAGCCGTTCTACAGTCAGATTCCCGTGGGTCACGGGTGTTTTAGCACCAATAACGTGACACAGCTGTTTATCCATCAAAATATTTATTCATTGAGTAGAATAATTAGTGGATGAGGAACACGCGTGGATCACTGAGACCTTCAGAATTGCTGTTCCCTCGTTCTGCCACTAGATGCTGTTCCTACGCACGGTCAGAGCTGTACTTATATTTAGGAACGTTTTCACGCACAAGTACAAATTGGAAAATACCACACAATGCGTAAAATCGTTCCCACGCACGAAATACGCACAGATCTGTACGTAAGTACGGTTGATAAATGAGGCCCCAGGGCTTTTGTACCCAGAATATGACTTAAAAGGCATTCATTCCTACTAGAGGCCACTGCAAATGTATTGATTAAACAAGTGAACCACACTTTTAAAGCTTTCTTTGATTTATACTAGCACACAGCTAAGTGTCTTCTTCTTGTATGGACCTGCATATAGTGCTTCACAGCCAATTGTTAGAAACTATGTCTTTAAGGACATGAAGAACGAAAGACAGCTGATTCAAAGGGTGAGAGTTAGAAATGATCCTTCTGGGTGTGCATAATTAGAAAGTTGAGCAGTTGAATGAGTGTGTTCAAGTGACAAATGAAGACTTTTAAGATCCGCAAGGCTTTGTTTGATGTCACTGTCTGTGAAATGCGAGGAGTTACAAGTTCCTCTGAAGGGCAGCGCTGCTGCATGTACATCACCAGAGTGACACTCTGCCTCTCTGATCCCCAACACCACTCCTCCTCCTCCTCCTGCATGTCAGTTGTCCATGACCATCCATCTGCACCAGTGGCTTCAAACTGTAGCTCAGACAAGCAGGGTCTTGAAAGGTGCTTTTTGGTGTAATTTGGGAGATAGAGACCAGAGGTTGAGGGAAGAGCACTTTATATGTATGTATATATACGTGTGTGTGTGTGTGTGTGTGTGTGTGTGTGTGTGTGTGTGTGTGTGAGAGAGAGAGAGAGAGAGAGAGAAAGAGAGAGCGAGAGAGGGGGAGAGAGAGGATGAGAACCAAGTTTCCCTCCCCCTATTGTGCTTCAGGTATACAGGTGCTGGTCATAAAATTAGAATATCAGTGCATGTGTTTTGCCATCTTGGTGGACTATGAGGTCATTGCAGGACAGAAACAGCAACAGTTGGGAAACCCAATTGAGTCCAATGGTTGGGAGTCCAATCAACCATTTATTCAACAGAAATCATGTAAAACAAACTCTGGAATCATTATTTTTAAAGTGGTACTTCAGTGAAAAACAATTTTTAAATTAATATTTCTGATTATAATCAGTCACTGAGTTTTTCATGCAGACTGAACACAGTGGTGTAGTCTACATTTTTGTAGTGGGTATGCTGTGCTTAGAGACAAAATTACACTGGTCAGTGCAATGTAATCGAGAATTTTATTTATTTTTTTTGCACATTTAACTTTGAGAATATTCTTTAATGCTTATTGTTGAATTGAGAAAATGTATAACAAACATTGTAGAACTTTTGGATTTGTACTGAAAACATGGACAGTATAATAGGTCACTAGCCTCTAGGATGGCTTGCAGTTCTGGATGCATATTTGCTATTTTTTTTCTCATTAACTGGTGAAAATAATCATTTTTTCCTGTTAATATTGTACTTTACATTTGTTTATACCTTTTTTGACATATTTATTGAAAGAAAATAACAAAAATGACCAGGCGGACTTGTATAATTACAAGAGTAAGAGGGTTACAAATCCTCTAGCTGCTGCAACAGTCCTCCATACTCTCTATATGAGTCAGTATAATAGGTTTCTACTTACACCCAGCCAATCATGAATAAGCAGGTGAATAACAAACCAATCACGGAGCAGTGCACTGTTAGTGAGCAGTCTCAGGAAACAAAACCAACCAATCACAAGCATGCACTGTCCGTCTTCTTCAATGGTTTTTCAGAAGAGTGGACTCCACTCCGTCCGTCCTTGTGAGCCTGTCGGCGAGCCCCCGCAACCCACGCTGCATGTTACGTATCACTGGCTACTTTTAAGTGGTTATACGGAAATTCTTCAGCCTTTCTAGTGGTTCTACGGCGTATACCAGCGTATCACGTAGACACCACTGGCTGAACATGAAAATAGTCTCCACCACCTATCTCCTGCATTAGCTTCTGATAGAAAATAGATGGTGAAACTCTAGAATCTGAAAATCCTGACAGATCTACGTCACACTGTCACTTAACATTCATGGACTCACCCATCTTGACTCACGACGGGGAAGGCTGTTGTTGGTTTAGCGTCCAGGAAACACCAGAGAATGTCTAAGCTAGTAGAAGCTAACCATTAGCATTAGCAACTCCACCACACAGCAGAACTCCTCCAGGCTTGTGTTATTTGTGGAGATAAAACATCAACGTTGCAGAGCAAACAGTCAGTGGTAGAGTGACATTGATGTTAGCCAATCAGAGGAGAGATATCCAAATAACAGGAAATAAGACTCTGATCTGGTTCACTTCTAGATCCTGACACAGGTGGAGCGGAGCTTTTTTTCCCTGCAAGTACAACTTACAAGGCATTCCTTCCTACTAGAGACCACTGCAAATGTCTTTAAAATATGAGTAATGTACCACCTTAAAACTTATTTGGAAATGTGATGCCATATAAAGTTCGGGAAAGTATTTAAAACATCTGTATGATGGTGCAAGAAAGTTTTAAAAAGATTAAGTCAAAGGGTTTTTACTAAGCTGACATTGAATCTGGTACTTTTTTAACCCAACTGATGTTACTTGAGATTATTATGACAAGTGTAACAGATCTGGCATGTAGCTACTGTTTAACAGCTGCCTCAGGTCTGTGTTTATTTTCCTTTCCTACTCCATGAAGTTCCCTGTTCTGAACATCATAACATGACAACTCATTACAAAAAACAGCCAAATAAACTTGTAACTGATAACAATACTGTATGTGTGAACATAGATGACGATGTCAGCTCAGGAAGTAATGACCTCTCATGTGTTTTTGTATAATGTACCATCTGTATGAACTAGAACCTTTTTTATTTGTGCATTTACTTCACAAAACCTACATTGCCTTGCAAAAGTATTCATGCCCCAAGAACTTTTATACATTTTGACAGCTTACAACCACAGACCTAAATATTTTTATTGATATTTTCTCTGATAGACCAACACAATAGTGATGTGCGAGTCATGAATGAATCGTTCAATACTCGAGAATCACTTTACTGACTCGTGAATCACGAGTCTCAATCCCAACCCAGCCAGCACACATAGGTAGGCCCCACATGGGATCTATATGGGCAAGCCATATAGATCCCAACAGGGTTTGTATGTGGTTTCCACGGTGGCCCCATGGGGATTTGCCTAGACAGATTTTTGCCCACATAGGCCCTACATGGATTTTCAGAGGGTATGACTCAAACACGGGCAACTTCAAAATAATATTTGAAAAGCACTAAAACATGTCACATACATCTTGATGCATCATGTTTTCATCCTGCAGACTATACTCGGCCCATTACATTTTTGTTCTTTTATTAATCAAACAATGGTGGTGCATTGAAAAATAGTTAGAACCTTAATTAAAGTTAAATTATAAAATAAAGCTGCAATAGCAAATCTGCAATACAAGCTAGCTTTCAAACACAAACACAGTCACGGAACTCTCACCCCTCCTGTTGGCTATTATCCCTAGGCCACGTCTCCCTGATACCATAGCGTGCACTGTCACAGTAGATGAGATCATGCTAAACACCAGTCATTGTTTTCTAGGTCCAAACGTCTTTTGTTGTCTGTAACTTATGGTGTTTTTCTTTTTGGGTAGTTTGTCCTAAAGTTGAAGTGGTAGCAGCTGGCTGTTTCTCCTGCTCTTGATTTTATTGATAAGAGAACCTCTCACACCAGTGGTGTTCTGTTGATACATGAGTGTGTAATGAGTGGAGGACCCACGGAACTGCGGGTGTTCAGTGAGACCGACAACCGGATCGTCCAATGGTTGCTTTCAGTCCAAAATGTGTTATTGGTGGAGGTTTTTAGTAGGGGTGCACCGATAGATCGGCCTTGATCTCAGGTTTTTCTCAAGATCGGCGATCGGCCAAAAACTGCAATCGGTGCACCCTTAGTTTTTAGACAAATGCAAGAGAACCACTTTATTACTTTTTTTTAATTCTCCACAATATCTTTATAACTATACTATGTTAGAACATTAACAGGCATGAAAAAATGTTTTAAGCTAACTTGTTTTGCAGATTTGCTATTGTAGCTTTAATTGTCATGAACAATAATACAACAATAATCATGAAATATAATATTTATATCTCATTTATTAACTCTATAATTACATGAACATTGTATTAGATATAAATCCATTATATCAAGCAATACCATGTTACACATAACACATCCAGAGCTTTTGATGAACTTTTTGCTCATTAAAGAAAATTCCCATAACAAATATTCACAGCATGCTTCAGAAAAAAGCCTTTCCTGCTCCATCTTTAAAGCGTATCCCTTATTAAAGTTTAATGAACTTGCTATTTCAGAACAGAAAACATCTTTGTGTCCTTCTAATTTCCTTGTGCTAGAGTGATCGCTTTTTCAAGTTAGAAGTGAGTAAAGGAGAGAGCCTAAGACTAAGATTGGGACAGATGGTACATATCCATGCCAAAGTGGTCCTGGGCCAGAGGCCGAATACAAGGTGGGCTCCAGTGAGAGACAAACCACACACAGATAATCTGGCACACCATCACACCTCTTGGCTTCTCTCCGAGGATAACAAGTAACGAAGAAAGGTGCTGCACAGGCTCTGGCTTTGAAAAACAAAATTAGACCCCCCCCCAAATCGTCCACAGCTAGATTCAGTTCAGAACTCCTGATTACCCTTCAAATGTGAACCTGCTGTCATTTGTTTCTAATCTACTCAACAGACAGACAGACAGAGATAGGACTGCTTTGTGCTGTGGCTCCGGCCTGACCATTTACTCCTCTAAATCTCTCCTCAAAGACTCAACAGTGTATTTGGTTCAAGAGCTCAAGCAAAAAGAGAGACGTGTCTAGCGAATAACTGGAGTTGTGGACAGACAGACAGACAGACTGTAATGAGGCACAGAGAGGCCCCATCGAACCGGAGACAAAAGACCCTCCCGGAGCCCTTCATGCCCTTATGGGAGAAATGCCAATTCCATCCTCCCTCTTTGGGTCTGATACCCAGAGTGGCTCTGCTCTTAGCTACTGATCAATACATCCTTTGCTCCTCTTTTCTGGTCAGCTTGTCACTGAGCCTTGAGGGAAATGTGAAGAAATGGCAGAGTTCCATAAAGCAGCTGCGGCTGGCCTCCCTCGCCTTCACCCATCAGCTGCCAGCCACTGCTACCCTACGTCTGTTTTCCTCTGACCTGATAGTGAACTTGTAGAGCCACCACTTAAAGGCAGAAGCTCACTTAGGCGTGACTAATGGTGAAAAACGGCAAATAGCAACAGAGTTTTTTCCTAAATATCTCAAAAGTTTCTCAATGGTTCTCGTTTTTTTTGCAGCTGGAAAATTTGGAAAAGATGCTTTTTCAAAATCACCATGGATGTCTGAAACCCACCCGGAACCACTCTCAATTTAATGTCTGTGAGTTGACAGCTCAGGGAGGGGTTGGTGAGTTATCAAACCAAACATGCCCCAAACATTTAGGGACATCTACATTTATGTGCACATGGACTTTAAAGCCACAGTGTGTAATATTGTTACCTGTTTACTATCAAATTGTGTGTATCACAAACTTTTTTCATTAATGTTTCTCACCAACATCTATTCTAAATATTCCTCTCAGCTTGAAATTTTACATTTTAATTAGGGCCGGGAAAATTAGCGCGTTAACTATTTTTGCAATTTTTTTTTTATTTGGTGCATTAAAAATAATTGACACAATTAATTGGCTACAAATTGCCGCCCTACAAATATTGTTGAAGATGTGGGAATGCGTCAGGTGCGTCAAATTGCAACAGGCGACACCGCGTATAAACTTCCTGCCAGGAAAACTATCGTCTCTAAAATCGACAGGCTCTACAACAAAGAGAGAGCTCAAAAACTTGAAATATTGCAGAAAGCTCCTCATGTTGCCTTAACTGGAGATCACTGGACTTCATATGGAAACGATAACTATTTGGGGGTTACAGCTCACTTCATTGATGATGACTGGCGTCTGCAATCATTTGCTTTAACAGTGAGCAAATCCAATGATCGCCACTATGCTGAGGCCTGCGCGCAGCACTTTGAAAGAATTGCAAGTGAATGGAAAATAGACAAAAAGATCTCAACGCTTGCAACAGACAGTGCACGTAATATGACAGCAGCTGTGAGACAGCTTCCCTATGAACATCTGCCGTGCAATGCACACACGATACAGCGGTCAATCATTGTTGCACTGCAGGATAGTGGCTTTGAAATGGTTTTGGCCAAATGCAGAAAAATAGTTGGTCACTTCAAGCATAGTCCATCCAGTCCAAGAGCTGAATGAACAACAAGTGGCACTTGGTCCAAAAGAAGAATCCCTCGTTCAAGACGTGCCTACTCGGCGAAACTCCACCTTGGAGATGATCAACAGGGTTCTGCAAAACAAGGCGCCTATAGCTGCAGTGCTGTCACAGCAGAACAGCAGAATCTCCATGCTCACCGAAGCTGAGCGTTCAAAGCTGAAGAAGCTGGCAGAGATTCTTGAACCATGCAGGTGAATATTCTACTTATTCATTTTTGTATAAAGTACACTAAAAACTGTGAATACAGGTTACCTTAGAAATTATATATGCAATATTATTAAGTGGATTTAAATTACAAAATATTTATGTAAAAGGTAGTAAATGTAATTTAAAAATTTAAACAAAAAACTATGTGAATATGAATAAATGTCATCTCTAAATATGTTTTGGATTTATGGACAAAATCTCAAATTGATTAAAGCAGCCTGATTTTAACACAAAAGGCCTGGTTCAGCCGACTGGGTAGCTAGATAGAACTCTAGCATAAGGACCCATCCTCCCTTTTTGACCCCAAGGTCAAAACCTTCTTTACAAGCTGCATCAGATCCACCAGCTTCCTGCAGTCACCTGGGAGGTACCCCTGACCAGACGGGTCTGTATTGGGAGCGAAGCTACGGCTCCAGTACCAGAGGTCAACGCCACCGACAGTCTGTTCGTACCGACTTCGCTGACCCCCTGGATCACACGAGGACCTTCACACACACAGGTTTGTATACACTGCACTCTGGTGTCAGATGTTTTTTAAAGTTAAAGTCCCAAGTATTCATCACACACTGGTGAAATTACTTCTCCGCATTTGACCCATCCCCGTGGTGGGGAGCGGTGAGCTGCAGCTGTGGCTGCACTCGGGAACTATTTGGTGGTTTAACCCCCCAATCCAACCCCTTATTAATTGATAGTTTGTTAAACCATACAGATTGATTTAACCCAGACATCACAAGGTTGTAAGACACTTAATGTAGGTTTCGCTACACAACATCTAAGCTTCCATTCCGTCATTCCATTAATTGTCTCAGTTATCTTGTTTCAACCATCATTCATCATAATTTGTTCTGTGTCCTCATTAGTTTAGAAATATAGTATTAAATTAATCTTTATAACTATATTCTTGACTCTGAATTATTCTGAAGTGTGAGGTTCCCTGACAGTCACAAAAAACCTAAGTTCCTATTAAATCAACATTCAAAGATCAATAAGATTGATAATTGATATTTATATGGAATATCACATCCTATTGATCATTCAATAAATGTAGTACATCCATCACGCTACAGGAACAATTACAGAAAATCTGAAAGACTGACTTGCAAAAAAGAAGAAAAAACTATCGTTTATACAGCGCCTCTCAAGAAAAAAACCACAAGGCGATTCACAAATGTGCCCCACCAAAAAGAAAGTTCACCAGCCGCTACTAGAGTTGGGGCACATTTGAGGTCATGAGGAAGCTGATTCCATCTGTGTGCAGCATAGTAGCTAAAGCAGCTTCACCCTGTTTGGTTCTGACCCGGGGTTCTACCAGCTGACTGCTTCCTAAGGATCTCAGAGTCCTGCTGGGTGTAGATACTGGAAGGAGATCCAACATGTATTTTGGCCCCATTACATTGAGTGATTTATAAACTAGTAGTAGCACTTTGAAATTGATTCTGTAGTTTACTGGTAACCAGTGTAGAGATTTAAGAACAGGAGTGATGTGCTCGGTTCTCTTGGTTCCTGCTAAGACTAGCAGCAGCATTCTGAAGAAGCTGCAGTTGCTTCACAGCTCTTTTGGGAAGACCAGACAGAAGACCATTGCAGTAGTCCAGCCTGCTGGAGATGAACACATGAATGAGTTTCTCTAGGTCTGGTCTGGACATGAGACCTCTGAGTCTTGCTATTTGATGAAGATGATAAAACACTGATCTAGTTATAGCCTTAATGTGACCAGTGAAGCTCAGGTCTGAATCAGTTATGACAGAGGTCCCCAACCCCCGGGCCACGGACCGGTACCGGTCCTTGGGTCATTTGATACCGGGCCGCACAGTGTTCTCGCACAGAAAAAAAAATTCCACAGTTCAAGTTTTATTTTGAAAAATGGCAGGATTCACTTATTTACATCCGCCTACCGCTCACTCTTGACGCATGCCTAGAAGCTTCCGGTTTACGTGGTACGGTACCGCTCAAAACGCAACGCACCATTATGCTAGCAAAATGAGTAAAAAACAAACGTCTCTTGAAAGTTTTTTTGTGAAGGGGAAAAGGCCCAGTGAGGAGACAAAAGAAGATGAGCCTACGACTTCCAAAAAGAAGAAAGCTGTATTTAACAGACAATACCAGGATTCCTACCTGAAATATGGATTTATCGCTGCAGGTGATTGCCAGGCACCAAGCCCGCTCTGTGTTATATGTGGCAAACAGCTCTCTAATGAGGCAATGAAGCCTTCAAAACTGCTTCGCCACTTAGAGACCAAACACCCAGCATTAAAAGACAAGCCTTTGGAGTATTTTGAAAGAAAAAAACACGAGCAAGAAGGGCAGGAGAAATTACTGAGAGCCACCACATCAACAAACGTAAGTGCATTAAAAGCATCATACTTGGTGGCTAACCGAATTGCTAAGGCTAAAAAGCCATTCACCATTGGTGAAGATTTGATCCTCCCTGCCACGAAAGACATTTGTCGTGAACTTCTTGGAGAAGCTGCCGTAAAAAAAATAGCACAGGTGCCTCTTTCAGCCAGCACCATCACTCGACGCATTGAGGAAATAGCAGATGACATTAATTCACAACTGTTGGAGAGGATTAATACATCACCGTGGTATGCACTCCAAGTGGATGAGTCTACAGATATTGAAAACAAAGCAATTCTACTTGTTTATGTGCGATATCTGTATCAGGAGGACCTGCATGAGGATATGTTATGTGCACTATCGTTGCCGACAAAAACCACAGGCGAAGAACTATTCAAGTCACTGGATGATTATGTATCAGGAAAACTGAAATGGTCCTATTGTGTCGGCATATGCACAGACGGAGCTGCAGCCATGACCGGGCGGCTGTCTGGTTTAACTGCTCGGATAAAAGAAGTTGCCCCTGAATGTGAGTCTACGCATTGTGTCATTCACAGGGAAATGTTGGCTAGCCGAAAAATGCCACCAGAACTTAACTGTGTATTGAATGATGTTGTTAAAGTTATTAACCACATCAAAGCACACGCCCTTAACTCGCGCCTGTTCGAGCAGCTTTGTGAGGAGATGGACACGGAGCACAGACGCCTTCTTTTATACACAGAAATAAGATGGTTATCCCGAGGGAGATCGCTGACCAGAGTGTTTGAGTTACGAGAGCCGCTGCAGAGATTTCTCTCAGAAAAAGAATCACCGCTGGCAGCGCACTTCAGTGACGAGCAATGGGTCGCAAAACTCGCTTACTTATGCGACATTTTCAGCGCTCTCAATGAACTAAATCTGTCACTTCAAGGGAAAATGACAACTGTCTTCAAGTTGGCAGATAAAGTAGCTGCATTTAAAGCCAAACTGGATCTGTGGGGACGGCACGTGAACAGGGGGATATTTGACATGTTTCCAACATTAGCAGGAATATTGGAAGAGACTGAGGCTGAGCCGTCATGCTCCCAGCTGATGCAGGTTCACCTGTCTGTGCTTTTAAAAGAGTTTGAGCGCTACTTTCCAACCACAAAAGACCCGCGCATGACCAAGGAATGGGTTCGTGACCCATTTGTCAACAAACCAGATGAATCAAGCCTCTCTGTGCAAGAAGAAGATCAACTGCTGGAGATCACAAATGATGGTGGACTAAAAAAACTGTTTGAGACAAAGGCTCTGCCAGTTTTTTGGATTAAAGTCATGGCAGAATACCCCGAAGTCGCCACAACAGCATTGAAAACCCTGTTACCATTTCCAACATCCTACCTGTGTGAAACAGGGTTTTCTGCAATGACAGCAACTACAACCAAATTACGGAATAAACTGGACATAAGCAACACACTTCAGGTTTCATTATCTCCCATTACCCCTAGATGGGATCGTCTCGTCACAGAGAAACAAGCTTAGGGCTCCCATTGATGCAGCCTTGGTGAGTTGTATTTTTAATTCATTTTATAGTTGTTTTTGGTAAATCTTACCTTGAAAGCATATATTTAAATTGCCATATCAACCAAGGCCATTATGGAGAGAGAAAATGCAATGTTGGTTAAGACTTAACCAACTTAACCGTTAAGTAGATGGTAGTGTGTTTATGCTGATGAGGTTACAAGTACACATTGGATTCACATTTATTGTTGTATTTAAAAAATACCACAGTCTTTATGCTGGTCGTATGATATTATTTTCTTGTATTTATCTGCTACACGTTAAAGGCCGGTCCGTGAAAATATTGCCTGATGTGAAACCGGTCCCTGGTGCAAAAAAGGTTGGGGACCACTGAGTTATGACACCAAGATTTCTAACCTGAGTCTTAGTTTTTATTCCTCTGGCGCCAAGTTGAGCAATAACCTCCGTCCAGGGCTGTACTGACCGTCGGGCGAGGCGGGCATTTGCCCGGTGGGCCGACTGTAATTTTGGGCCGGGCCAACGGTAATTTATTAATTTGTTACTTATTTCAGCCTAGGCCTGCCGCCTAGACTGGCGGCCTGTACAATTCTTCTTCAGCAAGCCCAATCTACCTTTTTAATTTAGGTTGTAGGTGGGCCTGTCAGGTATTTTTGATACTAGGTTGTAAGCTGACACATTCAAACTCTTCATCTTTTACACCAGGGGTGGGGAACCCTGGTCCTGGAGGGCCGGTATCCTGCAAGTTTTGGTTCTAACCCTGCTTCAACACACCTGATTTCAATTAGCAGGTGATTAGCAGGCTTCTGCAGAGCTTGATGAGTTGCTGCACAGGTGATTCAAGCACTGAATCAAGTGTGTTTGAGCAGATAAACCACAAAACCTGCGGGAAAGCGGCCTTCCAGGACCAGGATTCCCCACCCCTGTTTTACACCATGTTATTTAAATCAGCCAACTCCATCTTTGAGTCATGGTGCAGCTCCATCAATCTGCTGCTAATTTATAAATGTCATTTCTTAATTTTCCTCAGTATTTACATTTCTCATTTCAGTAATGATAATGTTACATTTATTTTCTGACAGTAAAAATTAATCTTAATTCATTTATTTTATTTTCAACATTTACTAAAACAAAGCATGCTGGGAAATATGTCGTTCCAATCAGGTTAATTCTCACCATAAACATCATCATCACCAACAACTATCTTCTAGCTAACTTTTTAGTGGGGAAAAGCTAATAAGTCTTTAGTTCGGTGCAATTGTTCGCAGTACAAAAATTAAAAGAAAAGGCAGAGGTGACCATAGGCAATTCAGACCTTCTGTGGATTATTTTTTAAAACATTCGTTGCGCTTAAATCTAGTTACTGCAGCTGTATCCTCTGCGGTTCTGGTTCGGTTCATCTATGGTCCATCCGCACACCAAATGATGCATCAACAATAACTTCTCTGAAAATTCCTCTTTGAGAACAGATGAGCCTGGATTTCCCCTCCATCAATAAGACGCAGACCCATTACAGCACAGGGCCAAACCCCCTTCTTTGTCTCTTATCACCCTACTTTTCACAACAACTGTTAATGCTGTGATTGATGCACTTGGGCACCTCATTCAAGAGAGCATCGCCAGTGACGTTCAGAAAGCTGAAATGTTTTCTGTTCAGCTACACAACACAGGACATAAGAGGTTATGATCAGTGTTCGATAATCCTTAGGTATGTTACCGATGCTGTGCAGGAGAGGCTTGTTGCCATAGTGAGGTGTGAAGCGTCCACAGGTCAAAACTTTGTGAACTTGCTCTCAGGTGTTTTGGAGCACCTGAATCTGGACATGGCCATGTGCATTGGGAATGCAACAGATGGGGCTTCAAATATGCAGGACCTCTCAGGCACCAACTCATGTGCATGTGTGGTGCTATGCGCATGTACTTAATGTACATGTACTTGCTACCACAACACAAACTGTCATGGAAAGCGGCTCACTCTTCAGTCTATGACATAGCTGTGTTCAAAGAGTCTTATCAAAGAGTTAATCAGTGGGAGAAACAAACCCATAAAGAGACGAGACACAGATGCCTCAGTCCAATTGGTGAAACACGGTGGTGGGCCAAGCATGATGTGCTTCAAAAAGTCTTTGGAAGGTTTGGAAAACTTGAGAATGGCCTTTTTATCGATGCAGTGCTCACACTGGAAGCCATCAAAAAGCGTGAAAAAAAAACAACGTCTGTTCGTGCCAAAGCAAGGTGCTTTAAAGAGTTTCTCTTGAAACATGAAACTCTGTTAACAGCACAGAGTTTCCTCAGAGTGTTTGAGCAAACACCTGTCCAAGTACCTCCAGTCAAAAGGGGTGGACATCCTTTCTGCCCATCGTATGGTGATTGCCACACAAGAGAGCCTCAAAAGCATCGCCAGGGACTTCACCACTGTGAAAGCAGCAACAGACACATTTGTGAAATGGGCAAATGAGAAACTAGAGGAGAGGGAGGACATCACAGATATAGAGGTGGAGGCTGAGAAGAGAGCCAAGAAAAGAAAAAGCAGGGCTGAGAGACGGCTGCAGATGAGGTACCTATCGATGCCGAAAAAGCATTTGAGGTGAAAGTGGACACTGCTATTGAGGCAATCCACAGACGATTTGCCACACATGGAACTCTCCTTGCTGAAGTTTGATCAGGTCAGAGCTGTTTCTCTTCCTAATGCACTTCAAACCCTCAGCACCTGTTTCCTTAAATTTGACAGCAGGGCCACAGTAAATAACCTTCAGTCAGAACTGAAAAGTTTTGCTGTACAGTGGGATAGGCTGAAATTGTCACATGTGGATGAGTACAAGACCAGAACAGGAGAGGATGGACCTGAAGAATGGGAAGAAGGTGAAATTGTGACCAAAAACTGATTCTTGCAAAAATTGCCGACTGAGGCAGTTGAACATGCTGTCAGATGCCTATCGTCTCCTTGCATACAAGTACCTGCTGACCCTCTCCCTCACTCAGTGGCGTATGAAAGAACTTTCTCAACACTCATTTCATCAAAAGCAGACTCCGAAGCAGTCTGTCCACAAACAGGCTGAAAATGTTCATGTTGATGGCGACTGAAAAGGACAATCTCATGTCATTGGACTCTGACATGGTCATTGACAGGGTAGCTGAGAAGAGTAAGCTGTTGAAAAAGCTGCTTTTGTAGAATGATTAGGTAAATTAAAATGCTCAACACACTTACGTTCAAGATTAGATTATACATTGTCATTGCATAAAGTCTAAAAATGTTGCATCTAACTTGAGGCTCAGAAAATACTTCTATTCAAATTAGTGCATCGTAATAAAGTCTTGATAAGACACCAGGTAGCATGAATATAAGATGTTGTATTACAAAAAGCTGTTTTCTTCTCTTAACTTCTTTTTCTTGTATAGGATGCTGTCAGTCATTTTTGGAAGCCTGACATTTCTTGGCAAGTATAGTATAAAATACATGATTAAACCATTTCATAGATTAAAGATAGCAGTACTCTGATAATGTCATGTTCGGGGCTAGGCGTCTGACCCACGACATCCACAATCAAACCATGAAGCCAGAAATCAGGTAAACAGATATTAACAAACGAGAACAAACTAAAGGTGCTGCTTAGAACTGGGTAGCAGGATAATCTTCGGGTAATGATCTAAAACACAGATACGAGTTAGCGCTTCTGGTCGTAACCAATGACGTGAGTTCTTAAAAGGAAGTAGTGAGGCTTACAGTCCAATTGAGGCGGCGGGTCCTGAGGAGGCGGTCCCGGTCAGATGAGGGCGAGCCGAAGTGGGGAAGACGTGGAGGGAGCTGAGCAAGGACGAGCTTGAGTGAAGCAGGCAGGCAGTCAGGGCTGTAGGCCAGGGGAACAGGAGCGAGACGTGAGAGCCAGGAGACGTAGAGCATAGCAGCTGTTGCTGTAGTGAGGAGGAGGTATCCTGAGATCAGAGGAGACACGGCGTGACAACTGTGGCAAGACAAGGAACAAGGTTAGTGGCTTGAGAAAGACCCAGCACGAGTGTGATGCCGGTGTGAGTAATCATCCAGGATTGCATGAGTGTCTCACTGCTGTTTTTATCCCCTGGCCGGGCTGATGGAAGATCAGCTGCAACTGGGAGCACCCCGACACGCCCACCTGCAGTCATTAGCACAGGGAGACAGACAACCAGGAACAACACACAGGGAGGCTCACCACAGACCGTGACAGATAATCCGAGCAAGTTTATAAAGTATTACTCTTTCTCACTTTTCTCATGTCTCCTTTCACTTTTTAAAGGTTCCCATGTTTGAAGATTTGTTGTTGCTCCTTCAGAGGGTCACAGATCCAAGGTTGAGAGCCACTGCTTTCTTTATCTTGTCTCTTTTCATCTTTTAAGTTGAACATGAAAGTTTCCATGTTTGATGAAATATTTTATGTTGTGCTGTTTTCTTCATATGGTCAATAAATATTCTGAAAAGATCACTAAATTAAAACATTAATCTCTGTCCTGTAATCTGATTAACTAAACCAAGCAACCTTTTGGTTTCAACTAAATAAGTAGCCAACTGTATAGACCAGTGTTTTCTAGTCCTGGTCCTTGAGATCCCCTATTCAGCATGTTTTAACTGTTTCCCAGTTTCAACCTTATTCAACAGTTGAATTACCGGTTCAGCAGTTTACTGATTGATATTGGTGTGCTGGAGAAACAAATAAAACATGGATATGGAATCTAGAGGACTAGGGTTAGTGAGCTGGTGTAGAATAAATGGCTTCATTATCAATAGCTGGTGGGCCAGTCTCAGCTAGAAATGCCCAGGTTGATTTTTTTTGTCCCAGTCCAGCCCTGCCTCCATCCTATCCTTCTTATTTCCAAAGACAATATATTCAGTCTTGTCTTTGTTTAACTGAAGGAAGTTTGAATGCATCCAGTCATTAACTTGCTCCAAACACTGACAGAGTGAGTCTAAGGGACCACAGTCACCAGGTGATAGAGCTAGGTGGATCTGGGTGTCATCTGCATAACTATGATAGGTAATTTTGTCATTGTGTATGATCTGGCCCAGGGGGAGCATGTAGAGATTGGAGAGCAGTGGTCCAAGAATTGAGCCTTGAGGGACCCCACGTCATGGTGATCTGCTTTGATTTGTGATCACCAATAGAAACAACATAACCCCTGTCTTCGAGATGTCATCTAAACCAACTATGGACTGTACCTGATAGTCCCACCCAGTTTATGAGCCTATCAAGAAGGATGTTGTGGTCCACAGTATCAAAAGCTGGACTGAGATCGGTCATCACCAGAACAGATATTTTGCCTGAATTTGTATTGAGACAAATATCATTTAATACCTTAATCAGTGCAGTCTCAGTGCTGTGAGGTTGTCTAAAGACTAATTTATACTTCTCCGTCAGCTCGAGTGTGGAGTTGCGTACACGCATTGGCAGAGGTGTTTTCCCGTCAGACTTCCCCGTCACCTGGGGAGAGTTGCAAAGCCATTCCCCGCCAGGACAACAGAGGGCGGAGCACTTTTCTGTGGTATCCTGCCACCACTACAGTCACATATCTGGTCGAAGATAGTGTATTTACTACTGTGTTTACATTGTTTTAATGTGTTTCAGATACTTTTTAACACGGACGAATTTGTCCCTCATTCTCCTCCACCTCTTCATGCGATCGGCACCTCTAAACCCACGTTTCCTGTCATTTTCATCCATGAATAAAATGCATATCTTTGTGCTCCTTCAGTCACGGATGAATAAACTTTCATATTTTCAGACTTTTTCCACGAGGCGTTCTTCAATCTGCTCCATATCTGTCGCTAGATATCTTTAGCTCTCTTTATTTTTTGAAGGGGTAATGGCAGTGCTGTTGACGTATTTAAAAAAAGTGGCGTCTTGACTAATCAAAAGCTTGCGCTCTATGTCGCACTCGACAGACAGTTAAAAAATAGGGCATGTCTCCGTCCCCCTTTTCGGGCCTGTCGGAGAGCCCTTGTGCCGGCACAAAATGGCGCTGCATGTCGTCGTACCGACGCAGATGGAGAAGTATAAATTAGGCTCAAAGCCTGACTGAAAACCATCTAGCAGGTTGTTCATTTCCAAAAAGTTGTTCAGCTGGATCTTAACTGCTTTCTCAATAATTTTCCCAATGAAAGGGAGATTAGAGATTGGTCTGTAATTATTCATCACTAAGAGATCTAGTTTGCTTTTCTTTAGAAGAAGCTTAACAGCAGCAGATTTAAATGATTTTAGGAAATACCTGACATTAAGGAGCAATTAACAATTTTTAGTACATCAGCTTTCAAGCACCTAAAAACATTTTTAAAGAAGTTAGTTGTCAGGTTGTTCAGACAGCAGGTAGATGAATTTAAGGTCTTTGCTACGTCCTCCAGTGTTTTAGCACTAATCACACTAAAAGCTGGCATTCTAGCCAGATTGTTGCTGTGTGGCTGTAGCAGTGGTCTGGTTGTGTTGGTTGACATGGAGGAATGAATGGCCAATCTGATGTTTATGATTTTCTCATTGAAAAAGAATGCAAACTCATTACACCTAGTTTGTGATATGAAATCAGGGGCTAACTGTGTTGGGAGACTAGTTAGCCTCTCGACAGTAGCAAACAGAACACGAGAATTGTTAATATTATCACTAATAACTTTGGAGAAAAAGGCTTGTCTTGCCTTATTTAATTCAGAGTTTTACAGTTTTTTCTGATTGCTTAAGCACATTTTTTGTAACTATTGGCTATTTTTGCAAAACTCTACACACAAATAAGAAAACATTTTACCCAATTATTAAAACATTGTTGTTCTCTTGCAAAAGCAAACACAGCTAGATTAACTCTTCACACCTTCGTAAAAATGGTGTTTTCATATCAAACAGTACACACAAGCCATCATCTACTAAGCACACAATGCGCCAACTGCACACTGATGGTATGAATACAAAACACATCTGGCTTTTGCTTTCTCTGTGTACAGATGTCAATTTGAGGTCATACTTTTGTCATAGTTTCATGTAAACATACAAGGATCCAAACTTCAAGTATTGGTGTTTATTCACACATCAAAACCAAGACAAAGTTAGAACACAAAATAGTAATTTCACAAAAATAAAAGGAAAAAAGTTAAAGTTAAAGTACCAAGTTTTTATCACACAATGGTGAAATTACATCTCCGCATTTGACCCATCCCCATGGTGGGGAGCGGTGAGCTGCAGCTGTTGTTGCGCTCGGGAACTATTTGGTGGTTTAACCCCCCAATCCATCCCCTTAGTGCTGAGTGTCAAGCGAGGAGGCATTGGGTCCCATTTTTTCAAAGTCTTTGGTATGACCTGTCCGGGAATCAAACCCTGATCTCCTAGTCCCGGGGCGGACACTCTACCACTAGGCTACATCATGTAGTCTTTCTGGGTCCGGCCACAAAATTTCATCCACATCGCATGTGATATCCTCCAGTCCAAGGCACCGGGGAAAATATCTCCTTGAATGCCGTATCCAGGCCTGACATGATGCCTGGTCAATATCTCCACATGCCTCCTCCATTGCCTGTAAAAGGGCTACCTGTTGATGAGGATGATGGTCGTACACTTTCCAGCGCCAGGCAGAGAAGAACTCCTCGATGGGATTTACAGTTTTTTTCGATTGCTGAAACTCAAAAAGCAAAATTGAGGCACGATTTTCACAACCTCTACCTCTGTTCCCAAATGCTTGACTCAATTTATCACTACTCAAGATATCCTTATATTAGAACTCTGATTTTCCTCCTTTACACTCTGGTGTCAATTTCACATTACCTTGCTGTCAAAACACAGCACACAATTATCAGGTTTACACACACTTCTCACATACATCCTCAAAGTTTCAATCAACAACACACAAATATTCAAATCTCTAAACTTTCGGGTCTGGCAAGCAATTTGCAATCAGGGACTGCAGCATAAAAGGAGGCTTGACGCTCTGTTGTGTTTGATGAGCAATGGAGAACAGAGACAACAGACAACAGAGAAGGAGAGGGGTACGTATGGGAGTAGGAGGAGGACGAGGACAGGAAAGGGGAGGAGGAGGAAGACGGGGAAGGGGAGGAGGAGAAGAGGAGGAGGACGGGGAAGGGGAGTGGGAGGAGGAGAAAGAGGAGGACAGGGAAGGTGGAGGAGGAGGAGGAGAAAGAGGAGGATGGGGAAGAGGAGGACAACAAGGAGAAGCAAGGGAACGAAGAAGGAGAATCCAGATCTCTAATGAGATTCGTGCCACTGTATTGTACCATGTGCTCAACCATGCGTTGACCATGAGGGAGGCTGGCCAGAGGGTCCAGCCAAACCTCAGCCGTTTCACAGTGTCGACCATCATAAGGGCGTTCAGGATGGAGAACAGGTATGAAATGTGTTTTCCATGTGTATTGTAATACAACATTCAATAGACTACAGCACTGTTTCCTAAACAGTGTTTTGGGACACATTTGTGGGTTGCAGTCATATTGTTTTGGGTCCCTTTATTCTTTGTTTCACACATTTCGTTATCAATTATTATTATTTCAAAACATTTAAGTAAAGGAAAATGATTCCAAGAAAGCAAATATTTCCATGAATTACTGTGAAAAGCAAATGTCATTTTTCTTTCCCAAGTACTGTAATTTCATGAAGAAATAAAAGAAATATCCAAGAACTTCTATGAAATACAGCATTAGAAAACAAATGTGTGCAGTAAAACGTAGTGAAAAGAGCAACTCTACAAGCTCACAAAACAGTGCAAAGTGATGCGTTGAGCTTGTAGATCTGCTGTTCACTCGTTTGGGTCTTGGGCTAGTGTCTACAGTAATCTCTCTTTGAGGTCACTAGCAGAAAAGTTTGGGAACCAGCACACCACAATGTGCTCACAGTATTTATATTTTTCAGGGTGGCCAGAGAACCTCATCGTGGAGGAAGAACTTCAATTGTCACACAGCAACAAGAGACAGCCATTGTAGACATGGTCCGTGAAAACAATACCCTCACACTAAAACAGATACAAACAATGGCTGACAATACCATCTTCAATGACCTCCACACAATCAGCATCTTAACAATACATCGCATACTTCACAGACATTTAATGACAATGAAGCAAGTCTACAGGGTTCCATTCCAACGCAACACAAATCGTGTGAAAGCCTTACGTCGAGAGTTTGTGCTTGTAAGTCCCATACATTCATCACTGACACATGCATGCATTGTACCACTATACAGTAAACTTCTGTGATAGTGTTCCTTTTCTACATTGTCTCAATGTAGCATACTGTCTCTGTGTCCATAGTGTAACTTGTATTCTCATACTGTCTGCTTCAGCGTATCCAGGACTATGACACAGCCAATGAAATCTATGAATACATCTTCATAGATGAGGCTGGGTTCAACCTGATAAAAAGGAGGTGCCGGGGAAGAAATGTGATTGGCCAGTGGGCCATAATCGAGGTCCCAGGCCTGCGTGGTGGCAACGTCACTATGTGTGCGGCCATGAACCACCATGGCATCCTACACCAACATGCTCACCTAGGCGCATACAACACAGCCCTGCTACTGGAATTCCTAAACGGCCTGTATGATGTGCTTGTTCAGCCTGATGACATAGATAACCCACAGCAGGTCAACTCTATAATCATTTGGGACAATGTAAGTTTCCACAAGGCTGCCCAGGTGCATGAGTGGTTTCAGGACCACCCACGGTTTTCCGTTTTATACCTTCCACCTTATTTCCCCTTTGTCAATCCCATTGAGGAGTTTTTCTCAGCCTGGAGGTGGAAGGTGTACAAAAGGAATCCACAGAGCCAGGTCCCACTGCTTCAAGCCATGGAGGAGGCTTGTGGAGATGTGGGCTTTGAGGCCTGTCAGGGCTTCATGAGGCACTCGAGGCGGAACTTCCAGTGCTGTTTGGACCAGGAGGACATCGCCTGTGATGTTGACGTGGCCCTCTGGCCAGACAGAGACCGGAGGCATGATGCCCCATGAATATGCTTGAATGGGAGAGGGGGTGGGGTTAAAAATAAAGTGTTTTGTCTCTGAATTTGTGTGTGTCTAATGTTTGTCTATGAGAGAAGTGGGCATTGTAATAGATTCAGTGTGTAATAGATTCAGTGTGTTCCATTTCTCTAATTGTGTTTTCAGTTTTGCTCTTCAGTGTTCTTTCCATGCTATAGTGTTCTGCCAAATGCTACTTGTGTTTATTCAATGAATGGTATGTGTGTGTCATGTGAAAATATGGCTGTGTTTACCAAATGAAAACACGTGTTCCATTTTGTTAACATGCTACGAGATTTGATGGCAGAGTTGTTTTGCAAAGGGATGCCAGGGTTTAGCAATTTGTGTGTGATGTTTGGGGTTTTGTGTGTAAAGTTTTGAAAGAAATGTACGGTTTCGACAAATGCGTTTTAGCAATCGAAAAAAACTAAGAAAGGAATGTATGGAGGGAGGTTGAGTGCAATGAAGGATGGGTGGTCTGTAAACCAGTTGCGGACCAAAGCAGCCCTATGGAAACTAACATTGTCCCATATGATGACATATCGGGTATGCGCTGGTCTCTGAACATGTAAGGTGTCCAGCAATGCAATAATGTGTGCAGTGTTGTATGGGCCTATGGTTGCATGATGGTGAACAACACCATTTCGGCTTATAGCTGCACACATGGTTATGTTACCACCACGTTGTCCTGGGACATTGATGATGGCACGGTGTCCAATAATGTTCCTGAACCTGTTGGCCAGCTTCCCTCAGGGTCATCCCATGGTTGATGACATGGTCCACTATTGTAGCTCTGATGTCATCAGTTATTCTATTTCTTAGTCTTCTTACCCATCCTCTTTCCCCTCCTCGTCCTCTTCTTGCTCCTCCTTGTCCTTTTCCTCTAATTTCCTCTACCCTTCTCGCTTCTTCACCTCCACGTCCCTCGGGCAACTGGGCCTCCTCTGATTCTCACTCTTCTCACTTTTACTGCTCCTTCCATTGTACTCCACATAGACAGCTTACCTGTGACTTATTTATAGTGCTTAGGCTGATTGCAAAGTGAACTAATTATCTAAAATAGTTTTCACATGTGAAAGTGTGCCAGACAGTTGGCTAAATAGTGTTAATGATAGCCATACATGTGTATAATTTTGCTAGGATTGTGTTGGAAATTTGGTAATAGAGTGTAAGCAGTGAGCTGTGTTTAAAGTTCTGCAAGAAGAGTGTTGTGCAGTGAATTGTGCCTACAGTTTTGCAAAGTGTGTGTTACAAAATTGCAAACTGAGTGCTAAGTAGTGTTTGTGCTTTTAGTTTTGCAAACTCAGTGAGTGGTGTTGCTATAAGTATTAATAGTTTTAGAAATTGTGCTATAAGAATCACAGTTAGGGTTTAAGCCATCAGAAAAAACTGTAAGTGCACAGCTGCAATTTGAAGGTCTCATAGTGATCTGGGAGGTTACTTTATCTCCATTTATGTTCAGCTTTCCTGCATTCTCTTTTCTGATTTAAATGATTTAGTGAATCTCCATGGAGCTTTTTGTTTGCCAGAGATAAGTTTGACCTTTTTGGGTGCAATGGTGTCAAGGACGTCAAGAGTTTTGCAGTTGAAATGGTTTAAAAGTGAATCAACACAGCTGGTTGTTAGACTTGTTGATGTAGTCGTACGTTCTATAAAAAACTGATGCAGTGTGATCACCCAGATACCTTTTTTGAAAGAGACTGAAGTGTGATGTGTAACAGGTGAAGAAGCATTTGTGAATTACATACTACAATGGCTTGCCATAATCTAGCGGCGATATGTAGCAGCAAGATCATAGCAGCAACGTGAGGTCGCTGCTGCGTCTCTACTCCATATCGCTTGTAGAATTCAGCTATCCTTAGTGTCACCAGCATCGTGATTTTTTTTCCCTCCATGGCACCTAGATTACCACATTGTGCAGTAGTAAAACATATTCAGACTGTGGTGCACACTTCTAATGAAGCGTCGAAACAGTAAAAAATGATCCAAGGAATTTAATGAAACAAACCATTCGAGGATTCGTTTCATGCCTAGTTTGAAATGCCGCTCCAATTTTACAGCCTGAAAATATCCATCGTCTCAATTCCACCTGATTCTCTGAAGCGCATGCATACACCGTATACAAGTAAACTCGCGAGAACATGCAGGCATTGTGGGAACTGTAGTAAAACAGTAACTATATTGACATGGTAACACTTGGTTATCACAATAGACTACAACCACTATTTGGCTTAGTGGCATGCCATGGCTTTGCCTGTCGCATCTTCCTTACACAAAAAACAAGTAACTTATTTGTTACTTGTTTGTTTGTTCAATAATGTTCAGGGGGAAAAAGTAACTTGAAAAGATATCGCACATGTGCTACGTCTAAAAATATTTTATCGCACAGAGTTTTTTTTCATCGCATGTGTGACATATATCTTGCAGTGTACAGCCCTGTTTTCATGGTGTTCCATGTTGAAATTTGTCCTGCTTCTAATAAAATCTCAAGCTAAGGAGGTTAAGAGGGAGGATATCTGGTCTAATGTTATGTAATTTCTGCACCTAAATGTGTTTTTTCTGACTCTTACCATCTTGTTTTACAGAAACTGGTAAACTGAGAACAGAGGTGTGTAAAATAAAAAAAGCTGTTGTTGACAGAGCTTTAAAAATACTCCTTTGCCCTCCCACAGCTGCAGTCAGATGGATATGTGGAGAAAAAAGACAAGAAAAAGACAGCAGACCTGAAACATCCTCCTGAAATAGCCTGAAGCATCCAGGGAAAGAGGCCTGCCTCCGCCTGCTGTTTAATTCCCTTCTGTCCGTGTGTGTGTGTGTTTACTTTTCCCCAACTATCTCCTTCTCACTTCTTTTCCTTCCATTTCCTCCCCCTACCTTGTACCCGCCGCTGATTTGATTTAAATAAAAAGCCACCCAGTTAAATTAAAGTGTCAGGGTGAAAATCCAAAATGTGTTTAAGTATAACAGGACATTTTATGAGTAAACATTTCTGTCCCGCACAGTCTAACTCATGCTTATTCATTTCTAGCGCCACTATGAAGTAATGTTTCGTTTTGGTTGCTTGCACCATTTATTAGCTTGCATTTAGCCCGAGGTGTCGACACTTAAACTTGCTGTAAATTTGCACAGCGTTATTGGCAGAACCATATGGATTTCAATTCATATTCATGACACAAGCTCCAGTGAAGAAACTCCATGAGAGTGCATCTTTGTGTGCTGCTGTGCATGTTAGAATTAGAGATGGTGAAGAAGCCGGGATAAACAAGAAACTCTCACTCTCTCTCTGTGTGTGTGTGTGTGTGTGTGTGTAATCTCGATGCCACCCTATCTGTTTTGGGGCAATTGTCTCAGAGACAGCACTATTTCTGGACGCCATCATCACTCAAGCTACCCAAGGTCTCAAGCTTGAGATGTTACCATACATCAAGCTATAGTTGATCAATATTGATTGATTTGTGGAACTTCAGGGAATATCACTGCCCATCGCTTCCTCCCACACTGTTCTGTTTATGTAATTAATATGGGAGACAAGTAGTAAGTCAGCCATAACTTTTTAACCTTGCAGAAAAAAGCCCAATATATCAACAACAGGGGTGTCAGATGAATCCAGGTTACTGCAGTCCTGATCTTGCATGGGAACAACATTTTCCACAAACTCTGGGACGATTATGTTTGGGTTTGGTGATGGACTGCATGGTTAACATCATCTCCTGACAGTAAGGATCATCAGATATATTTCAGCAGAGGTAAAGTGTATGAAGGAATTTGTTCAAGGTTCCTTTTGGTTTGACATGTTTTTGTTCTCCACTTCAACCTAAGCCCAATAAGGTTTCTCCTGAAGGATAACAATGATTTTGCAGATACCTTTTATATTTTGCAAGGATTTGTAACCCATATGTAACCTTTGCATTCACAAAGCTTGTTCCCATAGCAGGTTGGACCGCCAAGGCTGTCCGTTGTCTCCAATCCTGTTCATGATGTGGAGCTCATAATCTCAACATATTGTCATGAAGAAGGGGCTGTCTAGTTTGGGAACACCATCATCCGTTTTTCTCCACATAATGTGGGCCTATTTAGGTCTTTGAACTATATTCTTTGAAGTTCACTGGGTCAGTTCATAGCTGGGGGTGAAGTGACCCAGATGAGACTCCGCTCCTCAGAGTCTGAGGCCACAACTCTCAAAGAAAAAGGTGGAATTTTCCATTTAGCTTGGGAGTGCAAAGGACTTTAAGTATCTTGGTGTCTTAATTACAAGAGTGGGTAGTCTTATACATTCCCTTAGTATAGCTATTTGTTATAGAGTTACTATTTATATGCAAGTACTGTTCATCTTTTACGACAGGCACTCATTGGGAAGCTAAGGGGTCCTTTAAGAATATATATTGAATTGTTAGCAACAGCTATTAATCTTTTACATTCATACATGTCTGCGTTTGTGACGAAAGTGGCTTTAACGAGCCGTTAACACTGTTCATTACCCATTGTTATGCAAATGAATCAACAATTTTCATGCTAATTTTGGCTATTTATTACTTTTAATCTCTTATTAATTTACTATTTATTGTACTATTTAATATATTCATTGTGCCATTACACTAATGTGTTTATTCAATGCTAAATGAGCTAGCTGACTTGCTAACAGTAATTTATTAAAGTTGAAGGTGAAATTAATATGTACTCATTAATGTATGTTCTCCATTGATAATTTATTTCAGTTACCAGACAGACAGAAAGCAGCTTGTTAAAGAACAACTGAACTGTAAAGATTTGGAGTATGTTTAAATATTAAAGCCACGCTGACGCTTCATCAGTGTCCGGCCTCACTCTCTGATCGGAGTGTCTGTGTGGATGACGTGCTCCAGCAAATCCATCCTAAAGTCATTTACAGTCTCAGACTCCTAGCTCTTCCCAATACTGATCCTCCGAGCTGGATTACTTCACTCATATCAGCAAAATGGACACAATTAAAATGTTAATGATCACAGACGATGCAATAGGAAGGCCACTGCAGCTGCCAGCTTACCTCCAGGGCTACCAGTTCAGCCTTCCTCAGTCCCTCATGCCGTTTACTGCTCTGCATCAGGATGACATCATAAGTACCAGTGCACAGCAGCTGCAGTCACTCAGCCTGCAGACTAGATTTGCTACTCTAGATGACCATCTACTGCCAGCATTTGGGCTCTCACCCAGTCATCTGCAGCAGGAGTAAAAAAAGGTGAGCCAGTGGAACAACACATCCCCACAAGCTAGCACCCAGTCCATTTTATCAACAGTGTGTGGAAGACCCATGTCTCCTACCTTAAACGAATACAGTCTACAAATGACCCCCCCCCCCCCCCCCACACACAAAACAATAACCTCAGGGACCCCAGTTCCCCAGCATCTCAGCAATTAGAATGAGTTAACTCTAGCATGGAGTCCATTTTACTCCATTTTATCTACTGTGGCACAATGAACTTCATTTCCAGAGTTAACTCTAGCTTCCAGCTAGATAATACACCCTGGGTTTGCACACAAGCAGTCAACTTGCAGCCAGCTGCAGTTCCTGCCAGTACCAAAAATCAGTACTGTCCCAAGTCATGACATCAAGTACCCCAAACCACAGTCATGGCCAAAGAGACATTTTAGCCCAGTACCTTCAAGCAACTCTACTGTCTGTATTACAGTTTGGAGCAGTTCCCAAGCTCACCCCCAAAAACAAGCATGCTACAGCCAACAACATCTGCATTATACCAACCAGTTTACCAAATGATCCATCCTGTAACTATGGCTGTGAATGTCCAGCATAGTTGCACAGTTACACCTACACCAGTCCAATATCAGCCTAGTTCCACAGTTTCAACATATCCAGAATATAAGAAATAACCCTGTTACTCAGCCTATAAGCCTTTCAAGTAATGCTACATCACACTACCAGTCATCATACACTCGCTGCAGTTTTCCAGCCTGTGTACCAGCCTCTACCAACTATCACTGCACAGCTCACATTCAAGCCACAAAGCTATTAGCCAGGTCTGCCTCCACAACCAGCTCTCCTACCTCAGCCTCTCATAGCATCACAGCCTGTTTACCAGCTGGTGCCCATAACACCAAGTCCAGCCCCTCAGGTTAATAATACATTTCTGCCACAGTATAAAATGCTGCAGTCTTCATCCAGTTTCCAACTGCCAAAGCAGCCTGTCCCTGTACCTGAACTGCTTAATGCCACGTTCACATCTGTCTCGCCCAGATAGTTTTTTTTTTTTTTTGCTCACATCTGGGTAGCCTGGTTATTTTCCGTGCACCACTGGCCGTATTTTCAGACCTCTTCCCCAGGTAGGCTGCTTTGGGCTGAACTGACCTAACACACCCACTGCCGACTGATTGGCCAGCTCAAATTCACACCATTAGGGGGAGCCTCCAATTGGCGGGTAGAATCAGCCAGTGGGGGCTTCCCAAATGCGCGATTCATTATCATTCTGGATACTGTTGAGTAAACATCGCCTCTGACTGAAGCCGCAGCAGCTCTCTGTCCCTCTCACTGAGCCATGCTGTGAGGAGCACACACACACACACAGCACTGCTGAGGCTTAAGCTGTGCAGCGCGACGACAGACGCAGGATATACAAATTTCAGATTCAGAGGATCCAAAAGCAACACTGCTCACGGCCGCCTTTGTTTACTAACTTAAGGGAGACCACAGATCTCTCCGTGCATCTTTTGCCCCGCCCACATGCTCAAAGATTTCCGCGTTCCTGAGAAGTGTGTGAACAAAACCTACTGATGTGGGACCCAGACCGATGCCACCCAGCCTGGACCGAACCAGGCCAGATGTGAAAGTGGCTTAAGCTGGTCCGTGATAGCGATCTCAAGATGGCGCTAGAACTATCAGAGCACTATAAGTACCATGTACTCATGGAGCACCTAATCCTGGACAAAGCCAAACTAAATGCCCAGTCTTGTGGACACTATGTCCAACCTTACACAGCTGCTATGGAGGCATTACAGCATCAGTATGGGCAACCACATCAGCTCGCACAAAGTGAGATTGCTGCAATCCTCAATGCCCCCGATGTTAGATTTGGAGCCACGAAAGGCTTCCAGAGCTTTGCCCTTGGTGTTTACCTGCTAGTAGGAATGCTCACTTCATTAAAGGGTCCCAATGGGACAGAAATAATGTCAACCAGCCTTGTCAACAGACTTCTCAGTAAGCTGCCTAAGCACATGAGAGACAGTTTTGTAGAGCACCTCTAAACACAGGGTCGCCTCAATACAAGTCAACTTAACCTCTACAACCTCAGAGACCTTGCTAACTGGCTCAGAGTAAAGGCAGAAGCTCAAAGACTTTCTGCAAAAATGGAACAGTGCCATCGTTCTGAAGAGCCCCATGTCTCCTGGAGAGAAAGACACACTCCAGCTTCCAACCCCAGAGTGCAGTCTGTGTCTATCACTGCTCTGCACAGCTCTGACAACCCCAAAGCTGATAACAGCTATCCTGCAGATACAGTCCGCTCTGATCCCAAGTCACAAAGGTCCAAGAAGTAATGTCTCTTCTGTAAGAGCACAGGTCATTACTTGTCACTGTGCACTGACATTATAAGATGCTCTCCAGAGGAAGTCAGAAAATGGCTTGAATGTAAGTAAGCACTGTTGTAACTGTGGTCAGACCAACCACCTGCCTGAAGCCTGCACCTTAAAGAAACCATGCAGTGAGTGTCAAGAGGCTTCTCTCAGAGTCCTACACGATGTTGCCAAATCAGACTCAGAGACTCACAGGTCTCTCCCCACGTGACCAGTCCACACTATGCAACTCCAAGCAAGGAGGAAAGGTGTATCTCAAGGTGGTGTCCATCATAATAAGTAATGGCCATAAGTCACTTCAGGCCTATGCTATTCTTGATGATGGGTCAGAATAAACAATAATATTATCAGCTGTTGCTCAAAGTCTAGGCCTCAAAGGTAAAGCAGAGACCCATACTATTTTATGTATCTCCATTAACACACCCAAAAGAGCACCACCTTATTAAGGATGCATATACAGCAGGCCAACTAGCTTCAGCAGAGCAAACCTACCCCATGGCTACACTTCAAAATTGTTACCACCATTTACAGGGCCTCCCACTCCCAGAATTTAGTGAAGTGCAACCATTGTTACTAATTGGCACAGATTGCACACACCTAATCACGCCTAAAGCGGCAGTGAGATTTGGTCCAAAAGGCAGCCCAACAGCTATCCACACAAGACTGGGATGGACACTTCAAAGTTCAGACAGTGTGGTTTCTACTGCTGCTTCCTGCTACTTTACCTTCCTCACACCAATACAAAATGATCTCTACCAACATTTAGAATGTCTCTGGCAGCTGGACATCCTCCGATTTCAAAGCGAAAGCTTGGAGTCCGATCCCGTCTAGACCAGGAAGCCATCAACATCCTCGAGACAGGCACTAAACGAGTCAAGGTGGGTGACACGTTCCACTACACACCACTACTGCGTATCAAAGGTGCACCACCACTCAAGGCCACACCTGAAGCAGGCATGCCCATTCTTTGTGGTACAGAGAGGCAACCAAAAAGAGACCCAGCTCTAGCTAAGCAGTATGAGGCAAATATTCAAAAGCTCATAAGTGGAGGCTGTGTTGTCAAGCTCAGTGAAGAAGAGATAAATGCATCAAAAGAGACATGGTTTATACCTCATCATCTCATTCATCATATTGGCAAACCCTGTCTCATGTGGGTGGGACTGTTCCTTTGTCGATAATGACCTCTCACTCAATGAACAGCTCCTTGCAGGTCCCAGTCTAGGTCCGTCCCTCATTGATGCCCTCCTACACTTTCGCCAGTATTCAGAGGTCATCAGAGGGGATATCCAAGCAATGTTCCACCAGATCCATCTCCTGACTGATGACCAGCCACTACTGAGATTCATTTGGAGAAACCAGCAATGGGAACAATAACCTGATGTCTACCGGTGGTGTGGCCTACCATTTTTGACAATAAGCAGCCCATGCTGCGCCACATTTGCACTACAGAGACAGGCTACAGACCATGTTGAAGGAAATGAGAACATCCTGCAGTTTATTGAAAAGTGTTTATATGTTGTCAACTGTCTGCAAAGCCTCTCAACACCTGAGTCAGTAAAGGTCCTCATTGACAATATGAGGCAATTTCTTGATTCAGGTGGTTTTGAGATTCGGCAATGGGCAAGCAACGTCCCAGCAGTTGTTGCCCATCTACCTCCTACTGCCCGCTCCAAGAGTGCAGAGCAGGGGCTGACAGAGAAGAGCCCTGACCCGCAAGAGCCAGCACTCGGCCTGCGGTGGCATTGTCCAACCGACTAGCTACAAGGTGTTCGCCCAGCAATACAACCCTCTTGGGAACATCATCCCTTATACTTGTTCAAAGATTGTGGGCAAAAAAGAGAAGCTGGAATGATGCTAACCTTCACCCTGACATCATCAAGGCCTGGTCAAATTTGGAAAAGAGTTCCCTGAACTAGAAAATGTGTCTGTTCCCCGAACACATGCTCTATAGGAGGATCTTTGTTGACATATTTTGTCATTGTTGTGTGCATGCTATAAAAAAATAAACTGGGTTCAGTTTTTCATTTTGTTCAGCAATTTTGTCATAAATCATTATAGAAAATCAAAATTTTCTCCTCTAAACACTGAAAAGCATTGGTTCCGCATACGTCACTCAAATATGTGTTAGGGCCGTGATATACTTGCTGTTTAGCAACACGTACGCATGTTTAAAATGGCTGCCACGCATAGCTTGCGTTGATTTCGAAGCGTCGTTTGTGCGCGTCCCCCGTAATTAACACGACGCGATGCTACGTGCCCGAATGCTGTAATATACAAGCAACCAGTAGGTGTAGTTGACGAAACGAGCCATGGTGATTCCATCTCTGGTTTAGAGGTCTTTCACACCATCTAGGATACCGCTGCTGTCTTTTATTCTGCTGTAATCTCAAAATTAACCAGTTACTGATTTCCTTTATTGACGCCATGTTTGTTTTGGTTGCCCCGGCTCTCTATCCGGTCTGAGTACTCTCGTCTGCCCACTAGTGGAACACTCCGGTACTACATGCAGTGCAGCGCTGTATAGCAGCAAGTATATGAACAAAGACGCAGCCTGCTGCCTGCACCAACGCAAGGTTAAACAGCAAGTATATTCCGGCCCTTAGAAGGCACAGCTGCTGGTGCTACTAGGAGATTAGTTGTATTTTGCTCTACTCTGTGCTCTCAATGCTTACGGATAATCACGTTTACAGCTGCAGCAAAAAGTCAGAGTCATATGTCGGAGTCCTACATGCATTTCTAACTAACGTAGCAACATTAAAGTCATAAAACTGTTTGTGAGGAGAATCGTAGCTGGAAGCACAACACTAGATTCTGCCATTACAGCACAGCTGATGTGCAGACTGCTGGGGCTGGTCAGGGCTGTTCGCTCAGAGGTTTGATCTAAAAAATATAATCAACATATTCAAACTATAAATCCATCTAGAACCGCTACCGGTCCTTCTAGACTCCCAAGTCCCATTAGCATGACGGGAGCCACACGGCTAACCGTGTTAACTCCAGTAAGGAAAAAATAAGTAATTTGGGAACGCCACGACACACACAGAGGTTTAATCTAAAAAGACAGATCCTTCTGAGACCGGCAGAACCTTTGTGCCATCCTGGATTACAGCCAAAACAACAACAAGCCGAGTTAACGAGCAGCAGCTGCAAATTAACGTGCAGCGTCAGGAAAAGTAATTCTGGTAAGCTATCTATTCATTTTTTCCAGAGTGATATCAATATATACACGCAGCGGTACAACTGGCAGCACATTCTTTTATTTTCTGTAGATTATTGAATTATATTGGGACAGAATGATGAAGCTAAGACCTCATCAGCTGAGACCTCCCAGTGGGAGCGCTACAAACACAGGAATTAAATATTCAATAAACGTAAACAAACTGTACCGATTTTGGTTCTGAAGACATCCTCCTCCACAATAGTTTTGCCACCTGTGTCCAGATCAGCTCACAACTCTTCTGAGTTAAACAGCCTCAAACGTGCACCTCCGGTTACCCAGCTTGTTGAGGTAGAAGTCAAACTCCGGTTGAACTCTCCCAGCTCTCCGATATCCGTTCTCGTCGTATTCCAGAGAGAAACAATCTGACCGTCTAGCAGACTAGGTTTCAGAAGCTACATCTAACTGATAAAACATTGTTGTCTGCTATAATGCTAACGCAGAAATACTGAGCTGCAGTACTGTTTTACACTAGCTTTCTCAGCGGTTCTTTGTGAAACGTCATTGGCAGCTTAACGCTCAGACCGGAAGCCTTCCTCTGTTTTTTCCACTCTGTTTGGCATTTAAAAACACTGGATTTTCTTAAAAATCAAGCCATGATAATCCCAAAAAGAAATTGACTTGAGGTTTAATACATTTTTACACATGTGATTCAAAGGAAATTTGTCTCTGGCCAATATCTTTAAAGCCCGTATGAGCTCTGAGATGACAGTTTGGCCGAGTTCTTCTGCAAAACAGAAACCCGTGGTCGTGCTGAAAGCAGGAGTTGGCATTGGCCGGCGAGCAGAGTTACAGCATGATTCACATCACCTGTGGGTGATTGTCAAAGAAAACGGATAAATCCTCACTGTGACTGCAAAGCCGGGTAAGTCTTCATTAATCAGTGTTCTTATTTATTCATGTATTTATTATTTTAATGATAATTAATTAAGCTACAGAGTACGCACTTCATGTCTTCTGTGACACCTCAGAACAGGCATATCATTCGGTTTCCTATCTGGCTTCAAAAGCTGAGAATGCAGTACATGTCTACAAATCAAGATTCAAAAGCTTTATTATCGTTCTCCACATACGAGGTATGTAGTTGAATGAAATTTTGTATCGTGTGGATTTCTCATGCATTAAGTTACAAGAATGTAAACAGTTTTTTTGGGGGGTTTTGAAAACACCCTTTACAACAACACTACAATGTATACCGAAAACAGCAGTGTCAACAGGCAGACAGTTCCCAGTCCCAAACTCAGTCTACAGTACAACACAGTGAGGATAATTTTTCTTTTATATCCCTGCGGGTGAAAGCAGAAGGTTGTACATGTGACTGTTAATGTTTAAAGATCAACTTCACTGAAAAAACATTTTTTAATTATTATTTCTTTTTTTTCCCCCCAGACCGTAGCAGAGGCAAATGAGTTTGTTCTGCATGTTAGTCTTGCCATGCTCCATTAGAGCCTCAGCAGGCCTGACCAGTCTCGTGTCACAGCACTCTGTTTGGTGGGCCAATCACAGCACTCTATCAGTTTGGTTGTTCGGGATGTTACTGCGACTGAGCGAAACAACAAAGATGGGGGCGGCTAGTTTGAAACGGCTTTGGCATCAACTTTGGACTATGTAACCTTGGGCTTTTCTTTGAGTCAAGAACAGATAGAGGTACTTAAATCCTTTATTTAGAAAAAATATGTATTTGCATCTACTTCAACAGTGTATGGCTGACTGCCCCATTGACTGATATCCATTGCGGTGAGTACGGCATGTTGTTCGTTGTCCAATAGCATGGGGAGACAGTTTGGAAGACAACCGTAGATCCCGCCCCACAACTGAGCTCTACATATATAGGATGGCTTCCCAGGCCAGCAGGATTCAGCGTTTAGCGTAACGTATAAACTTGTATTCAATCTGTATGACTAACAGAAGATGTGATCATTATTTATGTCAAGGAAACTGAGCTAAGCAGGAACAGGATATACTTAAAAGGGCATAGGCTGTACTGCTACATGAGCTCTGAGTGATCAGAATATGATGAATATGAATGAGAAATGTTTTTTGATTGGAGCTCTTGGTGATGACTTGGAAGCATCTCAAAATTCAGGTATAAAAAACAATGACAGGAAAGGACTGACGGACTCTCTTAGTCGAGGGTCCCTAGGTATAGCTCTAAAGCTGAGGGTTTTCACAGTTTTACGATTTAGAAATAGGATACTTGAGCTTTGGGAAAGGATTTCCTGGGATTTATCACACATGGCCTGCGGGGCATGAGATCCAGGAACACAAGAAGATCTCGTTTATCATTATGATAAAAGCATAAGGCATCGGAAAAGAGAAAAGAACACGCAAAGCTTAAGTGTTTTATCAAATAGGAAAGAATGCTATATGCATTCGAGAACATCAAATCATCAGCAGCTCTGACTCTGCTGGACTATAAATAGGACCGTGAGCAAAAACAAGAGAGAGAAAGGGAGAGCTTAAGGATTAATCTTACTTCTTGAAGCTTTCAGGTGTCCCATCAAAAGACTTCATGTACTCTGGTATTTTATTTTACTCATTTTAATCAACATTGTACTCTGGTAGGGGGCACAAGGTTGGATGGGTGGGGCTGTCAAACAGTGGTCTCTCCCTTCAGCCCCCAGCTCCAGCCCTTTGCCCTGCCTCCCCAATTATAATTGCTTTATGACATGTAGGTCCAGTGGGAGGATTCTGTCTGCTACAACTGCCAGGACAGGTCAAACAAACAAACAGACAGACAAATAAACAAACAAATAAATAGAATCTAAGAGTGGCGCTTTACAAGGGGAAAATTAATTAAAAGAAATGATTAATGGAACTCCTAAAAGCAAAATCTATGGTTTCTCACAAAAATAAATATAATCTGAGGGTGGAGCTTTAGAAGGGAAAAATGAATCCTAAGGCGTGGTTAATGCAACTCCTAAACAAAAAGCTACGGTTTCTCACACTCTTATTTCTGGGCTGGAAAGAAAAAGTCAGTTTTTCTCTCTGAAGAGTGTGAGTCTAATCGTTTATTGCGGTCAAGTGTTAACAGAGTGTGTTTACTTTATGCTAATATCTGAGGAGTATTTACCTGCAGTTTTTTTTTCCGTTCTTCCTAAAGCAGAGCATGAATAATGGAGGGTATTTTATAGTGTAATATAAGTACAACACCTGTTCTGCTGCTGAATCAGCTCTATTCTGCACTCATTACATCTGTATGCATTTCAATCTAATTTAAATTGGATTCCGTCACTTATACAACAGGACTGCAGTCCTCCTGCCGGAGGCGTGTGTTAACTGAGGTGGGTCAAGTTTCACTCAGCTTTTTATACACTTTCTCTTCCTTGTTATGTTTTTTACAAACTCGTTTTGTAATTTATTTCTTGCAAAGACAGCGGTCTAGTGATGATTATTCTATTTAGATGAGTGTAGGATTTATACATAGTTGTTTACATAAATTTGCTTGTTGACATCACTGATAATTGTATCTTTTATTAAAATCATATCATAAGGGGAGAGAAATAGTTTATTTTTGTTGTTGAAAATGTTAGATCAGAATGATGTTATTGATGTCTATACCAGCAGTATAGTTTGACTCATTTCACATGACTCTTAAAACAAACATGACGCAAAGGTTGCAGGCTGTCCAAAACGTTTCATCAGCCCTATCATGTCTTGCATCCATATCAGCAGGAGATGTTAACTGTAGGAATAAATAATCCATGACCTACATTTAGCTTTCGTTAAACCCAAGAAAAACAAGCAACATAGTGCTCAGATGTAACATATTCTAATAAGGGATAAATCATGTTTGTGCCTGATCTGTGGAAAGTTCTATAAAATGAGGCTTTAATTCAAAAGGCCCATTTTCTGTCACAAGTTGTGACCTGGGAATTGTTATCTAGACACCATCTTTAAGATCTCAGTGGTTGGGAGGTACACGTGTCTCGGATGCATTTATGAACGAGGCAATTTAAGGCTTTGAAGGTGAGCTGTGAGATTTTCAAATCAATATGTAATTGAACAGAGCCAGTGCAGTGAGGCATGCCTTTTCAGTGTCAAGTTGCAGGATTTTGACCTACTGGACACAACTAAATTGTAAAAATCACGGGTAGCCTATAAACATGCTGAATGTTCCATAGAGCCAGTATCTTACTGGACTGTGACTGATGGTATTAGCTGGAGACAAAATTGTGAGAAGATATGCAGATTTTTGTTGCAATAACACAAAACTGGTATGGTACACATCAGCAACAGTATTAATGTAGTCAGGTCTTGAGGAGCATTGGGTGTATTCACAAACAAATTTCAACAATGGGGCAATTTAGTCACAAAGTACACGATTTTGTCTCATTTTAGTAGCCAATTTACAGTGGCTCAGAAGGTTTAAGGACCAAGTTCACTCATTTTTTCAGTACATTTGCATTTGTCTCTAGTATGAATGAATGCCTTATGAGTCAATCTCTGTGGGACAAAATCTCTCACGCTCCTGTTTCAGGGAGTAGAAGAGGACTGAGGAGCTGAATACGAGATGATTTGTAGTCTTACTATATTTTCTGATATTCAGACATCTCACCTCTGATTGGCTAACAGCAATGCAATGCTACTACTGACTTAGTTTGTTTTGCAACACAGATACAAAAAACAAAGGTCTGAAGGAGTTTTGCCATGTTGTGGAGTTGCTAATGGTTAGCTTCTACTAGCCAAAATGTGCTCTTCTCTCTCCTGGATCATAATCAACATAATAATCAACAATCTTCCTGTTCATGAGCCAACATGGGTGAGTCTATGATTGCTAATTTTCATTGTGACATAGATCTGTGTGGCATTTTCTGACTTGAGCGATTCCCCGTTTATTTCCTACTGATGGCTAATGCATAAGGGTAATTTACGGGTGAAACTTGGAATGACCAATCTTTAAAAAATAACAAGTAAACAGTTTCTCAGTGAACTTGTCCTTTAACAAAATCAATAATTCACAACATAACTACAAAAGTCACAAAACAACAAAAGCTAAACTGGAAGTGATCAAAAATGACAGTTAAAAAGTAATAAAATAAAATAATGTTACAAGAAGTTGTGATGAACCAGAACTTATGCTTGAACAAAAAGTATGCCAATACCTTAAGCCTGGGACACACAGGAGACAGACGCGCTGCGGTTTTGGGAAGTCAAATGGTCACACAGGAAGCGCCGCGCGGCTGAACACAATGATAGGCGATAGTCACAACATCACGCGGGACGTGAGAACAGGAAGTGGAAAGTGACTCTTGTTTATACGTGATCAGACTTGCCGCTGTGTTTTGTGAGACTCTAATTCATTAAAAATGGTAAGTATGCTATCTATTAGGATCGTACAATATCTTATGCTTCTCGACTTCAACAATAAAAAGCTCCTCGTCCATGTTGTGGCGGTTGGGTTTATGCCGGCGTTTGGGTTTGTGCCGTAAAGCCGTTCCACGTCGTAACGTCTGTTGTAAAGTACTCCACATTGTTGTAAACAGCCACTCCACGGCGCGCCGCGGCGCTTGAAATAGAACTGGCGCCTATCTTCAGCACGGACCGGCACTTCTGGGACGCGACGCTGCGCTCTCCGTGTAGTCACTCTCATGGCTTCCAATGGCTTCTTTTTAAAATGACGGTGCGGGCGTGACACGGCGCGTCTGTCTCCTGTGTGTCCCAGGCTTTAGTTATGCCTAAAATGTAAGTTCATGAAAAACAGCAAAGTTAAGGACTTGGTTATTAGCCTCAACACCAAAGCAAGACCGGACACCATAATGACCAGATCCTGAATATTGCTGTTTCTCATTTCCTTTTGTGTAATTCAGGTACTAGCATAACGTCTGACTTATATTTATTATCATTGTATATTTTTGCTTTTATGTTGCAGCTTTTGTCACTGTGTTGTGGCTTTTGTATTTCATTGAACCTTCTAGGCCACCATACATTTTAATTCCCAACCCCTTTTTTAAATGGGTTACAGATACCTGTGATAGCTCTGTGACTACTGGAAATTCTGAAATATTTTAAACATGTAAATATTTCCAGCTACATGACCAAGAGCTCTTGTAAATGTTTCTGAGCCATTTCAGAAACTCACTCTTGAATGCCGTTTGTAATTTGCCACCCCCAGTGAAAGCTCAGTGAGATTCTGGCTTTACAAACACGGCCAGATTTTTGTTTGGTAAGAGTTGCTCGGCATTGACAGCAGGAGTTCTCAATGCTCCAACTGAAACAACATCTTCTCTTGCTTGAATGTCTTTGTGATTGACTGTTGGCCTGTCCAGGGTGTTTCACTGTCTGTTGTTACTGTTTTTTTTTTTTTTACCATGGCAGACTTTGACTTGACTTTTTTTTATACTGCAGACTATCTCAGCGACGTGGGTAGGATCAGCTGCCTGTCATTTTGAAGTGCAGCAATAGCACATTGACAGGAGACACAACCCCGCAGTGTGACTGTGCATACCGTTAACATACCCTGCAAGTATGCAAAGATGTAAAGAATAAAGTACAATAAATCTATAAAAATTTAAAATTTCGTAAGTTTCTAAAACCAAAGTAGGGCATTTCTTCCAGCCCTAGAGAAAGACTCCAACTTTAACCCATCTATAAGTTAGTCTAAGGCAATCTATAGGCTTGAAAATGTAATATTTAAAGAAAATTTTTAAACTTTTTTCAACCTGAGGCTCGAAAGACTGCCAAATAATGTCTCACAGCTCTCGCTCTGCCTGAAGAACACTAGAGAAGCAGAAGCCAGGAGAATAAACAGGTTTTCTCCAATGCACCATCCAATGTGTACTCTCAGTGGCAGGGGAATAACATGAGAGCTGAGTCTGAACAGCACTGGAGAAGCACATGGGAGAAGGAGGCATCACATAATGCCAATGCCTCATGGCTGGAAGATCTAAGAGCTGACCACAGCAGTCTCCTAGAACAGGAAACAGTACATGTCACATGTAAGAAAAGTTGGTTCTGACATGATTCACATCTACTGGCTAAAGAAACAGACTTTTCTCCATGCATACCATACCATACCATACCAGTTTATTTGTTCGGCGCATTCAAACACAGCATGAGAGCTAAACAAAGCGCCTTACACTTAAAAAACCAGCAGAAATAAACAATTGCAATAGCATGATACCCAAACAAACAATAAAAGGCAGAAACCAGACACTCACAGCAATTCAATAAAAAATGGTCAAATCAACCATAGGACTAATAAAAGCAGTAAAAAAATATAAAAAAACTAGCGCTCCAAAAATGGGAGCAGTCCTGACAATAAAAACTACATCTCAAAACAATAAAACCAAACGTAAAAGAGGTCATTATCCAAAGGCCAAATCATAAAAGTGAGTCTTCAGTCTAGACTTAAAGACCGAGACCGTTGAGGACTCTCGTACGGTTAGAAGGAGAGCATTCCAAAAATGAGGAGCAGACTACACAAAAGCCTGCTGTCCTCTTGTCCTATACTTCATTTTTGGAATGCAGAGTAGTAAGCGGTCAGCTGATCTCAGGGACCGTGCCGGCACGTAGGGTGTAAGGAGCTCTGACAGGTAAGGTGGTGCTAGGCCATTTAATGCCTTGTAGGCAAATAAAATCTCGAAACGAATCCTGAAAGTCACTGGCAGCCAGTGTAGACGTTCCAAAACCGGGGTAATGTGACAGCGTCTATTTGGCTACGTTCACACTGCAGGTCTTGATGCTCAATTCCGATTTTTTGAGTAAATCTGATTTTTTTGTGTGGCTGTTCACATTATAACTGAAATGCGACATCAAACACTCTCCAGTGTGAACGCTTCACGGCCCCAAAGCGACCCGCATGCGCAGAAGACAAGAAGTCCCAATCAGAACCAGGAGAGGTGGAGTTGTGATGTGAAAGCCTTCACTGACAGTTCAGCCACAGGATCACACCTGAGTCTCTCGTTTTGGGGTGGAAACTATTTTAAAAACTATTTAACTCCTTATTCCCACCGTCTTCCCGAGTTAGTATTCCCTGAAAATGTTTTGGTATTAAGTTCATTCACGGAACCCCCCCGCCCCGCTCTCACTGAGAACCCCCCCGCCCCGCTGTCACGGAGACCGAGACCCGCTTCGCTCCAGCAGCACCTCCCGCTCTCATGCTTTCTTGTATTTTTAATTCCAAAACTTGACAGGATGTCCCACAGACCCCTGAATCCTTCTGTCAGCGCTGCTCTTCAGCGCTCCTCCTCAGGAAAGTCCTGACACGACGCTCACCTCCGCTGAGCAGTGATGTAGGAGGTGGATTTAAAGCGACATGACCGTTCAGACTGCAACAAACTCGGATAGGAGGTGGATTTAATGCGACATGACCGTTCAGACTGCAGTCGCTTTCAAAAAATGCGCATATGTGTCGCAATCAGTACTACATATTGAAACGACCTGGATCGGATTAGGAAAAATCGGATCTGTGCTGTTCAGACTGTCACAAAAAAATCAGATAGGGGTCACAGGCAGGTCAACATGCGGATTTGATGCGCTTTTGCCTGCAGTGTGAACATAGCCTTTGTGTTGGTTAGGAACCTAGCTGCTGCATTTTGCACAGTCTGCAGCCGGTTCAGCGCTGAAACAGGAGCACCAATGAGTAGTGAGTTTGCATAGTCCAGGCGAGAAGTAATAAAAGCGTGTATCACAGTTTCCAAATGAGGACGTTTCAGTACAGGTTTTAGATGCATGAGGTGGCGCAGTTGGAAAAAACATGATTTAACAACTGCATTTACCTGCGGTACCATTGAAAATCCTGCATCTAATTTTACACCGAGGCTAGTGACACACTTCTGGAGTTCACTATACGGAAGACTAAAGCCTAATTTATACTTCTCCGTTTTTGTCAGTACGGACGGACGGACCGCCATGATTCGTTGTTGCAAGAGCTCTGCAGCAGGCCTGCAAGGTCGGACGGAGTCGAGCTCTCTTTTCTAAACATCCGTCCAACGAGACGGAGAGCGCAAGCTTGTGATTGGTCAAAACGCCGCTTCTTTAAATACGTCACCAGCTCCGCCATCGCCCCCTCAAAAAATAAAAAGGGAGCCGACGATATCTAGCGGCAAACACGGAGCAGCTTGAAGAATACCTCGCGGTAAAACTCCGAAAATATGAATGTTTATTCACCCGTGACTGGAGAAGTATAAAGATGCGCAGCAAGCATTTTATTCGTGGACGGCAATGACGGGAAACGTGGGTTTAGGGGTGGCGAGCGCATGAAGAGTTGGAGGAGAATGAGGGACAAGTTTGTCCGTGTTAAAAATTCTCTTAAATGCAAAATAGCACAAAATAAACTGCAAAAATAAACTGTAAATGCACTATTTTGGACCGGATACATGACAGGATACCCCAGAAAAGCGCTACGCCCTCTGTTGTCCTGGTGGGGAACTGCTTTGCAGCTCTCTCCAGGTGATGGAGAAGTTCAAAAGCAAAACGGTTCCATCAATGCGTGCGTGTCTCTGCCTCGGAGAGCTGACGGAGAAGTATAAATTAGGCTTAAGGGTAAATGTTACACCAGAGGGGGTTGTTGGCTCAAAGAGTATTGACTCTGTCTTTCCAGCATTTAAGCATAAGAAGTTTGCAGCCAATCACTCTCACCTCTGAAAGACATTTTAAAACCAAAGAGCCTGCGTCTTGTTCTTTTATGGCCAGGTACAGCTGACAATCATCAGCATAAATGTGGTAGCCAATGCCATGACGTTGAAAAATCTGTCCCAAAGGTAAAAGATAGATGTAAAATAGGAGGGGCCCCAGGACAGAACCCTGAGGTACCCCCCCATTTCACAGGCAGAAAAGGTGAAGAACAACCCCCAAGCCGCACACTAAAAGACCTATTTTCCAGGTAAGAACTAAAGCAGTCCAGCACAGAGTCCGATAGAACAACCCATGACTTTAGGCGATCCAGCAATGTTTTGTGGTCAACAGTGTCAAACGCTGCTGACAGGTCCAACAGCATCAAGAGAAAATGTGACCCTGAATCATACGCTACCAGGATATCATTTAGTACACAAATCAACACCGATTCAGTGCTATGGTGGGGTTTGAAAGCAGATTGAAATTCATCAAACAGCGAGTTTAACTCCATGTGAGCCACAATCTGTAAGTGAACAATTTTTTCTAAGACCTTGGACAAAAATGGCACCTTAGATATTGGGCGGTAGTTTGCAAAGTCTGAAGAGTCCAGACAAGGCTTCTTTAACACTGGGTGGACAACTGTTCTTTTAAAAGCTGTAGGGAACACACCAGTGGCAAGACTGGTGTTCACAATGTCCAGGACGGCTGGTCCAAGGGCAGGAACAAGGTCGCTAAAGAAACAAAATTTTCTCCAAATTGCAAGTGCATGGCAGTACAGATGAAGCAGTTGTTAATGGTTGGAACCCACTCAGAGTGAATGACCCAAGCCCAGAGAGTCCAAACATCATACTACCTACCAATCATATTCCTCTGTACAATATGGAATCTCCTTTCAGGCATCATAGAAGCAAAGATGAATAGATCAATATATGAGCAGAGCAAAAAAGGAAGTTGGCAACAACACCAGAGGAACCAAACACCAGCTACATTTTGACAAACCTGTTGGCCAAGACTATAGATCCCACAGGCAGATGGCAATCACAATGAGGCCACAAGGAAGTCAGCCTCAACTAAGTATCTCCAAAGGGTAGGTAAGATGGGTCATCCAGCTGGATGTAAGAACAAAGTCCAAGCCATTCACACATGTGCCCTGCCAATCATCAGATAAACTGCTGGTATAATAGCTTTGGCCAAAGGAAGAGATAGAAGCTCTTATAATCTTTTGTATGATGTAAAGACAAGAAGACATCTCATGATGCATGGGGTTTTTGTAGAA
This sequence comes from Aphyosemion australe, assembly GCA_006937985.1. Taxonomy (NCBI): domain Eukaryota; kingdom Metazoa; phylum Chordata; class Actinopteri; order Cyprinodontiformes; family Nothobranchiidae; genus Aphyosemion; species Aphyosemion australe. The sequence goes on from SSNS01000052.1 coordinate 375,325, forward strand.
GGAAACTGGCTGACCTTGCATACATGTATGGTGAGAACACACAAAAAGCTGGGCGTTGCACCTACAGCAGTTCAACTACTCCACCATGCAGCCAGAGAGAGAAGTAAAGGTTTTTTCTTAAATAAAAAATGAGTGGGTATAAATATATTCTATTGTTTTTTAGGGTATTAAACATATTAGGTACTACTTTTCCACAGAATTGTGAAATATCAAATAGTTATAGATTTACTCATCTCTGGAGCGGAACAAATATTATAGTAAACATTTAGTTAAAAATAATAGCTTCTCAGTATCATTTATATGTATTGTGGACTAGGGGTGGGCGATATGGGAAAAAAATCATATCACGATTTATTTTTTGCAAAATCACGATCTCGATTTTATCACGATTTTTTCCATTTCGACAATTCATACATTTTGGAAGTTATTTACCGATAAAATAGATCAATTTAAAAGCATACCCCTTCACAGAAAATATGATAAAATATTTCAGACAGGGTACTGTTTGAACACTTGTTTTAATTTAGGTAAGAAAAATAGCAAATTTGTTCTATTACAATTACATGATCAAACAAAAAATGCCTTCCATTTAAAAATCCATAATGGGTTTGTATATTAACTTTTAACGTCTTTGGAGTAGCTTTAGAGTAAAAAATTTACGCCACAGTTCCAGGGCTTAGTTTATTTATTTGTTTGAACAAATAAGTTCAGAAATGTTGGAGAATGGACCAAGTTCTGTTTAATGGCATGTCTCAAATGTCCCACAGGCACTTTTATTTATTATATATTTATAATTAATGAAAAATAATTGAAGTTCTTTTTAGAGGTGGCTCATAGCCTATCATCCTAAATTCATGATGTGTTTGTATCCACTACCAGAGGATTACGCTCACTGCCTTTTTGGACTTGCTGCTCTCCGTAGATGTTTCCGATCTACGCGAGGGAGGGGTTTGGTCCGTCTCTTCACAGGATAAACAAAGCTCCGGTGGCAGCCACGGTGAAAAGGCTCGCTAAAATATGAACAAACGTCCCCAAATAATAAAAGACACGAAGCCAAATGCAAAGTTTAGAGCAGAACATTGACCCAGAGGTTTCCTGATTGAGCAGACGCGTGAGAATGTAATTAGCGCTTAGAGACGGAGCAAGCTAGCGGCTAGTGCTAGTGGCTAGCGCTATAATCGATTATGGTGTGCTTCTTCAACTATTCATAATTGTTTGTCATCATCTTAATGCATCGATTAGATCAGTGGTTCTCAATTACTTAGGATACATAGATTTTTTTTGCGCCTCCCTCCCAATGTGTGCGGGGGGAGGGGGGGTTGCACAATGTTCATTGTGTACAGTAAGATTGTTTTTATGGATATCTGGAATGTTAATTTCTGCTAGGAACAATAGAATTATAGATATCTGAATACATATCCAGTCTGCTTAAATGTTAAAACAGCTTGCCATATAGACGCGCTGATTGTCTGTCGGCGAATGTCGGGTGCGTCCGCTGCACCCCACTAGCTCTTCTCCGGCGCGCCCCACTGATTGAGATCCACTGGATTAGATTATTTTCTTCATCTCTACCGAGCACCCAGCTAAACAAACCAACACGCTGCCTAAAGTTATGATTGGTTCATCGGTGTGTCTGTCGTGCAGACAGAAGCAGACTATAGCAAATGGCGTGACTCGGCTGATAAAAAACAAAAGAAATGTGTGCCGCGTTCAGAAATAATGGCATAGACGGGTGATAGAATGAAAATAAATAGTTCTACGATCTCCGAGCTTTGGTAGATCGTCATCACATTAAAATCCTTAACGATCTTATATCGTCAAATCGCACGGCCCTATTGTGGACTAATCGTAAGCGTATTACCTCTAATTAATAGTGCATAGTGTGACAATACGCAACGATGTACAACACTGTAAAATAACTGTATTTTGTCGTTTTATCTCATTCTTCTGTAACAACCCCTTTTGAAATTCTCTGCCTGTAGCTTTCCAGATAACTTCTTATTCTATTTCCCAATCTAAGGTAGTTCACATTTTTTATTATTCTTTTCATGAGATAGCAATGAAGAGTGAGCGCGAGGAAGTAATTTCATTGCATAGTGCTACCTGTAATTGAGTGTGTACGATAAAAAAGTCTTTGAGCGGAGCTGAATGAGGTGAGCACAAGGGTGACACACACTAAAGGATCCCTGTAGCTGTCAGCGCAAGGGCGCATTTTTATTACATTCACTGAAAACACTGACATGATGAAACACGATGAACCAAGCATATAATAAAAACCTGATATAACTGACACCGTAATGTTTCCTGGAGCTGTTATATAGTCGTCGTCTGGCATGTATGTTATTTATCTTTTCACTTCTGCCTCTTTTGAGACTCTTACCAAAGCTGTCAGTGACAGATTTGAAGCTGAGGTTGGTATTTTGAAGCTTGCTGTGGAAATATGAGGAAAAACGACTTGGTTTGGTTAAAAAAAAACATCCAGCAATGAGATCATCAGTGTCTACAAAGACATCTTCCACAAATCGATGAGAAAGCCAGCGATCTGTGCATCAACCAGTTATCTCTCTTCGATTTGAAACCCCCTCCTTTCCTTTTGCTCAGCGGCTATCAAGATGAGCAATATTTGCATGTATCGATTGTCCGTTCATGTGTCATGTCATCACTGGAGGTGAAAGAACTCCATTAGTGGTCTCAGAGAGTTTTTGTTCCAAACCACAAAACGTTTTGTGGCCATTTGAAGACATTTAGGTCAAAAGGTTTTAAGCAAGGATAGTGGACTAAATCAAGGGTCCATACAGGTGATTTGGGTCATTTAGAGGCTGATTTGGTCTATTGTTTTCCATGTTAAAATGATAATGCAACTTTTTAAAAGCAGGAATTTGATGTTTGAACGTAGGGTCAAAATGAAACATACAGGCTCAAATACACACCTATACTAATTTTTATTTAAATGTTCTTTAGCATGCTGCACAAAAAGATTGTATATCCATCAATAACTCTGGCTGATATTTGACCTCTTCTTAACAAAAGTGATGGAATAAATTTGAATTGGGTTGTTTTTACCAGATTTGGATTTTAAGCTGAGTGTGACACGTCTTTAAGAGGGTTGAGGTCCGGAGTTTTACGAAGATCATTCCAGAATCAAAATTTTAACTTGATATATTCGGTTCTGATTTGGGGTCATTGTCCAACTTTCAAGCTCAGGTGTGTTTTAGAGGTTTCTCTACATCAACACAACGTTTTTTTAAGTAAAGCTAGAATCCAGAGTTTTCCTCCTTTCAGGAATGATGTATGAAGTTCCGTAAACTTTCGTAAAAGTGAGTGTCTTACTCTTCTTCAATACGCTATCCACTTTGTGCACCAGTCCCACAGCATGATGCTACCACCACCGTGCTTGACAGTTGGTTCAGTGTTCAGCAGTAGCTCAGGAGGTAGAGCGGGTTGTCCAGTAATCGGAAGGTTGCAGGTTCGATCCCGGCTCCCCCCATAGAATGCTGCTGCTTTGTCCTTGACACTTAAGCCGCCTTGCCTGCTGGTGGTGGTCAGAGGGACCGGTGGCGCCAGTGTACGGAAGGCCTCGCCTCTGTCAGTGAACCCCAGGGCAGCTGTGGCTACATTGTAGCTCATCCCCACCAGCGTGTGAGTGTGTGTGTGAATGGGTGGATGACTGATTGTGTTCTGAAGCGCTTTGGGGGGTTGTAGAACCCTAAGAAGGTGCTATACAAATACAGGCCATTTACCATTCTTGGGTTTAAAGCCACCTTGACTCCTTCAAACAGATGGACTTAAATGACCATAAAAGTTTTCTCTAGAAGACATTTGTCTTGTCCATGTGGACTGTGTCTTTAATGGAGCAGGAGCTTCTCTCAGTCCATTATGATGCTAAACTGGTCTCACTTTGAACAGTTTTCCAGCAGTTCCAAGTTAACAAAATCCTTGGATTGTTCCTGAACATCCTATTAAATTTCCTTTCACGAGTCAGTCTACAAAATCCAAAGAGAAACTACCAGCTGCATTACATCAAGATCACTGATCAGGAGCTAATGAGTCTAAAAGACTCTCTAGAACCTTCAGCACCACATATTCAAAGGTTAGATGAATGTGTGCATAGATATGAGCCTGTGGGTATAATATTGAGAGATGTTCCTGAACATGTTCTAAACTCTACATTTTAATAATGATTGAAGTTGTATCATCATTCAATGCTGGAAAAAGAACAGTTCAAATAGGAGAACAAACGTAGTCACATTCACTGTTAGTAAACTTCTGACCTCTGCACATCAGAGGAGACTCTTGTTAATCTATGATTACAATGTTCTATATAATCCAAACACAAACATTAGAACAGAACATTTCATCGCCGTCAGCCAGACTTCTTCCAATCATATTCTCTTTTATTTTGATGCATTATTTCCTGTCACACACCAGACTGGTGGGCGAGTCATCTAATTATGAGTTGTAATATTTACCTGCAGGTTGTGAGCGAGAAGTGAAAACAGCACAGTATGATAATGAGATTGTCAGCTCCAGAACTTTCTGCCTTCGGTATGTAAATTCCTGCTAACTTATTGTGCACAACAGTAGCACCAATTTGCATCAGCGAGAAGACACGACAACTGAGCAGAGGAGAGAAAAAATATACGAATAGATAAAATAAACCTCTGGAATAAGCAAATCAACATCAAGGTGTTTTGCTGGAAATCGATGCGGCTCCCACTTGGCTCTCGGTGAGCCAATGAGCTCGTCAGGCTGTAATATGAAGTTCCTCGTGTCCTGCAGCCACTGCGGTGCATCCAAAACACCATTTGCATTTATGGATTTTCTCTGAGCACCCTGCGTCTGCATGTTATGCTCTTGCTTTGGGGGCTATGGGATCTCTATTCATAGTCTTTATCCATTTCATCTCCACCACAGTCTTGACCAAAGTCCTTCACAAGCGATCTGAAATGATTTACTGAGTTAGATGCCGCTCTCAGACAGGAGCAGGACAGGCGGTGGCTCCTTAGAGACTTTGTGGACCAACTCAAGAAGAAGCATTCATTGGTGGAGGGAGACGGGAGGGGTAGATCTAGAGGAGGACTTGGGCATTTTGAGGTATAAAGGTGAGTCACACTCATGAGGTTCACCACTTCCTGTCATTATTTCAACTCATTTTTGTTGATGCCCTACGTGTATCATTGTTGTTATTGTAAGTCTGACCAGCAAATCTTTTCAAATTACAATTAATTAAAAAATATCTTAACAATTTCTCTCTAGACAAATATGAATGGTCTAGTTTAGGTTGTGTGAAATACTAAAATCCTTAAAGGCACACTGTGTAATATTGTTACTTGTTTACTATCAAATTCTGTGTATCGCGTCCACAAACCTGTCCTTTTTCATTAATAATTCTTACCAAAGTCTATTCTAAATATTCCTACTAGCTTGAAATTTTACATATTTAAATTCATAAACTGTGGCTGACACTCCACAGTCGTGCACCATCTTGAAATACAGTAGCTGTTAAGGGACAAACAAAATATAATGCTTTGCGTTTGCGCTTTGACATGAAAGTTCTCGTTCCTAAACGTTGTGCGGGGGTGGTACCGGTTCTCTGTGCAGCAGCCTTGTAGGTTTAGGGAAATGCTGCTCCTTCCTCTTAGATTGCTTGTCCTGCTGTAACTACATGTGATCGCTGAATTGGAAGCTGGAAGTTATGCAACGCAATGATGGCTGCATTTGTTTCTTTGCAGGTCACCATGGTTAACAATGGAAGAACAATGATTTCAAGCGTCACCCTCCTTTTAACATGTCAAGTCTGCCATTCTAACCCAATCAGCCTGACATAATGATCTCCAGCCTTGTGCTCGTCAACATTCTCACCTGAGCTAACAAGATGATTACTGAATTGATCTCAGCAGGTCCTTTAATGACAGCAAAAAAATGCAGTGGAAAGTGTTTTTTGGGATTAAGTTCATTTCCATGGCAAAGAAGGACTATGCCATTCATCTGACCACTCTTCATAACATTCTGGAGTTTATGCAAATTGCTATTATAAAAACTTAAGCAGCAACTTTTCAATATTTGTGTCATTCTTAAAATCTTTTGGCCACGACTGAACATGAAGTAAGAGTAAGACTATCACTTTTACTGATTTGGTTTTCTGTAAAAGTCATGATGCCCACTTTGCATGAGGGAGTAACATTAGTATCAGGAGCTGCTATATTTAGCTTATTTTTGAATCCTGACCTCCGAGACCAGGATGTGTTGCTTTTTGAGTTCTTTATTTATTTTATTTCCACAGGTCTGGTAATTAGAACTGGGTGTGTGTTTCCATGTAATGTGTTTAATTACAGCTGATTCAAGATTTAACATGGAGGTAATTTACTTTTTCACAAAGAGCCAGGGTGGTTTGCACTGCTTTAAATTTAACCATGCTTTTAAAACAGCTTTTTTATTTTACTGAGGTTATCTTTGATATTTAAACATGTTTTCTAATCATTAAATGTAAAAAAGAGAAGAAGGTGTGATCTAATACAAAATGTATTTATAAAGGAGGTGTTAAAATGAAGATGTAGCCTAAAGAGCAACCCGTGCTCCTCGGATGCGGCTGGTGCTTTCAGTCCTTTTGCTGCTAATTTAAATCTAATCAAGGATGATTCATTAGGAGCTCAGTGAGTAGACATGAAGAGGTCTGTTCTCTTTCAATTACCCACTACATGGTGGGTTTGACTTATTGTTGGAATACTTCATTAAGTAGCAGTTGAGATTTGTCCTTTATTGCCACCATAGGCAGTCAAATTCTTTTTTTATTAGCTGGATGTAGCGAACTTCATCCAACGGGGAGTTTGTGCGTTCGTTGAAAGCATGACAATTAAAACCAACAGCACATCTGTAATTTTCAAACCAACTCTAACGCAGCGCTGTATTTTCGAGTGCTTAGCTGCCCCAAATGTTCCACCAGCTGTCAGAGCAAATAACACAATTTGCATGATCATCGAGCAAACCGGGCGGCTTGTTGACAGAAACAGTTTTCAGGCCAGAAAGATACCCCACGGAGGTAACAAAATAAAATATAAAAACACAGCAGGGTTGAAATTTGAGAGTCTGCCTTTGATTCAGATTCTGTTTGAAAAATGAAAATAAAAAAAAGATAGGATTAATTTTTCTGTCATGTTTAACAGGCTGCTGGAATTCTCAAGACAATAAAAAAAGAAGGATGTAAAAATATAGGACAGGTGTTTCTGCCAGCCTCTGATTGAAACATCTTCCATCACGGGTGAACAGATGTGCTCTTCCTAAGGAAACAGACGTGGATAAAATCACTGGTACCCTTCTTTTGAACAAAGAGAGACCTGAAAACTGACTAAATCTTCCGAAAATCAACTAAAGTCAGAGACTGCTTTAGAATTTTTGTTCAACATAGAAAAATTGATAAAATTTGGACTCAGTTTTGTTGTTGTACTTTTTGTAACTTGTCCGCAGGTATTCTGGTCCACTCTAAAGGAGGAAACAGTTTCAGCTGCAGGGTTCCTCCTCCAGATGTTTCAGATCCTTCCACATATATTTAACAGGATCTAGACCTGGGTCTGATCCATTCTTGGTGGTTTTTAGTTGTGTTTTGGGCCATTAGTCTGTTGGAGGAGCCATGACCTGAGACTGAGCAGCACATTTAGTTCCAGAATGCCCTCACAGTCTTAAGCCTCAGTCCTGAGTGGTCTGTGGTACTTGGTCAGTGCGGTACACACCCTGACACCAAACAGCACTGTGACTACCTTCAAATTGTCATGCTAATTACAGGACACACCTTGTGTAACATGCCCCTGTGGTCAGACTAATTTAAATCTGCTATAGAAAATCTGCAAACAAGCTAGGTTTTGAACACCCCCCCTCCCCTCGGGTATCTTCCCTGAGACATTTCTGGGTGATTCTCTGAGTTCGGTGCACTTTGCGTCCCACAGGTTTACCACAAGGATTTTCATATAAAGTAAATCACAAAATACATTTTAAAACAAGAAATTAAAAGGTGTTATAATGCATTATGACACACAAACATAATTTAAAAAATATTGTTTTATGATTGTCTAAAGAGTAGAAGTCAGCCAAACGAGCATGTCCCCTTTGACCAAAGTTGCTTTTTCAGTCAACATAATGTAATTGTAAGTAGACAGTGACCAGAATTTTTTTCTGCTAATATAATTATTTTGCCACTCTCCTTTAACCCAACAACAAATATATGAGAAAAATTAATAAATTATCTAAATAATTGTACAATTTAATCATGTCCCCAGGTTTGTTCAGCCCCATAACAGCATACTAATCTCCCCCTTTTTTAAAAGTATCGTTCACTCAAACTTCCTCTGCTGCCAGGAAGTGACATCACTCAAGTATTTAACAGCTCATACAGTAAAGAGAGGTATGAGTTACCCCTTTCCTATTTATATTTTTGTTGTTTTTATCATCATACTTACATTGTCAAGTTCAACTTTCAAACCTGTTACATGCATAAATGATATTTATGATTGTTTTTTAAAAAATCTAATGATTCATTTGGAAAAATACATTAATTTCTTGTTTTTCCTCTAAGATGTTTTTTTTCCTTTTGTGTATTAAAATAATTTTTGATTGTTAAATTTTCTTTAAATGGCATTCTATACTTTTTATAGTATAGTATGTTTTCAGCTGCAATTCATCTATGTGAGAATGTTCAACAGTCATTTTGACATGTATAAACAGAACAAAAGAATATATCGTGATATATATCATTACCGCATGTGCTTCAGAATATTTCGCAATATTCAGTAGATTTTAGGCCATGAGAAGAGCAGAAAAGACAACAACTGCTTGAAGGAAAACCAGAGCAGGGCTGTGCACCTGCACGACGCTCTGCTGCTGAGAGAGGGTGTGAAGCCTCGTTTACACCAAATGCAGACTGGATATAGATTAAAAAATTACTGAGTCCAATCAGAGCATTTACACCAGCTATGGTGCAGAGCGGATGCAGACCTCTGGAAAGTCTATTTATTCTGGACACCACATGATGACTGCCATAAAGTTAAGGGCCCAGTGTGTAAAAACGTTCGATTCCTTTGCTCTACGCAGTTCAGAGTAGGTATTGCAGCTACAGTAGCCCACACACATCAAAACGGCAATGTGTCAATGTGGCAGACCACGCACGGCTGCAGGGGAGAGGGAGACACTGTAGCACATAGAAAACACCACACACCAGCTTTCCATCGTCTGCACATTTTTTTTACATTTTCTGCTGCTTCCTGCAGCCAGCGTCTCTCAGGGAACCGACACTTCTGCCGCGTCTAACACGTCCACCGCATCTGCCGTGTCAGTCGTCTCCCTCTCCTCCACAGCCATGAGTGCACCGCCACAGTTATAAACAACTCCCAGCTTTCAGTCCAGTTATCACAGTAGTTATAGCAATGCAAGCAACCCAAGGGGAAAGAGCAGAAATTACTTACATGTCAAGGTGCAAACACGAAACGCGGAGCACTGTGTCTTGTACGGTTATGGTGTTTCAAGATGGCGCATGACTGTGGAGCGTCAACCACCATATACGTATATAAAAATGTAAAATTTCAAGCTAATAGGAATATTTAGGATAGACGGTGAGAAATATTAACGAAAAAGGACTGGTGTGTGAACAGATACACAAAATTCTATAGTAAACAAGTAAATAATTTGCACACTGGGCCTGTAAAGAATTTACAAGCCAGACAGAGTGAGACATGGTTCAGCATTAGCAATTTTTAATGAAATAATTGTCATTTAATCAGTTGTATGCTCTACTGTTGGAGAAACACATTTGACTAAGGGGACACTTGTGTGTGAAAATGGCTCGGGGGGTACACAAGTCAAGAAAGGTTGGGAAACACTGATCTATTCAACCCTGTTAGTCGGACACTTTCATATATTTTTGATAATGATAACAAATATTAGTTAAATACAAAGAATGCGAAAGTTTATGTAGCCTTGTTAATCGTCATAATTTTCCTGTATAAATCATTGGTTGTTATGATAAAAAGTTTCAGTTAAATCTATTATATAGGAGACACACACAGTGATGTTTGAGAAGTTTCTAGGATTTATAGAAAGTGTGCAATAATTGTTTAAACAGTTAGGCAGGTGCATACATTTGGGCACCACAAAAATTAATTCAATATTTAGATCCTCCTTTAGCAGAAATAACAGCCTCTAAATGCTTCCTGTAACTTCCAATGAGTGTCTGGATTCTGGTTGAAGGTATTTTGGACCATTCTTCTTTACAAAACATCTCTTCCTTCAGGTTTGATGGCTTCTGAGCATGGACAGCTCTCTTTAACTCACAACACAGATTTTCAATAATATTCAGGTCTGGGGACTGAGATGGCCATTCCAGAACGTTGGACTTGTTCCTCTGCATTAATGCCTTAGTAGATGTTGAGCAGTGTTTAGGGTCGTAGTCTTGTTGAAAGATCCAGCCCCGGTGCAGCTTCAGCTTTGTCACTGATTCCTGGACATTGGTCTCCATAATCTTCTGATATTGAGTGGAATCCATGCGTCCCTCAACTTTACCAAGATTCCCAGTCCCTGCACTGGCCACACAGCCCCACAGCATGATGGAACCAACACCATATTTTACTGTAGGTAGCAGGTGTTTTTCTTGGATTGCTGTGTTCTTTTTCCTTCATGCATAATGCCCCTTGTTATTTAGGTCAAACAGAAAAGTACAAACAATTTTATCCAAAATCTGCAAAAACGTACAAATAAAAAAAAAATCCCACATTCCCTGCTGGATGTGCTGACTGACATGTTCTGTGATGATTAAACTGGCTGCAAGTACAGACGGTAAAGTGAGAAAGAAAAAGCTGCAATTTCATGCAATTATTTGTCACATGTGAGCATCTCTCACAGGGATGTGGAATAAAGCGTCCTCGACCGAATTGGTGTCAGGTATTAATTTGACTCTGGAGCACATGCTCACTCTGAAGTGCATTTGTGACGAATTTGGAATCCATCATTTGCAGCTATCAGTCCCTCTCAGTTTTGGGGTTCTGCTCACATAGGGAGCAAAAAGTATGTGTGTGTATGTGTGTTATAGGCAGGGGACAGGTTGGCTCTCGTCAATGCAAATCACTGCCTTCCTGCCATCCAGCTCCAGCTGGCGTGATTCTCTGGCATATTGGCAAGTGAGGCGATCGGGTCAATAAGGATTTTAACCGCATCTTAAAACGGGTAATGGTGGCCTTTATGTGTGTCATTGTCACTTACCCAAAAGTCATGGCTCCTAAGCGCTGCCATCCATCACCTGCCTGCCTGCCACATGCCTCCTTCTGCCTAACTGATTCACTTCAGCTCTGTTTGTTTGCTTGTTCTCAAAGTCACTTTCATTTATGATAGATCTGGGTGTCGGCGGCATCTGCAGTGTTTTAGGGCACAAAGAGCGACGAATGGGGTGGATTCGTAGCCCTAAAATCACCCTAAAACACTCTAAGTTTGTAGTTTTATGTATCATCACTTTGTGTTATTGCTTCTGTTTTTCACACTTAACAAAAACACTGTTCTCAGTGCTGCTGGTCACCCTCCTGCCTTAGATCCTGGAGAACAAGGATGAGGAGCAGCTTCTTGGGGGGGGGGTCCCTGGACATAAATGAGCTGGCTAGGCCCCCCAGAAAATTATTGTTTATTAAATAAATGCAACAACAGTGGCACACTGCCATCTTAAAGGTGAAGCATACAATCTTTTTCTTCTGGGTGGATCACCTAAACCATTGGTCCGCATAACTGTCAATTTCTGGTAAAGCCAATCCTGGGTTAGTTTTCACTTCCTGTGCATGCGCACTCCGTGCACCTCTGCACTCTCACGGAAACCAGGAAGAGGCAAACGCGGTCCGGTTTGGATCCCCACAGACGACACTGTCGGCGGTTTTCTGCTCAAGAGGTAAGCTAACGTTCATCATGCTATTTTTACGGCCTCACATTTACACATTACAGCTACTTGTAAACAGGTGCTAGTAGAGTGTTGCGCAACGCGGAGAGGGCGGTTCTTCCCTGAAATTCAGAGACATCGACCGCTCCACCTTTAAACAATTGCGCATGCAGGGCAGTGTGGGTGCGGGGGTGTCTGTTTTGCCTTGGCCCCCAAATGCCTTGAAACGGCCCTGAGTGTGGGACTGAGTTTTGAAGGTGATCTGAATTGTATCAAATAAATAAATATTACATGTGTATAAATCATTGATTATGAAGGTAAAAATGTGTAGTGGGATAAATCTACCTACTAGGGCTGTAACAATATTTTCTATATCGCGTAATAGTCCTAGTAAAATGACCACAATATCGTCGTGGTCTTGTCATGATATCATACAGTACGTCTTGAGGTAAAAATAACACTTTTCAGTCTGTTCCACCGGATCATTGCAAAGTAAACTACATAGACCATGATCCTTTGCTTCCGCATCATTGGCCAGTTCGCCAATGGGAGTGCGTGCAGCCCACACAGCAAAGATAAACAAACATGGATTCTGGAGGCTACAGCAGTGAACGCAGCACAGAGGATATACCAGTCAAAGTATTTTATGTTGTGAGTCTTATTATCATGAGCCTCCCCACAATATTGCAATAAATATTGTATCATGAGGTTCATATTGTGACAATATCGTATCGTGAGATTTGGATATTGTTACACTCCTACTACCTACCTTTTCCTTTTCAAGCACTTTTTGTTTTCTTGTTTGTTTATTTGACTATTTTCCTGTCCTGTCTCTGATCTTCCAGTATCTCCTCTCAATCCTCCAGAAAAACTGCTGCCTGGCTTCCTACTTTTTCACCTCATGAGTTACTTTTGAACTGAGCAAATCAAACAGATCTACTCACTGTGAAAATAGCAGAGTGCGCACTGCGTGGCCGTGCCAGTGCAGTGAAGTCATCGGAGCACGGGTGACGAGCTCCGCAGCAGCAGAGCGTGTCAGACACAATGACTGTAGAAATCCTGGAAAAACCCACCCATATCTTTTCGTGGGGCTTATTTGAAGCCAAATGGGCAGTTCCGATCACTGCCATCTTGGCTGTGTGTCACACGTCTTGTCACGCCCAAATAATCCAAAAATGGGAAAAAAGGTGGAGCTGAGAGCAGAACTATGAGGTTCTGACTCCACCATTGTTCCCAGCTACACGCTAACTCAAGCTAACAGAGGTTTGCGGTAAAACACAGTTGAGGAACTCTAACATGAAGCACACATCAACTCACAGAGCTGCGGCCTTTTTGTGGTCTCCCTTAGAGAAATCTGCAGGCGACAAGCACAGCCTCAGACCACAGCAATCAGATCCGTGTGCTCGGGCTGCGTGAACCCACACATCGCTCATTCACTGCAGTCAGAGATCAGCAGGGCTAGCGGCACTGCAGGGCTCTGGCTCTGGCCGCGGTGAGGTGGTGGAGCCGGGCAGCATGAGCCCACACTCTGCTCCTCTTTAGCGGTCAGAGATCAGCGGGGCTGCCACCGCTGTGGCTCTGGCCATGACTCTCCCAGCCCTGCCAGTATGTTATATTTCATCCCATGTTAAATGCACAGCATTTTCCTCCATTCAACCAGCAAAATAAAGTACAGAAATATAAATTTATTGACCAATTAAAAAAAATGCAGAGACTTCTTAGATGGTCTCTTAGTTCAATCAATACCACAGTGTGCCATCTTTGTCAAATAATTACATGATTAACAACCAAACACGAACAGACAGAGGACACAACTAACGCTCAGAGAGTCGACATGGCCGAACATCTATTAACGCGAGGTAAGGCCAAGGTTGAGGCCTTCCCTGGAGCTAGAAGCTACCGCTAGCTCTGACGGCTCATGCTATCTATCAATCAAATCTAATTATTCATATTTCAAGCATTTAATTACACCTAAACAGAAGAGTTACAAAAAAATTCACCCCCCTCAGAGTTGTCATAACCGTAGACTAGACCTATTAAACCTATTAAACTTCTCTGGACATGTGGGGCAGATACTTTGCATTGTTATTCAGTCATAAGACTTTTACTCCGACAGACTCTCTTCATGGCTGTTAACCATTGTCTCTGGCGTATTTTATCAGCTGGAAATCTGTAAAATTTTATGTTATCTTCCTTTTTTCGTTTACTTGTGCAGCCTACAGCGCTGCATGTGTTAACTATGCTGATAGATTTTATTTTGCCATGTTTAATTCAATTTATTGACAACTGACTGGAGGTCTATGTGGATGTGCCTTCTTCTTGCGGCTCTTGAGCATGTGGCGTCATGCGTCAAGGGGTCTATAGGTAAAAACTGGATCATTTTTGGGCTCCCCCTGGGTGTGTAAGTTGAGGGCTTCTAGGGGAGCCCAACACGCTTTCAGGGCAGCCAGCCCCCCCTATTCGAACCCTGGATTTCAACTTAGAAAGCTTTCTGAACAGCCTGTTTTGACAGGTAATTTAACTGTCAACAGGACTGATGAGCTAATAGCTAGAACAAAACATTATGCTTCCATCCTAAAGTGATAATGTTTCTGTGAAAATGTTATGACCACCTAACATTGATATTTACATTAATATGTCCTTGAAAAACCTCTGTTTGGAGAAATAGAGATTAGAACTGACTGGACCAATGAGCTTGTGTCTAGTCCGATTGAGGCTTGTGACAAACAGCTCTATTATCAAGCATGTCATGAAATAGTCATTTTAGAAAACTTTAAAGGTGTTCACTCATTTAATCAGCACATTTGTAGTGAGCATAGTAGAAAAGAATGCCTTGTAAGTTGTGTGGGAGAAAAAGAGCTCTGGTGCACCTGTTTCAGCATGGAGGAGTCAGCCAGAGGAGAAAGTAGATTCAGACAACAGGATTTGGTGTCTGATTTACTGATATTTGGACATCTCTCCTCTGATTGGCTAACAGCAACACAACTCTACCAGTAGCTACGTTTACATGGGCACAAGTAATCGGAATGAACACCCTATTGGATCAAAAATTCGTGATGCAAACATATCAATCGGAATATTCTGATCCGATTCGGCCTGAGCCGAATGAAATTTCATTCCGATTGAGAGAGGTGGTTTTGTCCGATCATCAATCCGACTGGCGTCCATGTACACAGCCATTCGGATTATTGGGGTCAAATAATGCCCATTGTGCATGTGTGCAACTTCAGTGTGACCTCTTCACCTCTGCGCATGCTCAGGACAGATAGAAAACATGGCGGGCGGTAAACAGAAGTGGTCTGTTGCCGACGCTATTTTTACTGGAAATACTACGTGAGCTCAATATTACTGAACGTCTCGATGGCCGAACGGCTAAAAATGCCGAGTTATACACTCAAGTGCATCTAAAGTGCATCTAAATATGCAGGAAGCGTGAATTCACCGAAGCTAGAGAATAAGCAAATAAAATGCAAGGGAAAAGGCGGACAAGATTGCGTTTGTTTACAATTTCTCTTCCGGGAAAGACAAATCTGCGCAAGCTATGGTGCGTGCATCGCGGCATGATCGGATCATTCCAGTTAGTGTCCATGTAAACAGAGATTTGGGATTTACGATCAACCAAGATTTGAATCGGATTGGGGAGATTTGGCGCATGTAAACGTAGCTAGTGACTCTGTTTCCTCTGCAGCGTTGATGTTTTATCTCCACAAATAGCACAAGCCTGGAAGAGTTCTGCTGTGTGGTGGAGTTGCTAATGCTAATGGTTAGCTTCTACTAGCCCAGACATTCTCTGCTGTTTCCTGGACGCTAAACCAACAACAACCTTCCCCGTCGTCAGTCAAGATGGGTGAGTCCATGAATGTTAAGTGACAGTGTGACGTAGATCTGTCAGGATTTTCTAATCTTAGAGTTTCACCGTGAATTGGAGTTTTTTATTAGAAGCTGATGCAAGAGATAGGTCTAGGAGACTATTTTCATGTTCAGCCTGCATTTAAAACTCAGTGACCGATTATAATCAGAACTATTAAATAAAAATAGTGTGTCAGTGTTCCACACCTTTAAAACGCCATACATTTTACACCACATAATTAATTAGTCATAATTCTGTTATTTGAAACGACATTTCACAAAATTGACTAAATAAAATAAAGTGCATAACATAAAATTGAATTCACCAAGAGACAGCTTAAATACGGCTCAAAAGGACTGTATTGAAACAGATTGCGTCCAGATGCAAAGAAAAGATACTAGGAAGAAAACGAAGTGTCTTGGAAATGCGGACCTGTAGCAGAAGTAAGTGTCAGCAGTGAGGAAGAGACCCTGAAGATCTTCCGCCTTTCATCTTCCTGTTTGCTATTTCTGTGCAGTGAACCATTTTTCTCATTTGTGTAGAAAACGTAACGAACATCACCGGGAAAGGTAACCTAACTTCATCCAGTCTGAAGAGGGAAGTAGCCACCAATGAAGGCTCATGATTCACAGCTGATTGCTGCTGCTCTTCTTGTCCCAGGCTTCAAGACATGTTGGACAAGTGATCCAGAATCTTGGTAAGCGTTTAAAAGTGGTTTTCTTATCTGAATTGTCCATAAACTAGATAACTGTTCATTTTTTTATTGAAAGTTTTATATTTATATAAAATAAAACAACTGATACATGTAAATCAGTTTCTTCAAACATTACCTGATATGAAATAATGTCATTATGTAATTTTAATTGAGGTGATGCATTTGGTGGGAAATCATAATCATGGAGCTGGAGAGCTCCATCAGTGACAGACTGCTGCATCCTAGGTGCACAGAGGAAGATTTTCATCTTTCCTCCTTGCAGCTGTTAGGATTTACAACCACCACTGCTCCCAACAAAACCAGTAAATCATCTCTTTTGCATTCCTTTGTTCCTGCTGCTTTTATGATTTGCCCAATTTGTATCTGCACACAAAGTATTTTTTTTACTTCTTAAAATGAATATATATACACTGTTCACAAAAATTAAAGGAACACTTTTTTTTATTGGGCCTGGCATGAAATCAATTAAACCAGTCTGATAATTTTCTGGTTGATTAAGCAGCTGAGGGCATTGTTAATCACTTTCAGCTGTATTGGTGTTCATGGACTTAACGACAGGTGCACTAAAGTTGCAACAATTACAAAACCCTCAAAACAGGACTGGTTTAACATGTGGAGGTCATTTCAAGTTTCTCCCTCTTGATCTTTTTTGGCTGGTTTTCCACTCGTGCTAGTTTTGGCTTGAGTAATTATCATTAATAAATTTACTCACAGACAAATAAATAAATAAACAAATCACCTCTTGTAAAACAACCGTTGAACAACTCAGCCAATCATAGATGGTCGAATAATTTGTCTAATCGCCCAACCCTACCACACTCTCACCCCTGCTCTGGGATAGCCTGGCATCAAGATCATTCCCTCACCCCCTCCCCTACCGACCGACATTCGCCAATGGACAATCAGCGCGTGTATATGGCAAGCCGTTTTAACATTAATTAAGCAGACTGGATATGTATTCCAGATATCCTTAATAATGAGTGCTGTTGTTTGATGACAGCACGAGTTTGATGCAATTTAAGTTATTAAAGTTTGAATGTATCTAGGGGGCTCTATCTCTGATTAAAACAAAATCCCATTGAGCTTTTCTTAGGTTCACAAATGTCATTTCTTTCTAGTTTGGTGTAAATCAGATGTGTTATTTAGAGCCAAACGGCTTCAAGGGGCGGAGCTAAAGGGTTTAGAACAAATGACCATTTATCTGCAGCACTGATTGTAAAATGCTTCCACAAAGAACTTGAGCAGGTTTTTTTGGCTGGTGGAGGACCAAGCAGCAGCCACACTCTTCTATTTGGTTGTCCAAATCCATGTTGGGAGTTTCAGCTAAATTAATGCTTAGTAATGCATTATTTAATATGGTTAAGCAGTTGTTTTTACTTTATTTAATAGTTTATTAATGCTTAATAATGCACTAAGTAATAATAATAAAGGGAATTTTACTGTAAAATGTTACCCTGATTTTAATCAGCAGGTGAATAACAGGCTTCTGCAGAGCTTGATGAGCTGCTGAGCAGGTAGTTCAATCACTGAATCAAGGGTGTTAGAGCAGGGAAGCAACAAAAACATAATGGATACTGGCCCTCCAGGACCAGGACCCCTGCTCAAAATACTTTAGACGGAGGGTCAAACATTTACTAGAAAATAGGGCTGGGCAATAAATCGAAAATTTATCGTTTTCGAAATTTCTGATTCTTATCAATATCGTTTTTACCATGTCAATAAGTTTGGTAATAAAAAAAATGAAAAGATGTGTGTAGGTTGGCGACGTTCATGCCCCTTTAAGAAGCTGTACACTTCGAGTCACAATTATAACGTGACTCAACGTAATACACGTGGGCAGCTTTTGTTTTTGCGCATACGTGTAGTTATCGTCCATTTGTTGTTATCGAGGTGAACTCCTGAATATACCGTGATATCGATTTTAGGCCATATCACCCAGCCCTACTAGAAAATATATTTTATGTGACCTAATGACATGGTTCTTAGTCAGGCGGTCCAAAACAAGTAGCCATAACCAGTTAGAAATCAACTAATCGGCTCTGGTCTAGCACAGAAACCTCTTAGGAAAAAGAATAAATCTATTAGATAAAGCTTGTTCGTGTATAATAAAGTCACACAGAAACAAATGATAACTATAGGCATCATAATTAAAATAAAACATCACCAATATATTTCAATACATAAAATATTCTCTGCCAAAATTCAATGTCAAAAAGCCAGCCTTTTCAGAGTTTTGCTCTGGTGACACATGCCCATAAGGATCCATAATCTGTGTACTACAGAGCTAACCTTTTACTGATGACTCATCTCATAATACTAGAAACACAGCAGTAAAAGCAGACGGGATCATAACATCTGTTTGACAGTTTAAAATGTAAAAAATATCTGAAATATTTCCAGATTTTTCTCTTTAATCTTGATGCTTTTAGAGAGAATATATATATATATATTTTATTTAGGTTTAATTGACACAGTTTCATCTCAGAGACAAACTGCACTTTAGTAATATCCGATCATATCAATACTAAATGAGAAATTTCACACTCTTTACAGATCTTTACTTCTTGCACACTTACTGAAAAGTCACTTCAACATTTTATTTTTACACCTTTCCTGCTGGAAATAAAGAAGTATAAATTTGCCACATCAAACTGTGACACGAGAGGCTGCATTCGCTGTCGAAGTCTGTCTGGCATCTGATGGAAGCATCAATTCCACAATGCCAATTAAGCTATATATATATATATATATATATATATATATATATATATATATATATATATATATATATATATATATATATATATATATATATTTATATATATATATATATATGTTGTCAAAAACTTCTTTTCTATTTTATTCTCATCTTACAGAAATGATAAAAACTGAACAACAAAAGGAGACGCAGATGTGTCATACATCACATTCCAATGGTGTCAGTCAGAGATGACGTTTCAGAAGTTTGAACATCTCAACTTGTTAAACGTCTGTCAACATGACTGTTCCCTCCTGGTGTTTTTGCTCAACTTATCTGCTTGCATCTCTGTTGGGAGGGACTGCGGAAGTGCATGATGGGAAATAAGATAAGGTGCCTATACTCATGAATCACCCAGACAACAGAAATATGATACCATATCCAGTTAGAGTGGAGGATGCAGGTGAGAATGTAAGGTTGTACAAACATTAGTCTCCCACTTTATTGCATGTTGTTCTTGTGTTGGAGAGTGCATATCACAGCTTCACAATCAAGTGTTCATGTTACATTTGTTGCAACAACATGAACACAATATGGTCTGAGGTTTTCTTTTCCTCTGGGGGATGGATGGATGGATGGATGGATGGATGGATGGATGGATGGATGGATGGATGGATGGATGGATGGATGGATGGATGGATGGATGGATGGATGGATGGATGGATGGATGGATGGATGGATGGATGGATGAGAAGTTTGGTCAAATAACTTTTTTGGACTCAAAGTTAAATCTTAGGGCTTGCATGTCTTCTTTGGACTTGCCTTTAATCGAGAACTGAGTGTCATACTTCCCATTGTTGTGTATGTAGGAATTTATGTTGGATTTTTTTTTCATTTACTTTCTACGATGTTCTGCTACAAAAAGTCATCAGTGTGCATCATTGAACTTCACATTTGGATGGTTTTCCAAAGCTTCAGGAAGAGAAGCAAAGAGAACAGCATGACCTAAAAAGGAAGATAAATTGATTATTGGGGGGGCTTCCCTTGATTAAACTTAAACAGAATTAAAACAACACAAATACTATTGTTCCATACAGGTTTTGGTCTCCTAAGTGTGCTTTTCTTGGACACACCATTATTTTTCCATTATTTCTACAGCATATCATAATTTATGTCTAAGCGCTTTTAAGAGGTAGGCATTAGTCTTAAAACAGAAGCTTGGGACAGCACAATACGCGGTGCAGCTGTGCATCGCCATCCAGGAAACCAAAGCCCCTATTAAAAATAGTTAGCATGAAAAATTCCTTAATAAAACCTCATTTCCAGAGTTCCAAGTGGATGTTGGCAGAGTTGATTCATCTCCATGTAGATTTACAAAGCGTTGGCAAGCTTCCCACTCATTTTCTTGTGGCTAACTGGCAGAGATGTTTAGTTGCCCCGAGCAACTGAGAGAAGCAACACAGAATGGTTGGCAAACCTGAGTCAGGGAAGAAATGCTCGTTAAGCCAACTAAGTTGTCATGGTTAATTAAATCCGCAGTCATTTCTGAAGTTTGTTTTTTCTTTGCTGCACCCCCGGTCCACCCTTTCTGTCATAAAAACACCACAGGAATGAGCAGCAGTCATCTAGGGTCAACGCCGTCTTTCTCTTTAGTTTGACTGATGTATGTGATTAACTGACATTAAGGTTCAGACATTCTCAGATCAGTCTTAAAACCTCTGATGGGCGTGCCGCTCCGGCTTTCATCTCCAGGAGGAATCTTGGGACTGAAGGCACAAAGGCCTGCTTTGAACAGACAAACTCCAACTCTGAACGGGGAAAACCAGAGTAGCTTCAAACAACCTGGTGATTTTCGGCTCGGCTGTCCGACTGCAGATGCTTTAGAGGCTGAATGTAAAGCGGAGGGGGAAAAAAGGGAAACAAAAAGGAAAACAAGTTGAAGACTGGAGGACACAGTCACCTTGTGTCTGGACCGCTGAAGGAACACTTGGTTGAGTATTTCATCTAAAGCAGAACACAGTCAGAATCACTTTGCCTGAGTAGGAATGCGATTGGTAGAATATGTTCCTGTGTGTGTGTGTGTGTGAGAGAGAGAGAGAGAGAGAGAGAGAGAGAGAGAGAGAGAGAGAGAGAGAGAGAGAATGTGTTTGTTACAAAGGACTCTTATTTACATAAAAAGCACAGGCCCCTTAGGAGGTAAGTGGACTTTAACAATGAGATAGCTTTGCTTTTTATTGCTTTTCATGCTGCAGTGACTACCTAAGAGCCCCAACTCCTCAAACGTGCGGGTGAAATCCATACACAAATGACCAACATCCTCCATTAAATACCTCCAGACTCTGAATGAAGAAAATAAGACATTTAGTACACAGAGAGCGTTTTTAATGCTTTGGTTACTACACAACCTACATGAATGAAAGGTTTTCACCTCTGAACTTTCAAATGTTGTAACACTTTATCCATATGGCATGCTAATTGATTAAATTTTTTTCTTATTCCACAGACTATTGACACAGCAGCCCTCCCACACAATAAACTAATGTCAAATTGTCAGCCTGTCAACAAAAATAATGTCAGTTTGCATTTTTAGAGAATGACGACACAATCCATCAGTGTCGGGATAATCTGAATTGGAAATTTTATTACAAACCCCAGAATAAACTTGTCTTTTTGTCTGGTGCAGACAGCAGCATAGAAGAATTATAGCTATGTCATTATTCTAAACATAATCTTAGTTCTGTGTTTTGTTGTGATTTATAGTCATTCCATTTACTTGTAAACCACAGACAGGGACAGGCTAATATGCTAACAGCCGCTGCGCTGCAGATATGAAAACACAGTTGGCCGAGGGAAGTTTCGACTTGTGCAGCTATGTGATCTCACCCCGCAGCCACCACCCTGGCATCAGCTCCCAAATTGGCAGCACTAATTATGTGAAAACATTTACTGGAGGAAACAAAAATGATAGCACTGACCTAATCACCTCCCTCACTGTCAATATTATTAAGCCCAAGCAGTGAAAGCGCTACGAAGGCCTATTGTATCTGCTTTGTTTATTCTCGGCCTTCCGCCAAATAAATTGGTTTTTTGGAGACCTTAACATATTCAAAAACTCAATTTTGCACCCATGTAGAAAATGAGTGAAATTTGCGTATGGTAAATGTGCTGTGACCATTGCAAAAAAAATGGCTCGACAGCGCCCCCTGGAATGTGAAAAACACCCCCCCTCACTGACCTTAGTTTAGTTATGAAATTTGGTATACTTGTAATACTCACCAATCCACACAGACGTCTCTTGCACCCATGTAGTAAACCAAACAGGAAGTTGGCCATGTTGGATCAAAAACACCATTTTGACCCCGAAATGGCTGTTTGTTGGGTCCATGTTGGATCGAACTAATCCTTCAATTTTTCATTGATCAACTTGAATTTTGGGTGAATTGTTCATAAGGCATGGTCGATCAAAATGAGGTAAAAAACTGAGTTTTGTATATGGTGAAGGGGCGGGGCCAGGCCTCAAACTTTGACTACTCCCCAAAAAAATACAAATTGCCATAATTTCATCACCGAAAGGCATGGAGTCACAAAATGTGCTGTGGTTGTTTCTCACCCACCCCCGAACAACAATCAATGGTCAAATGATTACATCATCCAAGCTCCGCCCCCTCAGGACTGGAAAGGTTATATTTTACTCTGAAAGGTTCCAATTATACCCTTTTCATTTAATCAACACAAATCTCTAGCAGGTAACTGAAGACAAGTTGGGGTTGCTTGGATTCCATTATTGGGAGTTTTTAAGAAAGGGCAGGGCTGTGGTGGTGCGGCAAAGTCAGACGTAAAGCCGTGGCTATACGTTTGCCTCTCATTTCCTCAATTCTGATCCGATCTGCACGAAATTTCATGAGTGATACTAATCCAACTCCGAATAGATATTTACATGAAAATCCTGTTCTATCTTCTGAGCTACTGCTTTGACCTCTTTCACCTAATCAACATGAATCTCTTCGAAATAGCAGTAGACATGTTGGGGTCACTTGGTGTCAAGTACTGGCAGGTTTCGAAAAAGGGCACTGAACAGATTTATGTTGTCATTTGTTCTAAACCCTTTAGCTCCGCCCCTTGAAGCCGTTTGGCTCTAAATAACACATCTGATTTACACCAAACTAGAAAGAAATGACCTTTGTGAACCTAAGAAAAGCTCAATGGGATTTTGTTTTAATCAGAGATAGAGCCCCCTAGATACATTCAAACTTTAATAACTTTAAAAAAATGAGTAGACAATTGCATCAAACTCGCGTTGTCATCAAACAACAGCACTCATTATTAAGGATATCTGGAATGTTAATTTCTGCTAGGAACAATAGAATTATAGATATCTGGAATACATATCCAGTCTGCTTAATAAATGTTAAAACGGCTTGCCATATACACGCGCTGATTGTCCATTGGCGAATGTCGGGCGGTAGGGGAGGGGGTGGGGGAATGATCTTGATGCCAGGCTATCCCAGAGCAGGGGTACGAGTGTGGTAGGGTTGGGCGATTAGACAAATTATTCGACCATCTATGATTGGCTGAGTTGTTCAACGGTTGTTTTACAAGAGGCGATTTGTTTATTTATTTATTTGTCTGTGAGTAAGTTTGTTAATGATTCATTCAGGTGCGCATGCAGATATTTTACCCGTTACCCACAGAATCCATCGCGGAGGTAACACAATCATGAAAAGATTCCGATCAGAGCGTCTGCATTATTCTCCGCATCTCGCTGCTGGCAGTGCGCACAAGCGGCACGCAAGAGGACCTCAGAGTGCGTCTGACAGACTTGTGCACAAGGGTGCAATGTCGAGAGCTTCTAGATCTGGAAAGTGGAAACCCTTCTTTCAGAGAGTCTGGTACTGCTGGTTATTTCATTTGGAGAAATGTTTCCTGATTTTAAAACTCTGGCTGAAGTAGAACTCGTTACTCCAGCACCCGCTTCGTATCCAGCGTGTCAGCGGAGCTCAGAATCATCAGAACATTTAAACAGCCATGAGTCTGTCTGAGGAAAAAGTCCAGAACCTCGTTATTATAGCCTCTACAGCAAAATTTGATTACGAACAATAATGTGACCAGTTCAGGTTTACATGGAGCAGAAGGAGTTTGCGTTTGGGATGCAGCAGGTGAAATGTTCCTAATTTAAGTGAAATTGTTTATATGTTACTGGGGCATTCTGGTCAGCTTGTTTGGACTAAATATTAATTTAAAATGAATGGATATTTAACGGTTTTATTGAATGTTTATTTATTATTATTTTAAAAATGAAAGTGAAAGGAAAATGAATCATGCGGCTTCTGGCTGCGAACAAATGTGCCCTCATCAGAGAGCGTCCAAATGCAGCAGCAATTCTTTTCATTTCTCATAGATATGCAAATCCTGACAGATCTACGTCACACTGTCACTTAACATTTATGGACTCACCCATCTTGACTCATGACGGGGAAGGCTGTTGTTGGTTTAGTGTCCAGGAAACAGCAGAGAACGTCTCGCCTAGTATAGGGTGACCAAACGTCCTCTTTTCCCCGGACATGTCCACTTTTCACCCTCTGTCCGGGGCGTCCAGGGGGTTTCCTATATTGATGAAAATGTCCGGGTTTTCATCCAGGAGCCGAGTTTGAATTACGGGGAAGCTGGAAGTCCTCAACTTACACACCCAGCCCGAAAAAAGACCCTGTTTCTACCTATATTACATTATTTATATGGACTCTCAGCGCACCGGGGATTCTTTTGTGAGGAGAGGACAGATAATGATGATTGTTGAAGCTGCGTCCTGCACACGGCCACAGTAACATTCTCAAAGTGGCGCCACCCAAAAATATAATTAACACGCGATCGTTCATGCCTGTTCATATAATCTTCTGTCTTATAATCGTATCTTTTATTCGTGTCTGACGCGCTCCGTAGCAGAGCGCGTCACCTGTCCGCTTGTGATTTCACCTCACCCGCACGGCTGCGCCGCCGCACACTCCACTATTTTTCAGCCAGTAGATTCATTTGAATGTTAACTTCAAAAGCAACTCGAGGTGAATCAGGAGGAAGCCAGGAAACAGTTTATTCTTGTGGATTGAGAGGAGAAGCAGGAAGATCAGAGACAGACAGGACAGGAAAATATTCAAATAAAAAACAAGAAAACAAAGTTCTTGAAAATGATAATGTAGGTAGATTTATCCCACTACACATTTGACCATAAAGCAATAATTTATAAGCATGTAATATTTATATATTTGATACAATTCAGATCACCTTCTAAATTCAGTCCCACATCCAGGGCCGTATCAAGGCATTTTGGGGGCCAAGGCAAACAGTATAAATGAAATAATATGGTCACCCTAGGCTAGTAGAAGCTAACCATTAGCATTAGCAACTCCACCACACAGCAGAACTCCTCCAGGCTTGTGTTATTTGTGGAGATAAAACATCAAAACATTGCAGAGCAAACAGAGTCAGTGGTAGAGTCGTGTTGCTGTTAGCAGAGGAGAGATGTTTGAATATCAGGAAATAAGACCCCAAATCATGTCGTATGAAGTTCTCCTCTGATCTGGCAATCTTCTAGATCCTGAAACTGGCGCACCAGAGCTTTTTTTCTCCAGACTACAACTTACAAGGCATTCATTCCTACTAGGGACCACTGCAAATGTATTGATTAAACGAGTGAACCACATCTTTAACTACACACAGTGAGGTTGAAATCAGATAAACTTTGATCTCAAAGTGAAAGTTTCCTACATTTCTAAGAAAAAAATTACTTTACATTTATTCAAAATTGGAGTTAAACACCCACTCAGCATTCTTAAGTTGTACAACATTTCAAAAACTTCCTTTAAACTTCCTCTGAGTCTGATTTTGAGAATCAGAAGACAGACATGAGTATGTGAAATAAGTCCTGTACTGGAGCCCAGAACAGGAGGTACACGCACAGGAAGCTGGCACTAAAGCCTCAGCCTCAGCCTCCTGTTAAGCCTTGAAGGCAGAGGGTAGCAGAGTCACTCAACCGTGGTTTTGTGTTAGAAGAAGAAGAAGAAATTAGCTGATCATTACTTTCATAAGGTGTGTTTCCATTGTCAGAATTTCAAGGTAATTTCTGGGAGGGGGAAATTGACCAGGAGATAGTGATGCACGGGTTGGGGTTTTTTTCAACCCGCGGGTACCGCAGATTTCAAAAAGTCTGACCCACACCAAACCGCCCTGCATCACCTTGTCTAGTTTTACAACCCGCCCCGCCTCATTAAAAACACGTTATAATATTGAGCTTCTTACCTCGCTGAATCTTTCCCAAACACGCGATTAGTTTGTCCCTCCTTTCTTTTAAGAATGTAAACTCCCAAACGAATTTTATCCAAAATATCTTCCTCCATCGTTTTGTTGATGTGGCTGCCTGCCACCTGCTTGGAGCGCACTTCGCTGCCGCGTTCTACGTGCCTACGTCATAGGGTCGAAGGTTATCTGCACGTTATGTTTTTTAAACATGACTGTGTTTAAAAAACTGTCTTTAAATATTATGTTTTATAAAATTAAGCATTGATTAATGTCTTTATCTTCAGTGTGCATATCTATATAATATTTATATTTGATGAACCCGCCCCAAACCGCACCGCACTGAATTAATAATTTATTGACCCGTCCCAACCCGACCCGCGGGTAACCCGCGGTACCCGCGGGTTGGAAGACAACCCGCGCATCACTACCAGGAGATACGATGGCCCGGTCCTCTAAGCTGTTGCGTCTCCATTCAAATTCAGCCTTTTGAGGACTTTGCGCATATCGCAACTGCTTTGGTAGTCAGTGATGTCACTGATAGTGCCAAAAAGCATCCACAGCAACATTAAAAACTTTAAAAGCATTTATTCTGTCAAAGTATATCAGATAACTTGTCTCTTTTATTCTCTCCTCCTGCCTGGGCTAACAGTAGCTGACGGTGGCTGTGTGCGCGGCGCGCAGCAGCAATGCGCCATTTGTGCATTTGGAGAGAATGCTTACTCGTGCGCAAAACGAGGCCCCTCATGGAGCGCGTGTTCTGCGCTTTGGGAGGGGTGGCTCTGGGGATGGACTGTGGATGGCTGGTGTTCACTTGTAGCTCTTTTCCACCGCGGGTTCTGGTGCGGAGCAGAGTGGGTCATCGTCGGCGGTGTGGACCGGTATGGTTCTGCAATTTTCAAGCGAGTGTTTTGATCGCAATTTTGTCGGCAGGCGGGGTTAAACGAACCGTCACGTGTCATGCGTCATGCGTCATGCGCGATTTCATAAATAAGTTGTGCAACTATTCAGTATTTTTGTGGAGCAGTAAATGGTTTGCAGAGCTAAAGACAAAAAGGAAATGCTTACCACAGGCGCCACGCGACTCTACTGTGCGGTAGCTGAGTCCAGGCCTGCCTCGCTGCTTCAGTTTGCCGGTGTTTGGCTACAAATAACATCCAGAGCGTTGTAGCACCTCCATGTATTTCTCCCACTTCCAATCCGAAAAAAAAATCTGCTGTTTCTGTCCTTAACTTTTCTTGGGCTTCAATTTATTCATCTTGGCCCGACACCGTTCGGAGTTCCACTCGGATCCTTTGGCTGCCATCAGCTGAGAAAAAAAACTTCCTTACCCATCCATCTAGATCCTGTTCAGTGTGGACTCTCACAATGACGGTGAGGAATGTATGGAGGTCTGAAGATGACCAAAACTTGCTGCTACTTGCTGGCATTTTTTCACATGCATGTACAACTAATGAAAATACAAACAACAGAATTCTGTAGTAGTGACGTATTTTCTGTCCCCCAATCAACGGACTGTGTTGTTGCTCCGCCCTAACCGTACAGCTCCAGAAATTTCTGGACCTACAACAGAAGGGGGCCAAAAATGTCTGTCTGGTGCGGTCCGGGTCAGTTGTCTGGACCAGTTTTACAATCGGGACAGAAAAATTAGCGAGCTGACGCTCCCCATTCCAGGCCAGAACTGGCGGTGGAAAAGAGCTATTGGAGTTGGACGGGTTTTTTTTTCTTCAGAAAACTCGAAGATTTTGACTAATAATTGGCCAGAAATACTAGACTGGTACTCATTGTACCCTAGAATAAAACTCCCGGTACGGGAGATGTCAAAATTAGAAGGTGTGTACCGGCCCACTTAAAGCACTGGATTTGCTCAAATAAGATGTTTGAGCTCAATGAGGCTGAACGTCTCTTGTGGTACGAGCAGAGCGCGCTGGGAGTGCAGCTTGTAATGATTTGGGCAGTACGGAGCAGCTGGAGAAATGCATATCAACAATGGAAGGGTCGAGAATGTTTGACGTAATACCGGTGCGCAAAGGTGTGGGTTTCAATGATCAACAGGAGAGGGAGGGGAGAGGGGCAAATACAGCAAGAGAAACACAGAGGGTCTGCTTGTAAAGTTTTTGAGCAAAACTGCTGGAAAATTGCGGGTGTTCAACCTCCCAATTAAAAACACCCACATCCCCCATGGGTGCGTCACCCATGCCACTGGGCCATTCCGAGTAGCTACCCCTGATGAGGTACTCGGACAGTTTCTGAAAACAGCCCAGAAAACAGTGGCCTGGAAAACGGCCGTTTGGCCCAGTCAAGTAGAGACACACGCAGATAAATAGATGGAAATGACCATAGAGCCTGAAGCTTTGGAGTGAAAACATTGGATGCCCCACTTTTTATTATGGCTGGGCTCTGGGGAACCCTAGAAGCCTTTTACCAAGCTAGAGTCACTCAACCAAACTAGCCTTTAGCCTTGGAAGAACGCTCCCTGCACCTCTGACTAGTTATTGCTTCCTGCTGAGCAGATCATACATCTATGCTATTGATTAGCCTTGCCTGCTCCACATGTCTAATTGTGGTGCGGTCCTCACATTTCACAGACAGTAATAGGTTACACCGAAGAATAAAGATGCAGTCGCTGGGTATTGATCACCAGCAATCCACACCTCTGGCAAAATTAATGAGACAATGCATATGGATCAATACTGCTTTCCTCCAGCCTGCCACCCCCCAGTTTCCCCTCTCCTCTTCCTGAATGCTGCTGTCTGTAATGCAAGTAAAAGTGCTGAATTGGGCTCATCTTTTCAAATGCATCTAATTAAAGTTAATCACACTGTATCAAGTGTAAAACGGCAAAGAATTTCATTACGGATCGCGGGGTTTAGCTCGCCTCGGTTGTTTAACTGTAACTGAGACAGGTGCTGTGGTATGGATGGGGAAACAAGTGGGCTGCCATCATTTCTGTAAATCACATTCATCCTTTTGGGAAGTTAGACCCCAAACCACATCCTGTCCTCATCCACAGCAACAGAATGTGCTGCAGAGGAGGACGGGAGAAGATTAATGTTCTAATAACTTCACTGGTTATATTGTAAACCCATGAAAACTCATCCTGGTTGGTGAAACATGAGACCAACCCACGTAGATGTTACAGCAGATAAAAATCAATTCTCAATTCCCCTAATTAGAAGGCCTGGAAGACGGACTGAAATGATACAAATACGTAGTTTGCTGCCTGAGTGTGTGTGTGTGTGTGTGTGTGTGTGTGTAGGTGCGCATGCGCACAGGGTAATTATGACAGGAATTCTCAGAAGTTACGGGGCAGCAAAACACTCACACATGTAATTACTCACTCTTGACACAGTGCCCTCCCATGGTGAGATCCAGCACAGAGGTTTAGGATGTCAAACGTTCTGCTGTCTGTGTTTTTCTCTTCATGCTTTCCAACAGAAAGGAATCGTTTCATCACTGTCTTTTTAAATCACACACACACACGCGCACACACACTCACACACCCACACACACACACACACACACACACACACACACACACACACACAAATACAGAAATTTACTATTTTTCTTGTCAATGCAAAACTTTCTAATGCTCAAAGCTACTGGTTTCTCTTGTAAAGGTTAAGATTCAACAGCAACCAATTAAGGCAACTATGTCTTAAAAATCCTTCACATAACAGACAGTGTGAGGTGCTGGAAATGTTCCTGAGGTTCTGGTCCATCCTGACATGACAGCATCAGCTTCATCCATGATGAGAACCTCTTGTTCCTCCACATCCCAAAGGTTCTGGACTGGACTGAGATCTGGTGACTGTGGAGGCCGTTGGAGTCCAGTGAACTCATGGTCATGTTCTAGAAACCAGTTAGAGATGGTCTGAGCTTTGTGACATGGTGCATGATCCTGCTGGATGTAACATCAGAAGATGGGTCCGCGTGCAACAAGACTCAAGTAGGCTGTGGGGTTTAAACCAGGCTCAGGTTGGGCTAAGGCAGGGGTGGGCAACCCAAAATGTTCAAAGAGCCATATTGGACCAAAAAAAAAAAACAATTCTCTCTGGAGCCACAAAAAAATGAAAAGCCTTCTATAAGCCTTATATAAACCTTATATGAAGGCAACACAGGCTGTAAGTGTATATTAGCTATATTAGCCTACTATCAAAATGACTAAGTAGGCTACAAATACATAATGAGCATTCATGATTAAATGTTGATTTCCCTGCAGCGCATCCTGGAGAGAACGACACACCACGTGACTCTGCTGTATGATATTTGGGGCTTTAAGGTTAACTTCCATTACAATATTAATCAGTGGTATTAATTTGATCATTTCTTCTTGCGGCCCATCACAGCTCACATACCTGCATAACAGCGCTGTCTGTCTGATATCGATCACATCACATGACTCATCACAGGTAGTTGAGCACGCTGGAGCTGAATTAATGTCTCTGATTTGCCGATTGGTGATGTCACCTGCCATTTTAATGGTCCTTGTCTTTGTGGAGAGAGGAATGTCTTTAATTTTCTAGATTATTTCGGTTTTGTTTTTGAAGTCTGAAATAGGTGCTCTGATATTTTGGTGACTGAATCCTTAAAGGGACACTAGTCAGTTTTGGCTTGTTTTTAGCACCCCCTAGTGTTCGTTGGTGAAACTGAAAGTAAAACGTATCTCCTCGCTGTGCGTTCGTCTTTTTAACACCTTAGTCTAACTGCTGAAATGTCTCCTCAGCCTTCATTAGTTTCTACGGGAGTTATTCATGCAGGAAACGTGCTGGAACCAGACTGCAGAGCCAGGTATGTCAAGCTCAAATTTTTCTAAGTCCCAACAGACCGGACCGGCAACTGTGAAGTTGCAAGTGGACTATTCTGGCCACAGGGGGCGACAGGGTCTGGGTGGCTTTTCATTAACCCTGTAAAGGGTCATTTTAACACATAATGGCTCAAGAAAAATATTAAAAAGTTGCAAAGTGTCCCTTTAATGTAATCATTACATGCAGCAGTAGTGGAGTTTGGAGATGTAATCCACTTCTACTACTTTTGCGCTTTTGTAATTTCTCCAGAAGTACTAGAAGTCGGCTGCAAGTTTAGCATGCCTTCCCTGGAAATGTCTTTTTGTTGTTCGACAACTTCTCATTACAAAGCAAACATGCAGGCAATCCTTCCGCTTTGGCAATGAAAGCAAATAATTCAGTCCATTCTTCCTTGAATCCTCTGTTCTCATCAGCTATCTTTCTCTTTTTCCCTTTGGGATCCTTGGCCCTGACACAACAGCCACCTGCCTGGCACGGCGCCGTGCTGAAACGTGTCGCAGGCTATGACGCAAATCTTCGTTGACAGAAATGTTGGAATTTAATAGTTATTATGCACATTTTTACAGCATTGGAGAACATTAAGAATGTTTGACCTCCTACAGAAACCATATTAAAACAAAAAATATATCCCCCCATCCATTTTCATACATTTGTGAAGAAGCTCCAGGGAGCCACTATAATAATTTGACTTTCTGAAATATTGACATGTAAATCACACATGCATGCATTCCGTTATTCTTATTAGTTAGACCTAATAAATGCTGCTTTCATGTGAATGTAAAATGATTAGCCCTCATGCTGATGCTCACCATTTTTACTGAAGATTTGCCTCAGATAGTTTCTAAGATAGAAAGAGACGTGAGGTATTGTGGTGGTGAAATGGTTCAAACTGTTCATAGTTTAGACTTCTGGAAGCTTTAGAACAGTTTGGTTCAAGCCTCTAAAGAGGTCAGGACTTATTATTTTCTGGTCTAAGACAGTCGATCCCAAAAGGTGCTTCTGCTTTGAGGCTTTTAAAACAAATGATTGTTGTTTTCAGTGATTTTGACTTCACTGCTTACTTTTTAACGCTCAGTTGTCAGTCTCCAAACTTTGACTTTGATTGGGCTTGGCTTCTGCTTGGGATTTTATTACAATGCTCCTTGGTTGCCTACCTTTTTAGGTTTTCCAGGCATGCCCTAAACAAAGGAGACTCTGAGCAGACCTAAAACCCACTTTTGGCCTAAGGAGTGCCATGGGATCTGTAGGACGTTTCCCTCCTGGACCAAGATAACTATTAGAAAACGGATCAATGTAATTAATGTAGACTTCTGGGAAAGTAGCAGAACTTTTGAGATAAGGTCCTTTAAAATGGGGGTTTCATACACAAATAAGAGGTGTGTCATTTAATTGTATTTGCTTAATACTAGATTAATTTGGGTTATGATATCATTATTATTTGGGGCGACGGTGGCATAGGAGTTAAGTGGACGCCCCGCAATTGGAAGGTCGCGGGTTCGCGTCCCACTCGGTCTGTCACCGTCGTTGTGTCCTTGGGCAAGACACTTAACCCAAATTGCCTCTGTTAGTGGTGGTCAGAGGGGCCGATGGCGCAACAATGCAGCCTCGCTTCTGTCAGACCGCCCCAGGGCGGCTGTGGCTACTCAGTAGCTTACCATCATCAGCAGTGTGTGAATGTGAGAGTGCATGCAGCGTCTTTGAGTGTCCTAACAAAGCGCTATATAAGTTCAATGAATTATTATTATTATTATTAATAATAAATGGCAATGCTTATGAGATTTAGAGGGCCTGTTCTGTTGTTTTTACCAGTAATGGACTCATAACTGTATCTTACTATCCACAGTAATATATAATAACAGTTAATATGTTTGGTTATTCAGTAATAATAGACCATTGTAACTATAAATCACAATAATCTGAATTCAGTGGAATGAACCAACAACCAAGCCTGTTTCTGTGTGCATGCTAGCTATTACATAATAAAGATTTTATTTCATATTTTTAGATTGTGCTTTATTTTACCCATGGGTGCAGTGAGTTGGCTGATGATGAATCCTTTGTGATGTAAACATAAAGAAACTGCTGGTTCGAGAAACAGAATAAGACTTGCTCAGCAGACCTGCCTCTAAGGACTTTGCTCCTAACAACATTCCTCCTGTATAACAATGTGGGACATGGTCCAGAATCTCCTCCAGTCATGTTTAAATCTTAAGAATTGGTCATACTAACATAGACAAAAGCAAAACATCCTAAAAATGAAGGGCCAAACTGTTTTTGTTGTTTCAATAGAGGGAATAAAAAAACTGTTTGAGTGTTGGGAAGCAAAATGAAACCTGAGCCCAGCTTTAAGCTAAATAAATATCCAATCCAATCCCAATGAATTAAGTTATGACTCATTGTGTTCTTCTCCAAGGGTTTTGTTTGAGGCCTGTTTATGGAGCTAAAAATACCAAAGAGATCGGATGTGTGAAACATCCAATATTCTAGTTTTACAATCATAAAGGCAAAATGAATCAAACCTCATTTGATCAATATCAACCTCAATTTCCATTTTGCTTCTTTTAAACCCCATAAAAAACTCGAATAGGACCAATAAAAACCAAACCCCAACACAAGAGGCTTCAGGCTGCAGAAATCAGCAAGCAAATGTTAGCATCAGACAAGATGATCTGAATGAGTACAAAACATTGATGATGATTTTACTTATTAAGAGAAAAAAGGATGTCGGGTTCAGTTACAACAACCACACACAGAAATAATTATCACCAGACCTGTATAAGAAATCACTTCAAAACCTGCCTGATAACATGAAGCAGGCTAAAAGATCTCAAAAAGCAACAAACTATGTCCCGCTATAAAGAAGTCGAAGAACAAAAAACCCAAAATAACATCTAGTTGGTTAAAGTTAGAGTCTGAAGCTAAATGCCTTTGAAGAGTGGAACAGAATTCCTCCATAGAGGTGAGTTAGGTTAAGGTTAGATGTTTGAGCGCCACAGAGTTTGATATGGAATCCAGAGGCGTGCACATTCACTCAAGATCAAGTTCAATCTTGAGCAACAGGTTTCTGGCTTTATTAGAAATGCATATTCCGAGAGGGTGTCAGGAGTCAACCTACTGATCTGAGATGTCCATGCCCTTGCAGTTGTGAAGCAATTGACTGTATTTGTAGCCCAGGACCCTGTAGTTGACGCTCCGTCCACTGCAGTGGCCCAGTTGGCTGAGATCGAGGCCCAGTTAACACTATAGAAGCTATTGGTCCATGCGAGGCTATGATGCTATTTCCAACTATTGCACAAGCTCCCACCTGAGGTGTAGGCCCAGGCAACAATTGCAGCCCAGGGAGCCGAGATGAAGGCCCAGCCAGCTGAGGCGAAAGCCCAGTTAGCAATGTTGGAGGCCCACCCAGCTCAGGCAGAGGCCCAGCTAGCTGAGGTGGAAGCCCAGGCAGCAGCTGTAGCCCAGGAAGACGAGATGGAGGCTTGACCAAATGTAACTGCAGCCCAGGTAGCATCCGTTGCCCAGGTAATTGAAGTGGAAGCCCGGTTAACTGTTTTTCAGGTAACAGAAGTAAAGGCTTGGTTAGCTGCTGCTGCAGCTCAGGCTGAGGTGGAGGCCTGGCTGGCTTTAGTTGTAGCCCAGGTTGCTGGAGCCTGGTTAGATGCTGTAAGTTGAGTAGCTGAGGTGGAGGCCTGGTTAGTTGTAGCTGAAATCCGGGCAACCGAGGTAGGAACCAGTGTAGTTGTGGTTGTAGCCTAGTTAGCTCAGGTATTGTACCTGCTAACTGTAGTCCACCCAAATCTGTGCTCAGAGCAGGTCCAGGATTGATCTCAATATCACTGGCTAGAAGCAGTATTATCAGAAGTTGCATAGCCCCCAGGAATGATTTTAGATGTATGTGGTCAATTAGGTTTACCTGGGGGTGGCCTAGAATGTTCATAGTCCAGAAATCCTGTAAACAAGAGGTATTGACTCCTGCTGGCTGGGTGTAGACTGGAATTATCCATTTTTCAAAGACACATCGAACTCCAAAGTAGGTAGAAAGATAAAACGGCACAATCCAAAGTATTTTCAAGTTTTTAGAACAGTTTTGTAACAGACCGTAAGGACCTGCCAGCCTGTGCATCTGAACCTTGGCCGCCGTCTTGTTCTTCTTGTTTATAAAAAATATCTACAAATATATATTTTTTAAAAGAGCAGTAACATTAGCTCCATGTAATAGTTTACATTTTATACTGATATGTCATTCAAGAAGGGATGAATGTAAGGCATAGGAATTATTCAGACACAAATCATGAGTAAAGACCACATTCTTTGTTGTCCTCCGATAATCCTGGTTGGTCCAGAGGTTTACTGGTTACTTTATGTGTTTGGTGCTGGGTTACAACACAACCAGTACTGGTTTAGGCCTCATTTGGACTAGGTGTAAACCTGAATGTCTAAATGTCTTTATATGTCAAATTCGATTTACTATGCAGAAATATTGTTTTATATTTCTATGAATTTATTCTAACACTATTTAGAGCTCAGTAATGGAGGAGTCGTCTGATGAAGAGTTTGAACCTCTCGTTGCCTCATCAAGACTTTTGAGGTTGCGGTGCAGCTATGAACCTTGGAGAGGAAAATTTGGTAACACTTTACAATAATGTTTTGTTGTTAAACATTTGTAAATGTTTAGTAAGTCATTAACAAATCATTTGCAAGGTATTAGAAAATAATGAACAAATCATTTACAAATGTTTGTAATCACCCTTACAAATACATTTATAAGTGTTTAGTAACATCATTAACTGATCATTTACAGCGTATTAGATAATGATGTACAAATTATTCAAAAGGTTTGTGATTATTTACAAATGTTTAAATGATTATTAAATTAATATTCATTTAAACATTGGTAATTAATTAGTTAATAATATTAACTAAACATTTACAAATGTTTAAATGATTATTAAATTAATAATGATTTAAACATTTGTAAATGGTTAGTTAAATGTTTAAATGATTATTAACTAACCATTTACAAATGTTTAAATGATTATTAACTAAACTCAATAAACATTACCAAATGTTAATAAACATTTGTAAATGTTTAGATAATAATGATTTAAACATTTGTAAATGGTTAGTTAATATTCATTTAAACATTGGTAATTAATTAGTTAATAATATTAACTAAACATTTACAAATGTTTAAATGATTATTAAATTAATAATGATTTAAACATTTGTAAATGGTTAGTTAAATGTTTAAATGATTATTAACTAAACATTTACAAATGTTTAAATAACATTAACTAAACATTTACAAATGTTTAAATGATTATTAAGTTAATAATGATTTAAACATTTGTAAATGTTTAGTTAATATTATTAACTAATTAATTACCAATGTTTAAATGAATATTAACTAACCATTTACAAATGTTTAAATCATTATTATCTAAACATTTACAAATGTTTAAATGATTATTAACTAAACATTTACAAATGTTTAAATGATTATTAACTAAACATTTACAAATGTTTAAATAACATTAACTAAACATTTACAAATGTTTAAATGATTATTAAGTTAATAATGATTTAAACATTTGTAAATGTTTAGTTAATATTATTAACTAATTAATTACCAATGTTTAAATGAATATTAACTAACCATTTACAAATGTTTAAATCATTATTATCTAAACATTTACAAATGTTTAAATGATTATTAACTAAACATTTACAAATGTTTAAATGATTATTAACTAAACATTTACAAATGTTTAAATAACATTAACTAAACATTTACAAATGTTTAAATGATTATTAAGTTAATAATGATTTAAACATTTGTAAATGGTTAGTTAATAATATTAACTAACTATTTACAAATGTTTAAATGATTATTAACTAACCATTTACAAATGTTTAAATCATTATTATCTAAACATTTACAAATGTTTATTAACATTTGGTAATGTTTATTGAGTTTGTAAAACCTTCTAAAGTCGAACCGAACTCGGAAGTCTTATAAATAAGAATGATGCAACAGTAATTAATAAATCGTTAACTAAACATTTTTAAATGATCATGAACACATTTTTAAATTGATTTTGAACATGTCATCATTTAAATATAGGTGCAATGTAAAAAAATATCAACACATTTATAAACCCTTTTCAGGTTATTTAGTTTCTTGATGTATTGTTCAGAATAAAAGAGGGACTCTTTTATAAACCATCAGTATGTCAAAGAACGTGAACCTATGAAGGTTTGGAACCTTTGTGGGAACTCCCTGATCAGATGTAAATGTGAACACTTCAGCCATAGAATAATTACCAGGAAACATCTGACAGATGAACAGGCCCATTCCATCATGTGTTAGATACATTTCTATCTGATGATCAGACACTAGAACTGGTCCGCATCTACAAGCACTTCACTGTAAACCTCCTGATTCTCACCTGTCCCAGATCACATATCATTGTTAAATGTCCTGCAACACCTCATTACTTGTAAATGTTTTAAGAATCATTTGTAGCCTTGAAAAAACATTAATAAACTATATTTTTACATCTACGAGTCATCTATTACACTTTATGCTTCCCCTAATGTAAAGTGTGAACAACTCATTACTTGTAAATGTTTTAAGAATCATTTGTAGCTCCACAAAATGATTTACAAAGGATATTTAGGTGTAACGTATCACATATAAACTTTTGCCACCATACTCTACTGTAAAATGGTATGTAAATATAAAATATCCCAAAAAACATTTTACAAACAGCAGTAAATACTAACAATGTTTAACAATAAACCATTTAATCTCTTACAGAAAATGTGTGCATTCTTACCAGAGGTAGCAAATAGACACAAAAATCAGAGGACATTCAAATTAAAGGTTACATCACTTCTTACTGAAATAAATGTAGTGATGTAGAGTGTATCATGTATGCCTGCTTACTTCCTATTTACACAGATTTCCAATATCATGAATCAGGCGACCAGGAGGTCCTTCGTGATGATCTTTAGCAAGCCATTCGTACCATTCGATTACTGCTAGATGATCCACCAGTAACTCCTCGGTGCGGTTTCCCCTAAGCCTCCACACAGTGTCTTTGTAGTTTCTCCAGGCCCTTTCTAAATGTTGTGTATGAGCTCCTGTCTGTGCATCAACAAAAGCTACACTGTGGTTTACAGTATAATGCCTATAGCCCAGCTGAGGCAGAGCCCGTCTGTAAGCCCGCCACTCATCACTGATAATGATAGACCCTCGCTTTGCATGATGGACTATAAGTGGAATTAGTTCTTTTCTGGTTCGTCTTTGAACTAAACGCAAAACTGGTTTTGCTCGTGAGGCTCCTCTGTTTTTCACTCCCAGCATACCAAACTGCTGACAGTTAAAAAACTACCTTGAGAAAATGTTACTTGAGCTCTGTGAGTAATGAACTTATTTTTATATTACTCAAGAAGGAGCCGTGATGGGAATAATGGTGTTTAAAACAACAGCGCTGCTAGTGGGGGTTAGTTTTTACTTTCACTTTCATTTGAGCTAGCGCTTCAGTTCTGGTGATCGATAATTAGCAGGGTCGCCATCAAGAAAAGCTCTCTGGTATGTTTTTCTCCATCAAAACAACTTCCTCCATTTTATGTCTTCATATCGATGTCAAAACGCTCTGAAACTTTATATTTTCTATTGTTATTGCGGCTTATCAGTATGACCCTTCTCAGAAGCCTTTGCGTGGTGACGTCAACTTTAGAATACCCTATTAAACCCTGGATAGAGGTACTTAAATCCTTTATTTAGAAAAAGGATGCATTTGTGCCTGTTTTTGTCTGACTGTCCAAATTAAAAGCCCACTTAGTGTGTTATTACTGTACTTTAAAATAAAGCAATACATAATGATAGAGATATGTTTTCATCCATAACTAGGCAAAAAGAAAAGTGGAGCTGAGATCCTCAACTTATCAGAGTCACCCAGGTATGTTTCAGCCTCCACAGCATCATCACTCTCATCCTCTACTTCTTCCTCATCATCACCACCACCATTCTCCTCCTCATCCTCCTCATCTTCTTCTGATGACAGAAAGAAAAAGAGGAACAAGAAGAAGAAGCACAAAAGGAGAAAGACTACAAAAGGAAAGAAGATGAAGAAGAAACAGAAAAAAAAGATGAAAAGCACCTAAAGAGAGGTATGTTGGTAAAATTACAGATCCTTACATTTGGGCTGTTGAGTTTTGAAGTTTTCCAGGGAAATGAATCATAGTCCATCCCTCCATTATCTAGTTTTCCATCCATCTTTTCCATGATTGTGGGGTTGTTTGGTGCCTGTCTCCAGGAATTGTTCGTAAATTCCTTCATAAATATTATTGAGAGTGAGGGGCTATTACGTGAATAAGGTTTTTTAACTTTTTGGCTGTATACTTTATATATAATGCCACAACATAAAGAAGTTAACAATTGTGTAAAGGTTATACATCACGTGTGTTATGTTAAATAAGCATTTGTACAAAAATGCGTAGTAAACTAAAATTTTTATATCAACACTGAAAAGTTTTCAACCTTAAAGGTAACATCTATGCAAACATCTAAATCATACTTAATCACACTTGTTTACAAAATTTTGTAATTACACAGTTTTGCATCTGTTACCACTGGCCTAGTGGTATGAGTGTCCACCCTGAGATCTTTCTCAGGTAACCATAAATTATAGTAATGCTACATACAAGCCAGACTAAAAAGGTAGCTAGCAAACAATAAATACTACTCATCTCTGAGAGTTAGAAATAAATATTTTTCAGGTTCAATATGATTGTGGTGCTAATGAGAGATATTAGCCTGGTCATCTTCCCCCAATCTTGTTTCTGGATGACTGGACTAACCTAAAATGACCAATACTGGAACAACAAAATGCAGTTTAGCATCTAACTATGTAAAATAATCAGTAAAGTGGTGTGTACAGTAAGTATAATACATAGAATATGAAATATGAAAAAGTTAACTGGACCAGACTCCCATCGAAGGCAACTTATGGCCAGGTTTCTGCCAAAGTGGAGCTCATTTTCCTCCCACAGCGCCAACCTAAAGCAGTACCATCCGCATCAGCTAAGCAGCCCTAGAACACTGCATCCTCCGTCGGGCGCCCCAGCGCAGTCCCAGCCTGCTGCTCCTGTGGCTTCATTGTCCCAGTGGCCAGTATGAGTCTCTGCTGATGGCTCCATGAACCTGGTTCCATGCCAACTGCTCCTTAGTCATGCTCCTTCCTCTATGCGCTCCTGTTTCGTACACCACTTGGGAGAGGACAGAGAAGGCCGAACTCCTCCACCCCCTTCAGTTTGCGAGAGCGAGAGCATGAACACCCCATGCCTGACGGGAGTGACAGCAGTCAGCCAATATAGTCACACCTGCCCTGGTGAGCCTTTTAAAGGAAGACACCAGGGCCCTGATTGGCTGACTCCCTAATTGAGGGAAAGTGGCAGCAGCTGGAGCAGTCCACTCCACTCTGCCACATCATCATCATCATCATCATCAGCTTTATTTATAAAGCACTTTCCAACAACCAGAAGGCGAACCAAAGTGCTGTACATACACAAAAGAATTAAAACATCACTGACCCAGACAAGGGCCCAGAAAATATAAATTAAGACAAATAAAAGCAGGAGATAAAACCAAATATGATAGTTAAAAAGAGATTACCAATGAATAAGAACTGGCTAAATTATCTAAACATATAGTAACTAACTCACATGCTGAGGGAACGCCACAGTATAAAAGCGAGTCTTCATTCAACTCTTAGAAACCAGCAGTGAGGGTGCTTGTCTGACCATCAGGAAGAAGTGGAAATTCAAAACTGGGTGGAAAGAAAACCCCAGTTCAGTGACTGGCTAGAAGAAGTGTCTGGAGATCTGCATAGGGCATATAAGCTCTGCAGGAGGTCTTTAGATATCGGTAACATATCTCAGAACTCATGAGTCATGCAAGGGGACAAGGCCAGCCCTATTTGTGATAACTTGACTCGTACTTTAGCAGCTGAAAAAGTCTTGAGAATGTCCTTGAAAATCATTTCAAGAAAGGAGTGGGCACCCTGACTTTGTCATGTTGAGTTTAAATTAATTTACAATGGCTTGAATC
This sequence comes from Aphyosemion australe, assembly GCA_006937985.1. Lineage (NCBI taxonomy): Eukaryota > Metazoa > Chordata > Actinopteri > Cyprinodontiformes > Nothobranchiidae > Aphyosemion > Aphyosemion australe. The sequence continues at coordinate 416,702 of SSNS01000052.1, forward strand.
TGTACATAAAGTATTGGTTTATATCATTAACATTGCTGTCTTCTATATATTCTTTTGATTTTAGCTGTTAACCCACAACAAGTTGTCAGCAGATACAGGAAGGTCGTACAGAAGAGGGAAGAACCTGAGATCCTCCTACAGAGCTGTAGGTGTAGATCGGAACACCGTGGTTGACAGTGCCGCCATCGCAGAACTGGCCATTGCTTCACCCCAAAATTATAAAGAGCTCCTGAAAGGGTTTTCAAAGAAGCAGAAGCTAAACGGAGAAGGAAGTGACGTCGCCAAGATGGCGATGTAGCTCTGAGGATGATCGCAGCTGCGATCGAAACGTCAGCAAAATAAGAAGGTAAAAAAACAACTCCTGTTTGTGTAAAAAGAAAGAAAAAAAGTGATAGTATTTAGAAGCTGAAAGTGTTCATTGACAACTGTTCCAGTGTCATAAGTTCTGACCCTGAAATAATGTCAGAGATAGAACATTTAAAAAAACAAGGAAAGCTACTTCCAATTAGTAAACGGAAGTAGAGTATCTCTGGTGAAGCTGGTTTGTCATTCTTAGTTTAAACGTTTTTGGGAGAAAATGTTCATTTAAAATACTATAAAGGAGGTAATTTTGAGTTGTAATAGGTTGTGTGCCATGATGTTAATGTTTCTTTTTTTTTAGTTCTTTTGGAGAACAGAAGTTTGAAAATAGTCTCCAATAAATGTTGGTATTCTCTGATATCTTTTGTTTTTCTACTTTGTCTACATATTTAAATAACAAGACCCTGTAACGATAACTGATGAGTCAGTTAAAATCATACCTTGAACATATTTTGTTTCACATATGTTGAGATATATAGTTAGGGGAAGCATAAAGTGTAATAGATGACTTGTAGATGTAAAAATATAGTTTATTAATGTTTTTTCAAGGCTACAAATGATTCTTAAAACATTTACAAGTAATGAGGTGTTGCAGGACATTTAACAATGATATGTGATCTGGGACAGGTGAGAATCAGGAGGTTTACAGTGAAGTGCTTGTAGATGCGGACCAGTTCTGGTGTCTGATCATCAGATAGAAATGTATCTAACACATGATGGAATGGGCCTGTTCATCTGTCAGATGTTTCCTGGTAATTATTCTATGGCTGAAGTGTTCACATTTACATCTGATCAGGGAGTTCCCACAAAGGTTCCAAACCTTCATAGGTTCACGTTCTTTGACATACTGATGGTTTATAAAAGAGTCCCTCTTTGATTCTGAACAACACATCAAGAAACTAAATAACCTGAAAAGGGTTTATAAATGTGTTGATATTTTTTTTTACATTGCACCTATATTTAAAGGAACTAGAGGCAGGATCTTTAAAAAATCTGTAAAAAATTAAACATGTATGTTCATTTTTTCAAAGCTAATGGGTGATGAAGCGTTATAAACCAAAAAGAATGAGGCCACCCATGTATCGTTCCATTTTCTTGAACAGGCTGTTTGCTGCAAAATGCGCTGCAGTTCGGTCACGAATTTCCCGCGCTGCCCTACGGATGTGGCGTCAATTGACACTGCTTGCGCGTTCACGACAGCTTCAAAACAGAAAGAAAATGTGTTCGACACTGCAGATCGGTAGGTGGAGCTAATGCACCGTAAGTTGCTTGCCAACCGCCAAACTCCTAAAGAAGAACTGTGGGAATGCAAGGGGTTCAACCAGGGATTACCATGACCTGGATGACTGAGAACCTTCACCAGCAAACTGTGGGAATGGATTCTACTGCAACCAGCAAACGACCAAGCGTGGCACAAAGGAAGTTTATTCAGCGGCATCTCGTGAGTCAAAGACCAAATATGGTAAAAGACAAGCAGGGACCTGAATCTATATCGGATACGTGATTGACGAATGGAGGCTGCTTCAACTATATCTGGGACTCAAAAAGGATGCTGCCATGGCTCATTTCCTAGTGAGCAGGTAAGAAACATTATAGGTTGTGTTTAGAGATGATGACAATGATCTGACCTCACCGATGACTCAGAGAGAGCTAGCGTGCAGTAGCATTAGCTGTGATCATGCTACAGTAGTAGCATTAGCTGTGATCATGCTACAGTAGTAGCATTAGCTGTGATCATGCTACAGTAGTAGCATTAGCTGTGATCAGGGCTGCAGCGTGGATTGCTTCGCCGCAATATTGTCCGTGAGAGCGGCGGGGAGTTGCCTTTTCAGCGTGAGATATTGGAGGTGTGGCGTGAGAGCGTGTGAAGAGGGTCAGGTAATGGTATTTTTGTGTTTGTGTAACATAGCCGTCTGTGCACGCTCCCGTGCTGGGCTGCAGTTACTCGCAGAGCCGGGCGCGTCGCTCGTGAGCATCGTTTCTTTTTTCCTGCCTCTAGCTCCTTTAAATGATGACATGTTCAAAATCAATTTAAAAATGTGTTCATGATCATTTAAAAATGTTTAGTTAACGATTTATTAATTACTGTTGCATCAATCTTATTTATAAGACTTCCGAGTTCGGTTCGACTTTAGAAGGCTTTACATACTCAATAAACATTACCAAATGTGTTAATAAACATTTGTAAATGGTTAGTTAATAATCATTTAAACATTTAACTAACCATTTACAAATGTTTAAATGATTATTAATTTAATAATCATTTAAACATTTGTAAATGTTAGTTAATATTATTTAAACATTTGTAAATGTTAGTTAATATTATTAACTAATTATTTACAAATGTTTAAATGATTATTAAATTAATAATCATTTAAACATTTGTAAATGTAATCACAAACTTTTTGAATAATTTGTACATCATTATCTAATACGCTGTAAATGATCAGTTAATGATGTTACTAAACACTTATAAATGTATTTGTAAGGGTGATTACAAACATTTGTAAATGATTTGTTCATCATTTTCTAATACCTTGCAAATGATTTGTTAATGACTTACTAAACATTTACAAATGTTTAACAACAAAACATTATTGTAAAGTGTTACCAAATGTTCCTCTCCAAGGTTTATAGCTGCACCGCAACCTCAAAAGGCTTGATGAGGCAACGAGAGGTTCAAACTCTTCATCAGACGACTCCTCCATTAAGTTAATAGTCATTTAAACATTTGTAAATGTTTAGTTAATATTATTTAAACATTTGTAAATGTTTAGTTAATAATCATTTAAACATTTGTAAATAATCACAAACTTTTTGAATAATTTGTACATCATTATCTAATACGCTGTAAATGATCAGTTAATGATGTTACTAAACACTTATAAATGTTGTTAATGACTTACTAAACATTTACAAATGTTTAACAAAACATTATTGTAAAGTGTTACCGAAAATTTACCTCGAGTGGAGAATTTTGGATCAGAACGTGTACTTTGAACAGGTAAGCACAATAATATTACACTCGACACAAAATAATACTCAATACTGTTGTTGTAATGGATCTCTTTTTACTACAGAACCTGAACCCTCAGTAGGCTAGCGACGTGCTGGATGGAGACGCTGGTGTTCTGTTTGCTGCCCTTACCTGCTCTGGTCCTCCTACAACAACTCCTCCATTATCAAACAAACTTTCATAGTCTGTGTGTTCCTGCTACAGAGAGACGTCAACTGATTTAGAAAAAGCAATGCTGCCAATAGTCTGCCCAGAACTGCATTTCAACTATCCCACACATGGAGGAGTTTATACTTCAAAACGGGGTTCGTCACCTGGCCAGGACACTGTTGATCCAATTTCAAGCTGTATCTGATGAGCCTGACCCAGGTGAGGACAACAGACAGTTTCACCATGCCTCTTACAGACAATATGTCTGGAGGATGAGGGACAAATTGCCTGACCCTAATGGGAATTATGCTGAATTTATACCAAGAATATCGTAAACAATACTTTGATCTAATTAGCAGTTTACGTTATTGTCTGTTTGATATGACAGATCTTTACCATTTTACTGATGTGCTGAATGTTTTATAATAAAGTGTTATGAAGCATAACTCCTCTATTACATTTGTAAACTACCATAAACGTGGAACTTATCTTGCATAACAGAATCTTCTCAACGTTTACCTCAAACATTTTCAATACATCTCTAAATAATTAGTCCAGATTTTACCAAAAATAATCTTTATTTTCAAATATCCACTTACCAGCCACTTTATTGGGTACACCTTGCTAGTACCAAGTTGGACCCCCTTTTGCCTTCAGAACTGCCTTAACTCATCCACTGCCAGCCGTTTTCTGATCAGAAAGCCCCTCAAAAGCATTTTTGAGCATTTTTTTACTGTTGTTTGAAGAGTCACAGAACATTGTGCTCTATGATCATGTAAACGCCAAAACTACCAAAAAAAGTGTAGACTCACTTCTTACATCAGGAAGTGTTAGGGTGATGTGTGTGTGTGTGAGATTCAGAGATGAGGAGTGAAGGAAATAGAGCAGCAGTATAGGACATAGTAATTTCCATAACAGGAAGAATCACCGTATTTCTAGCGTTATGCATTCTTTCACAATCTTTTGTCGAAGCGTGAGCTGCAGAAGCATTTCCGGTTGGCGCATTGCTTTTTTTCACAGCAGCGTCCCAAAATGATCTCCTAATTCATTGATTTTCTGCTTCCTGATCACGTGACGTGTGACATACACGGATGAAGATCAACTCTAGACACATGATGTTTATTCTCACAATGCGGGGGCTCGTTCCGACGCCCACCCCGTAAAAAAATGCAATTGATGACTAAAGTTGGATTTAAAATGACGACTTTTGTCGTTGTAGTGGCCTTTAAAGGTCAATAGGTCATCAGTTACATTGGTTATTAGAATGGTACAGATTCTAGTGTGGTTCTCCAGCTGAACTACGGAGGAATGTTGTGTACGGTAACATCGTGCTGGTTTTCCGGTAAATGTTCATCAGAGAACAAGAACTGTTTATCAGAACAACCAGATGTCCAGAGTCTTAGTAACAGGATGTTCAGACAGGCCACTTTCCATCTAAAGGCGGCCAAACTAAAGTCACCAGCGGATGCACTCTATCAGGCTGTGGAAAGTCCCGCTGACAGTGCAGAAGTTATTCTCTTAATAAACATGACCATATTTAGAGAACACAATGAGCTCAGTCGATTTCCGCACTGCCTCGTCTAGCAGTGTGTGTATGCACGCGCATGAAAGTTGCATAACACAGAATGACTATAAAGGAACCGCCCCGTTTTCATTCGGGGGGGTTTTCTCAATTGCTGTCCTGGTGTGTACATCTCAAATAAAGATTCCCCCATGAGCTGAAAGATCTCTGGCCACAAGTCTCCACTTATTTATCTTCTACATCGTCAATGGCAGTGAATGCGTTAATCCTTCATGGCATAGATTCAACAAGGTACTGGAAACATTCCTCAGAGATTTTGGTCCACATTGACATGATAGCATCACGCAGTTGCAGCAGATTTGTCAGCTGCACATCCATGATATGAATCTCCCGTTCCACCACATCCCAAAGGTGCTCTATTGGATTGAGATCTGGTGACTGTGAGGCCATTTGAGTCCAGTGAACTCATTGTCATGTTCAAGAAACCAGTCTGAGATGATTCCAGCTTTATGACATGGAGCGTTATCCAGCTGGAAGTAGCATCAGAAGATGGGTCCATGTGGTCATAAAGGGATGGACATGGTCAGCAACAATACTCAGGTAGGCTGTGGCGTTGCAACGATGATCAGTTAGTACTAAGGGGCCCAAAGTGTGCCAAGAAAATGTCCCCCACACCAGTACACCACCAGCCTGAACCGTTGATACAAGGCAGGATGGATCCATGCTTTCATGTTGTTGACGCCAAATTCTGACCCTACCATCCGAACGTCGCAGCAGAAATGGAGACTCATCAGACCAGGCAACATTTTTCTAATCTTTTATTGTCCAGTTTTGGTGATCCTGTGTGAATTGTAGCCTCAGTTTCCTGTTCTTAGCTGACAGGAGTGGCACCCGGTGTGGTCTTCTGCTGCTGGAGCCCATCTGCCTCAAGGTTTTTTTATTGTTCCTTCGCATTTTTAATTTTTTTTCTTTTTTCCAATTTGTTATTACGATATAATTGTTTTTTATTCTCATAATTTTTTTGTGAATTTTCTTGTGAAGTGCCTTGTGACATTTTATCTTGAGAGGCACTATATAAAAAATGGTTTCTCCTTCTTCTTCTTTATAATGAGTAGGGAGTGAGAACATGTTGGTTTAACTATATTAGAGGATTGCCATTTGCGATTGCGAGTCCCAGCTGGACTGATTCTGTCTATTACCCCATTCAGTCCAAAATTGAAATCCCACTTTGATCCATTATTATGGCTGGCCGTTGGGCAGGAGGACACGAGTAGGCAGAATTCCTCACTCCACACTTCCTCTCCTAGTCTGCCCCCTAGTGGTGGACACAACATTCCCCCTTATATTAAAAAAACATGAACCCCACAAAACCTCTATGAATGTTCACACAGAACAAAACCCCTAGAGTATCCAACACAAACAACATTCTTTACCGAGGCCGAAAGTCCTTTTCAGTCTGCTCACGGAGCAATGTGAGTTCATGGCATTGGGAAGAGGCAGATGTAAACTACCACTTCAGGCATAACTTCACTAACTTGTCTAGCAGAGTGACAAACCTTAGAAACAAGTGTCCAGTTTTACCACAGCTGTGGCACTTAGCTGCAATTGCAGGACAGTCCCGAGCATTTGTTAGGTGTTTCACAGATCCACAGCGGTAGCAAGTGAGCACACTCAGCGGTGCGTTGCGGCCACGGCTATTTGTAGAAGCAGCAGCACGTCGGCCATCCTGATGGTGTTCAGCCCTGTGCTGGGTAACAGCTTGTACAGCAGCAGATCCACAGAGGGATTTGGATGATTGGAGGGCATGTTCCACTTGACATGCCAGAGAAACAGTAGAATCCAGAGTAAGAGAAGGTTCCAGCAGCAGTCTGTCTCTCACCTCTGACGCATAAGCTCTCTCAACGATCTGGTCACGTAGCATTTCATCTTCAAGAGCTCCATAAACGCATGTAGTTGCCAACCGTGTTTACTTTCATTTTCAATATAGTTCCCGGCCGGAGCTCGGCATTAATTCATCACGTGATCATGACACCACCCGCTGTTGCGCCAAGGCTTAATGTGCATTTATAAGGCACATGGTTGAGGTAATATTACGCTGATTTGCCGGCATGGTGTGTCTTATAAAGGGTCTTGGATAGTCTGGGTGGCGGACCTCCTCCCAGCAGCAGGCGGGGGGAGCACTCATGCTTGGCTGTTGCTGGTTGAGCTCGATGAGGAGGTTCTGAAGGGAAACAAAGGAGACACGACTACTATTGAGGCTAATGCTTAGTAGTAAATTAGGCTTAGCTTCATCATTTTGTTTGGAGTTGTCGGATAGTAACGGTTGCTATGATGTGTGATTGGACAATAGCCGTTTTGGGAGCGGGGCCGGCGAAAGGCTAATTGTTATGGCTGGCCATTGTGGCAAGAAGGACAGGAGTAGGCAGAATTCCTTTTCCAAGCTTTATTCGAACACATGTACAGCAACAGGCATCCATCTTAACTTCTCCCTCCCTCACGCCACACTTCCTCTCCTAGTCTGCCCCTAGTGGTGGACACAAGAAAGCTGGCCACGGGTACGTGTGTGGGCAGGAATCTCTGCGCAGTCTTGATAATATTGTATTTTTGCCACAATAAGTCGTGATTTATTCATCTGTTTTCCTGCTTGATGGGATCGGTCAACCAGTGGTTCTTTTTCCAGCTGTTAAATCTCCTTCAGCATTTTAGCAACCACTGTGGTCGTGCTGGACTCCGCTCCCTCAGCTACTCCAATAATTTGAATATTGTATCTCCTTGAGTGACTTTCCAAATCTTCATATTTCTCCTGTAGCTTGGAAAGTTTCTTCCTTAGGTCCCATACTGTGCTCCAAAGAGAGACAACCTCGTCCAACAAGGTGGACAAACTGTCCTCCATCTGCTTAACTCTCATTCTGACCTGCATGAGATCCAAGCAGAGCGCCACTGCAGTGCTCTGTAATTTGGCCTTCATCGCCCTCAGCTCCCCTTTAAGGCAGGCAAATCCTCCGCCAGGGCTTCTTTCATTTCCAATCTGAACACTGACAGGAAGTTGGATTTTAATGTCTGAAGCGTTTCAGACTCTGCACATTTCAGTTTGAACTGAGAAAAATTCTTGGATGAGAAGTAAAATAGCATCAAAAACAAACAAAAAAAATAAATTTTTCTTTAAACTCCTAGGAACCTCTTAAGTGTTTTTGATCTTTCTTTAAAGACATGTTATTAAACTTCAATCTTCTATCAGTCTACGGACTCAGCAGACAATAACTTACAGTTTCACAAGCCATGCATAAATGTGGGTTTTCACATTAAACAACAAGGTTACGCTGTTTAATGGGACGCTCTGAATTGATGATCTTATCGGATCTGATGGCAGCGCGGAGATCAATGAAACATCTCGGAGTCTACTTAAACTCTAATCTTTGACAGACGTTGTGAGCCTGGTTATGAGATATCAGCCTCGATAAGCACGCCTTTAACATTATCATCTACGTGCATCTCATATTTTGTAAGAGGGGCTTGGTGAGACCCTGCATGTGAAATATACGAAACCTGCAGTACGTATCCTCAGCTCAGAAGGACGATTGGATCTCATCTCTCTGAGTTTATGCCACTACTAAGGTGGATTCTCCCCTCCGTCCTCTGATTACTATCTGTAATGGAACAGCAGGATAATAACATAGAGGATATAGGACACTTATTTTTTATTATCAAACCGAGAGGGTGGCTCAACACAGCAATGTGCATTCAGCATAAAGCTCTCGATACACACCAAACATAATTGTGATTTAATAAATGAGAAACTTGAACCAATCATAGGGAGGGCTACTTTGATCTAACCCACAATTTAAATAGGAGTATAGTTTAATCAACAACACAGAATAAAATATTAAGAATCCAACACCTAAAAGATAACCTGAATGCTGATTCAGATGCACTTTGAATATTGTGTACAGAAAAAGAGTATTTTCCTGTTCAATAAAATTAAACCACAGACTAGATTGTTTACATCTCATGTGTATGAAGCACATGATAAACACATACAACAATATTTCATTAGTTTCTGTGTGATCGCTGCACCCTGTTTGTTGGAGGCAAATATCAAGAGAATATACAATCCTGGAAATTAATACTTAATGACTGTCATTTATTAGCTCTTCTTCAAACGCCATGGGACTGGCACAGGTATAAGATAATTCAACTAAGCACTTGTGATAAATATGAAGAAATGACCATGTTAGCAGAGTGTCAGTATACTTTTGGTTGCAACTGAGAAATCTCATCTGATCTGAAAAAAGCTGATTTTTTTGAAACGCTAAATATCACCCAATAAAATAATCTAAAATGTGACTTAACTATATTAGCTAAAGACTGAAATAAAGAAAAATGTATTTTCTGATCAGATCACCTATTTTATTTACTTAACAAATATAACTCAATTATACATGCTGGCCAGAGTGTATCTGTTTACAGTTTGGTGTTGTATTGGCTTTCCAAATCAAGTATTCATGCATTACAGAAGCACTTCAAGGTTGAATACGGAACACGGACAACTATAGCAACATCTAGTGTTTAGAGGTGGTATTGCAACAACAGAACAAATTTTCCAGGGTGTTGTTCACTGCTGATACGTGAAGCGACCAGCCAGCACCATGTCCCGTGACGAATCGTACAGGGTAAGGACTAATTTCTACTATATTTTACAACAGTGCTTAATGTTAGAACATCTTCTGGGATCAACAATTTATTGTGGTCAGTCTAAGGCACACCTGGACATTATTCAGGCTGTCTAATCAGCCCCTTGACATGCCACACCTGTGAGGTGGGATGGATTATCTTGGTAAAGGAAAAGTGCTCACTAACACACATGTAGACAGATTTCACAACAATATGTGAGAGTCATGGGTGTTTTGTGCATGTGGACAAAGTTTCAGATGTTTGAGTTCAGCCCATGAAAAATGGGAGCAAAATCAAAAGTGTTGAGTATATATTTTTGTTCAGTGTAGTTTTAAATCATTTTTTTGAGCTAAAATGACCCTTTACAGGGTTAATGAAATGTCACTCAGACCCCCACCATCCTCTGTTGCCAGAATATTGCACTTGCAACTTCAGAGTGCCGCTCCAGTCTGTTGGACCTGACATGGAGCTGACATGCCAGCACTGCAGTCTGCTTCCAGCATGTTTCCTGCATGTTTCAGATCATGAACACAGCTGATTTGTTTGATTTAGTGATGAACCGCTCCTGTAGACACTAATGAAGGCTGAGGAGAAATTTCAGTAGAAGGATTAAGGTGTTAAAAAGACGAACGCACAGCGAGGCGATAAGTTTCACTTTTGGTTTCACCAACGGAGACCTGCACATATTGTATATGAGAACAGTCTTTTATGTCTGTTTTTATCTTGTTTGTTTCTATCTTATGTTGTTCTTTGGTGCAAATCTACTTGTGTCTTTGTTGCTGCTGCCTCTTGGCCAGATTGTTGTAAATGAGGATGAGTTCTCTATAGGAGGATCTTTGTTGACATATTTTTTCATCGTTGTGCGCATGTGCGAGTGCCTGTGTGGCAGAAGACGGCCTGCTATCAATACACAACGTACACTTTCACGCGAGTTTACGGATGAAATCCCCAAAATCTAAACACATTAACATCTAAAGACAGGAGGAGGGTTAGAGAGAAGCTTAATATCTGTAATGAAGACAAAAATAAAGTTATTTAAAGCCTGTTTGAGCTCTGGGATGACAGAAAACGTTTTTTTTCTCCACAATTCTGCTGGGGAGACATTTTTTCCTATTTAACAGAAAGCCCTGGACCCTTCACTCATTGAGAATTAAATGCTTTCAAACGTCTGGAGGTCTACGATTATTGCGTTTCAAGGAAAGTTTGGCTGAACTATTCTGCAAAACAGGAAGTCGTGACTTCGGCACCGGCCGGCGAGCAGAGTTACAGCGTGATTCACATCACCTGTGGGTGATTGTCAAAGAAAACGGGTAAATCCTCACGGTGACTGCAAAGTCTTCATTATTCAGTGTTATTTTTTTTACTTATTCATTTATTCATTATTATAACGATCGCAGATTGAGACACCTAAATCAGAACGTGAAAACTATATGACTCTTCTACACGAAGATGAATATTTTAAAAAGCATCTTCTCTTATTAACAAATACTTAGTTACAAGCACTTACCAGGAACAAATGAGCCGCACAAACTCTGTTGCTGCAGGAATCCAGGCTTTCTTCAGTCGGGTCACCCGCAATCATCTCTTTTGTATTTCGCGGTCCTTTACGGAGGAAATTCCAATAAAACTTTTTATCAAGCCTCCCACGGGCTGAACGATCAACCACACAGCAAGAATGATCCATCTGCTTCGCTATATCCTCCTCCAAGCGTGCAAAACAATTGAATTATAGGCAAAATAAGTTGTTTGTTGCCACCCAGGTCCCATAATGCAGTGCGAAAAACATAAAAATTGACGTCACAAAAGATCCTCCTATTGACTAATTTAAATAAAGGTTAAATAAAATAAATAAATATACTAGGGGGTGATAAAAGCAAGCCAAAACTGCCAAGTGTGCCTTTTAATTGACTCCAAAAGTTTATTAGTCATAAATGTTCGTCCAATGAAGACTTTCTGAGAGTTCCATTAAAATCCATCCAATATTCATGTGGTAGATGTTAAACTGTTGTATTGTTGGCGAAGGCCATTTAAATTCTAAATGGCCATCAGACATTTAGTGTCCGGCAAAGTCCACCTTGCTGGAATACAGAGTGCTTTCATACCAAAACAATGGCTGGGTTTATCGTCTCCACAAGACACCAGCTGGATACTTAGCTAAAAAAGACGACTCTCCAAGCTTTACACGTGTCTGCAGACCCAAGGCCGCCTACATGAAGAGACAAACTCCAAACTTCTAGCTAATAAAATAATCTTATTTTTGCCTCACAAAATGATTTATTTCACTTTACTGGTTAATTTCAATCATATTCTACAATCTACAAGAAATGTTTTTCTAAGTGATTTAATGCCTTAACTGCTTAACAGTAATCTTTACAGTAAGGAATCAACATTGCTGTTTATGCTTATATCAGACCAAAAATTAGCCTGTCAAGCCATCCTATATATGTGAATATATAGTCTGGCCACGAACCATTGACGGCTCTCAGTCGTGAGGCGGGATCTACGGTTGTCTTTCAAACTGTCTGCACGCAATTGGATAGCGCTAGGACCAATCAGAGTAACGAACAACATGACGTAATCACAGCGACGGAAAAGCGGGAGGCAGCAATGGCGTCTAACATCAATGATTTCTGTCGTTTTTGTATGAAAAACATGTGAATATCTACTAGGGATGAGCGAGTACACCACTAGCTGTATCTGTATCTGTTCAACCATCTAAATTATCTGTATCTGTACTTGGAGTGGGTGGGGCCTAAAGCGGAAACGGGCGTGGTTCAACAGGAAGTGGGTGTGGCTTAACTCAGTACATTATTTTAAGTCTGAAGTTGATATGGATTGATCACAAGCTGCTATATGTATTATTTATTTGAAAACTATTTACAGATCAGCCTCAGAATTGAGGTTCAGTGTTTTTGATCACAATAGTAAAGGAACTATTACAGAACATGTTTTTCAATAAACTCAGAACATGAATACTAAAGTGCATGAATTAATATAACTGAACTCATGCAGCAGGAAATATCAATTACTAGAATAAGACACAACTTTTTAATTTTATTTTTTTTATTTTATGATCAAACTATTTTTTTCTAAAGTTCTTGGCATTTTTTCCACACAAAAAGTTAAACAAAACAATGTTGATTAAGGTGTGTGTGTGTGTGTGTGTGTGTGTGTGTGTGTGTGCGCATGTCTGTGTGAGAGAGGGAGAGAGAGGTTTTTCTACTGACCAAATAGTTCTGTGCCGTATTTCAAAAGAGAGAGAGAGAGCGAGCGAGAGAGAGAGAGAGAGAGACCAACGCGATACGAGCCATTTTCAGCTCTCTTGTCAATTGCACCGCAACGAAACAAGTAACTTTAAATGTTACACAAACTGAAAAAGAGGCGAGCTGAAGAAGGGAGTACAGATTACTGAAGCAACATGACGAGAGAGAGCTACAAGCACAGAGGCCTCCGTCACTGTCGTGTGTGAGCGGAGCAGCACAGCTGCCTCCCGGCGCTGCAGAGAGGGTTTTGTCTGTAGGGAGGGGCGGGCGCTCTGTGTGACTGGCCAATCACAGAGTGTAAAGACAGCCAGTTACCCAATGAGGATTCTCCTTCCACCCGAGCACAGATAATCATGAATTTCACTCGTTTAATATTTGTACTCGTCAAAAATGCATTATCCGTACTGGATACTCGTCTGAAACGAGTATCTGGTACGGATAATGCATTTTTGACGAGGAAGGGTTCTTATTTTTATCAAACAAAGTAGATATTAGGGATGAGCCGGATACTCGTTTCAGACGAGTATCCGGCTCATCCCTAATATCTACTTTGTTTGATAAAAATAAGAACCCTTCCTAACCTGAAATACCACAAGTGATTCTATCTATTTGATGAATAAGGGTTTATTATTGGTATATTCACATTAATCTATATTAATAAATGAATGTTTAATCTATTTTCTTAACAGATCAAGAAAACTCTTTCTTAAGGATCTGAGGAATGTGAAGTCTGAGGGAGTTTGGTAAACGCCCTGTTGCACTTGTCAAATTCTGATTTGCCAAAAGTTATAAACAATTAAAGTTAAAAAGAGCTGATACTTCCTATTCAAGTCAGTTCCTGCAGAACCAAAGACTTAAGCTACAATATATCTTACTGGAAGTCAAACCAGACTTTTGGTGGAATATTTTTAGTGAAATAAGAACCATCCTTTTTAACAAACAATTCAACTGGCAACCTCATCAGCTGGGAAGCCGAACAGCCTGCAAGCCCTAGAGATTATCTCTTGACCAACTGAGGGGAGTCAGAGGTAGCCACGAACTTTGACGTCCAGAAGTAACGCCTCAGGCCGAGGACCAGTTGGATCTCCAGTAAACCTCTACACCTGGGGTCATAGCTCTTGCACTGGCGTCGGTGAATATAACTGATAATTTCTTAAACTAAAACCAACAAAGAAACAGACAGCTTATTTTGATCACCCAGACATCACCATCTTCCTAAGATCCTTAATGAGGCTTTTTAATAACATATAATATCATATCTTTATCATAACATATAATATCAATATATCATAAATTTTCAAATCAGAACAGTTGGCTTAGGTTTTTCAGTTTTTGTTTGCACAGTATGCATTTTAGAGTGCTCCCATTCCTTATAGTTTTAAATGTTGTAAATGATTCATTAACAAAAAACATTTCATTATTCACACAACAACCCCCCCCCCACCACCACCACCACCCTGTAAATGCCTACCGGCTAGCATAGCTGTAAAGCTTGTTTAATTCATTGATTCATACGGTTTAGTTTTGTCCATTCTAAGTTCAGGTTGTTCCGTGTTTTTACTGACCCATAAGTCCACCAGAGAAAAGCCCTGCTCAGATAATAGTCATTTTAACCACTGAGGTGTTGCTGCATGAGCTCCTGATAAATCAGAGGAATAGAGCAAAATGTCAGACATCTACAATGGTAGTGATGTTTGCGGTTTTTTCAGCAGTAGAAAGGCTTGACATACAACAGCACAAAGGCCAGGTTAGAACTGGAAAGATGGACAGGTTTAAACTGACCAGCAGTGAGCTTTAAACTAAATTCTATTAAAAACATTAGGTGATTGTTGGACTGTTCCGTTGAAGAAAAGCTTGCTGCAAACCTTAAAAGATCTCCAACTGAGCAACAGGCGAGTGGCAGAACCGGACAAGAGATCCAAAATCTCAGTAAACATGCAGAGACTGTTGTTAAAGGAGACATATATTTATGTTTTTACAGACCAGAAAGTGGTGTCGATAACTCAAAATCAGGCTTACTTTTATTTTTCTTATTTATTTCCTTCATTCCCATTATCGTGTGAAGGCTGAGAGAGCATCCACACTTGTTCCCCCTTTTTTTAATTCTGTAAGCTGGACATATTCTGCATTAGTTCAAGTTAAACTCAGGGTTTCCTCTACATGTAATTGATTGTGGCGCACCGCCATGGCAAAATAAAATCCCCAACACCTTCAGAATAGTTTTTTAAAAATATGTTAAAACAATGTAAAGCATATGAGATTATATACAACCTATATTTGCGCACTTATCCTATCCGTAATCCAGTGGTTCTCAATTACTTTCCACCACACCTCCCCCAGGGACCATACATTTTTTCACGGCCCCCGAGCTCCGTGGCAGTCACACATGTGTGAACACACACACACACACACACACACACACACACACACACACACACACACACACACACACACACACACACACACACACACACACACACACACACACACACACACACACACACCTGCTAATTACTCAGGTCATGTTTTTTTTGAGTAACAAATGCATATTTTCTTATTATTTCTTAATATTCTTATCATATTGGCCCTTGACTTAACTTGTATGTGTGCACCATTCCACTGATGCAAATTCCTGGTAATGTGAAACTCACTTGGCAATAAAAGGATTCTGATTCAGATCAGGGCTTAGCCTATAGTTAGCTAACCACCAAGCTAACCATGGTTATATAATAAGTTTATTTTTTGTTGTTTTACGCTGAACGGAGCCAGGTGCATCGCATTAGTTGTAACTTCAACAGTTTTTATTTATTGTTACTGTGGAGCTATAGTCATAGCTTAATGTTGGGTAATTTTTCCGTTGAGACTCATTTCTGGTTGCATTTTCAGATGAGTGTATTAAAATATTTTCAGAAGAAGAGGAAGGGACCCAAGGAAGGCGTTGAGGTAATGTTCTTTATTGTGACGCAGTTCGCTCGAGTTCTGAGGAATATAGCAATGATAGTTACTGTAGTGACTTAATTGTAGGTCACTCAGCTGGGTGGAGGCGGAGAGGTGTTTTTTGACGCGCTTCAATAAGCAATTCCAAACGTCCGCTTGCTTTGATTATCTTGTTTATTTAACTTATGCTGCTTTTATATCATTGTGCTGTTGCTTTAAAAGTACATTCAGAATTACAAAGAATAAAGACTTTGCATCATGGTGTGGCGAGCGGTAAAAAAACCGTGCGCTCACCCCGCCACCCATGTTTAATTAGCCTTCCAAAACACCTGTGAACACACCTTTACCATCTGTGTCCTATGTGGCCACGCCCATGTAATTCCATCAGGTACTGCCACCATCACCACAGGTGAAACAAGAAATAAAGAAAGAAATCACAAAGAAATGGCTCCTACAGTTACCGTGACACATGTAATATTTAAATATTCCTAACTTTCCTTGCATGATCATAGTTATTGAAACAAAGCTAACACTAACTTCAAGTGAATTATTTTTTGGGATTTCCACAGCTGAATTTTTAAGAAAATCCAGTGTTTTTCAATAGTGCAACAAAAACAAAGGATAGCTTCCGGTTTGAGCGTTAAGCCAACAATGATGTTCCAGGAGTAACCCCTCAGACAGCTAGAGTGTAAACAGTTTGCTTTTTCTGCATTAGGATTATAGCAGATGACAATGTTACATCAGTCAGATGTAGCCTCTGAAACCTCTGCTAGTAGGTCAGATTTGTTTTCCTGGGACACGACGAGGAGAACAGATATTGGCGAGCTGGAGGAGTTCAACTGAACATGTTACAGAGAGTTTGACTCCTACCGCAGCAAGCTGGCTATAACCAGAGGTGCACACATGGTAAATGGTAAATGGCCTGTATTTCAGAGTCCTAGGACTCCCAAGGCAATTTAAAACACAATCAGTCATTCACCCATTCACATCCTGGTGATGATGAGCTACATTGTAGCTACAGCTGCCCTGGGGCGCACTGACGGAGGCGAGGCTGCTGCACACTGGTGCCACTGGTCCCTCCGACCACCACCAGCAGGCAATGTGGGTTAAGTGTGTACCCAATAAAGTGGCCAGTGAGTGTAGTACATACACTAAAAACACGCAAATTGATGCTTAAAAAATAAAATAATTTATGGGTTATTGAAGTTCCTTTACTGTTAACGGCTGGGATCGTTGTTCGAATGAACAATTATTTAAAGATTGTTTTTTTGGCCAGTGGGACTTTGTATATCCTGTCTGATGAAGGAATGAGGAAGGAGATGAGAAGGTTCCTCTGTGATCAGGGTGGCGTTCCTGATCACAGAGCACTCATACAGGTGGGACAATGGGGTTTCAGGTGGACCAATAATTTTACCTGCTTGGTCTGTAATCCATGCCAGTTTACTTTTCTGCTTTCAGGTGCAAAAGTTGTACCAGGATGTGGTATTAAATGTTAGAATGGATTCTATGTGTGACTGGTATACCATGATTAAAATGTGTTTCCTGACACTACAATCCCATAGCTCCCTGGGAAGACGGAGGCGCTGGAGTGCTTTATTGAAGGTTCAATCTGAGTGCGTTTGGAAGGACAGACGAGCGTCTATCTGTGTCCCCAAATATTTAAAACTCTCCACCTGTTCGACCTGCTCTCCCTGAACAACCAAAGGTTTAAAGAGCTGAGATGAAGCTGCTGCTCTGTCTCTGCCCACACAGCACAACTCCTTCGTCTTTGAAATATTACGTTTAAGTGATTTTCCACTGAAATATGTGACCAGGTCATCCACTGCCAGTTGATACTGTGCCAGAGCCTCCATACTGTCCACATGGGCAGCCAGGCCCATGTCATCTGCACATTTTTCACACAGCATCTTTAGAGAAAATGCAAGCTACCTACTTTAGACTGTCATTCAAACAGGTTTTATAGATTTACATGAATGATAGCAAACATTATACTTATTTCTTCTTTGTGTAGCTGTAGGACTGTGTGATCAAATGTAAACATGATCAAATATCTACCCGACTCAGAAATAAAAGCGTGTCTGCCAGTAATTTGATTTTCAATGTCTGTGTGTGTTTTTTGTCTTGTGTTGTAAGAAACCAGTGGTTTAAGCGTGTTGCTCTTTCTTTGTTTGTCTCCCTTTTACTGAATAACTCGATATTGGCTGCCAGCAGTGAGTCTGCAGGGTGCGTGTGAATCCAGTTTTACTCGCTGATGGAGCCCCTTTTCTCTCATTTGCCATGCAATTTAAAAAGGAATATGAAACATTCCACCAAGTGCATCTCCTTCTTCCCTTTCAGTGATTCTCCACATCGCTCTCCTGTATGCCGGAGAGGTCCACGAGACTCATTAGCGCCTGCCTCTGTGTTTGATGCTGTGTTTCCCCAAAGGCATTACTAGCACCATTAGCCCAGGCTGTAGCGAGATTTCTAACTGCCTGTGCAAATGGATGTCTTCCAAACCAAAGTGTTCGCCTTTCTTTAATTTGCATTTTTCCAACGTCAATATATTTTCTGCTGGCCTCCTAGGAGCAAAACTCTGCCAGATTAATTATGAAGAGACTTCCTGTTTTCCACTTTCAGTTTCTTCCACTTCCTGCTCTTCCGGTCAAAGTGGTATTTAAAAATCAGCCTCTGGTTGATGGTAAATGCAGGGTGGACATTCAGCGACAACTTACTTCCTCAGGTTTGCTCTAAAAGCATAGTTTTATGAAGAACTTAGCTAATTTAGGCCCTAAATCTGGGCTGCAAGCTGCGTTAGTGTCCACAGTGTGCACTGGGGCTTTAGCTCCAGCAGGATGCATTTAATTATGTTTACATTTATTGTGTGGTGGTTATTGTGCCATCTTTTAAGAAACAGAAATACCTACTGAAAATGGAATGATTTTTTCTTCAGAAGTCCCCAAGGTGCAGATTTTTTTTTTCTATTTGTCATGAAAGGAGAGAAAAGGTAAGACCACAGACTTGAAAAGGCAGGGATTAGATAGGGCCACAATATGGTGCAGGAGATAAAGTTGAAAGCAAAGAGATAACCCTTTCCTTTGCTCAACCTCTGTGACAGGACTGGGAGTAACCGCAGCTCTTGAGATTTCTCTATGGCAACCGTGTTTTATCTCAGCCCCAACATAGCATCTCCTCATTAAATTCAGCAAATGTATATGTAGACATTCACTAATGAGAGGATGAGGGGTCACGTCCCAGTTGGACATTGTAAATACTATCCATGCAATATAAGATCAGAACAAATAGTTTAAATTAGTGGCGTTCCAGTGGGACATCTTCTCCAATTGACTAATTTGAGGAGAAAAATGTCAACTTCTCTTTCCTAAAACTTTATATCACCTTAGACATACAACTAATTAACACACCTTTCCTTAGTGAGTGTAATGGTGGTTCACGCTGCTCAGTTCTGATGAATGTTACAGGAGAGTCTAGCTGCAGACCATGGGGAGGATCTCGTCCAGAAACACATCATCTCCAGCTGTAACTGGAAGTTTATATTTTTAGGATTGTGATCATCACCAATATTATTGTTTTTGCAGGCCGAGCCACATAAACCCTGTTATTAAAATAATCCAAACATGGCATTAGGGTACATATTTCACATTGAACTTATGTGATTTGCCGTAGTTCATTGAACCTCCATAGAAATTTACAATGAGAATAAAATAATAAGATAGCATGAACAACATAATATCAATGGGGCAAAAACATAAAATAACGAACAAATGAAGAATCAAATAAGTAAAAGAGAAAACATATTGTAACACACACGTACTGTATACAGCAACATACAAATGGTGCAACAAATCAATACATTCATAACAGACAACACAGATAAATATCAGGTTAAAGTAAGAGTTCTGATAGATTATCAGTATAATCTAACAGTGGAAACAGAAGCTGAGTGACAATATGCTTTCCTACACAAAAGTCAAAACAATTGATTGAACAATATAAAGTTTTTAGGCTAACGTTAATCTCGTTTGCGACTGCTTGAATACGTGTTTTGAAGGACAGATTACCGGATCAGCTCGGGGGCCTGTGCCTTCTGATGATGTCACACTGTTACACCCCCTCCTGGTCTAGGGAGTAACACAGGTAAATAGGTAGAAGTGGAACATACCAAGGATTCTGAATAACTGTTTCTTCTAAACAAAAGAATCCTATAAAAAGCAAAAAGGGTGGTTATGTACATTAATTAAACTTAAGGCACTTCTTTATTAACAGCAGGGGGGGGGGGACTAACAAACTCTAAAAGGATAACAAAAGGTTGCAAGTTACTATAGGTAACCTAAACTAGAAAGGAACAAAAGGCTCAAAGCTTTATTAATCTAGAACAGAGGTGTCAAACTCAAATTCACACTGGGCCGAAGTGAAAACCTGGGACAAAGTCGCGGGCCAAACTCAATTTTAATTGAAAAATTGACAGCAAATGTGCACATCTATGTATTTTTGAACCTTTTTTTTTGGAAACAAACTTATTTTTGCATAAACACTAAATCTGGAATAACCAAATTACACACGAGCAAGTCAATTTTAAATAAAACACACATCAGTCTCAATTTTTTAAAATCTTTTTATTCCTTAAAACGGTGTTTATATTAATCATTTATGAAATTTTAATCTTTGAGTATTTTGTAAGTATTTCTGTTTTATCTTTTCTTGTTTATTCTTATTTTATACTCTCCTTTTTTGGCTCCTCTAATGAATATAATTGCTGCTGTGACACCAAACGTTCCCACTGACGGACAATAAAAGGATTTTATATTTCTATTCTATTCATCTGTAGACTTTGAGTTCCTGTTTTACTGCAGGTTAAATCTTTTTAACAGGCCACAACAAAAACCAAAAAAATAATAATTTCCTTAAATGAATATGCAATATTTCAGCTATTAACTTTCATGCTTTGGAGCAGAAAAAGTGCATAAAACCACAATAATTCAAGCTTAGTCTTCTCCACTCTGATGCTCACTGGTTTTAGCCAGATACCTGCATCTCTGGGGTTAGGCTCTGAGCTGAGGAAGGTGTTCATCAATGTGACTACTGTGTTTTGTTCATCATCATCATCATCATCACAGAGAACAGCTGCTCACACAGGTATGTGCTGCTGAACATGGGAGGGCTTTTGAGCAGCTAGGGCCAGAGTTGTGTCAGTGTGTCCGGGAGGAAAGATGGAAACTGCAGCTACAGAGTCAGACTGTGTGTTTCTCAATCTCAAGAAACCTCGTCTTGCCTTGCCAGGCCAGACGCCTTGCTTACAAGGACGCTGTCCTTCCTTGGTCAAAGAAAATGGTTAAATGGAACAGACTTGTCCCATGTGACCACAGCCGGCCAGAGCCCGCCCCCTGCTTACGCGCCCTGTTGATGTCCCTCCCATCATAGTAATGTTAAGTTTTAATATCGAGCCTTTTACTTTTTTAATTGTGTATATGTTGGTTAAATCACATGTGTTAGTGAGTTAGTACCTGCTAGCCACCAAAGCTGCTTTGGATCTAAAAAACATTTTACATATCAGCCCAATAGCTACAATTAGTTGACTTACATTTAAACTAGAAATTTGCCCTCGAAGTAGCTGCTGCGGCTCCTGAGCAGATCCGTTTGAAAATACCACGCTGCATTCTGGGAAATTTTTGACCAAGGGAAGGCACCAAGGCACCTCTCATGTATTCTTGCTCAATTAGTTAAACGGCTTGCTAGCACATGAACATTGGAACCGATTGGAACACGCCTTGGCGGTTCCTGATAACGTATCTCGTAGGCAACCGGGGCGGGACCAAGGCATCAAGGCGAGGTTCCTTGAGATTGAGAAACACCCTCTGACTTGAGTGTGTCGCTACACCGGAGTTCACTCAGTTCCATCTGGAGATTGGTTGGTGCACTTTCCATGTCAGCTGTGAACAGGTTACTGAGCTGTTGAGTCCAGATTTCTGGGCTTTAAAGTCGGCAAATCGCTGGGTAAAGTCAGCGCTGAGTAAGGGGAGTATTTTCAGTTTGTCCCAGATTGAGGAGGGAACGGCTACAGATGGCAAGACTGGTAGCATTGATGCTAATGACTAAACAGAAAGGGAGAGGGCACTTCTAATGACACGCTAATGCTGCAAAGCACCATGGGATTTGTAGTCTTTGTGCCAAAATGCGCCGATGGGCCAATTCTAATATATTTTTAATATGATCTTGCGGGACAAATTTGGCCCGAGGGCCTGAGTTTGACACCTGTGATGTGGAAGGACTCACCACACCAGGCACAAGCTAAACTATAAGTCCTCTGGTTAAATCTCTTGACTTAAGACCAAACAAACCAAAAGAGGACAGGAAAACAAAACTGAGTCCAGAGCTGTAACTCCAAACAGATTACCTCTGTAATCACAACAGCAAGCCAAAACAGTTTCTACAGCACCTCGGAGAACAACAGACTAGCTCTGAGTTGCCCCAATTGTGTGGAGAACTCTTCTTTAAGTAAGGCTCTGGGTCTGATCGTTGATGCGCTGCAGCTGCTGCAGCAGGCAGAGTGGTGCCCCTCTCCATGGTGCTGAAAGCACTGGCTGGAGTGGAGAGAGAGCCAAACAGCGAGCCAGAGCTATCCATGGTGCTGAAACTGATGTTTGGAGAGCAGGGGGACATAACACACACCAGATGATTGGCTGGATGTACGACTTACAGAAGTTACGTTACTACTGGGGTGGGACACAATTAAAAAAAAAATTAATCTAACTAATTAGAGGCTTTGTAATTAATTAATCTTGATTAATCGCATTATAATCGTTCAAGAAAATTTTCCCCAAAAGCAATTTTTTAAAATTAAAAATAATGAGACAGAGAATCAAACAATAGTCATTGACATTATTATTGTAATTTCTAATCTTTTAATTTCTAAAAAAAATACTTTTAAATTGTATTTCAATTCAAAACAGGAGAAAAAAATATATGTAAATCACTGATAATAATAATAATAATAGTAATAATAATAATAATAATAATAATAATAATAATAATAATGGGTTGATAGGATGTGTGTGCAATTTGATTTGATTTAGCATCATTAGAGACAGAAATGAAGGCAAAAACACATGAAGAGGGATTTCTGATCACTCATTTGATTGTAGTTTTAGTTGTGTTTGGAGCACATAAAAAATGTTTACATGGTCTTGTAGCCAAGGTTCTGAGCTTTCTTTAGAGGTGCAGCTTGACTATATTGACAATTAGGGCATATATTTTACTGCTAAACTTCAACATCCCCCAATTGGGGGACCCTCGGGCTTAAAGGGTTAAATGCGTTAATTTTTTTAATGCGTTATTTCTTTCTAATTAATGAATCATAATTAACGCATTAAATTCCCACCCCTAGTTACTACGTCTGTAAAAGTTACATTAGCACGTTGACAATGAAGATTTTGATACATATGACAGTCAGAACCATGTGAACTGAATTAGGTTCCATGCGGATGTCATTCAGGTTTCCCAGCAAGCAAAGTGAGGGGGAAGTTGGGATAACACATTTCAAACACTGACAGGTCTTCACATACTCGGCACCAGAATCCCTGAACTGTTGGACAAGACCACAGTGTGTGTTGTAATTGTCAGGAATGTTGTTTGTGCAGTGTGTACAGATGTTGGACAGCCAATCCTGAACATCTGATTACCTGTATAATGTACTCTGTGTATTGTGTATTGAATTAATTGTAAATTGTGATTCCTGGTCATTTTAAAGGTTTTTTAAACAAGTCTGAGACCAGACGTTCAGGTCAAAGTTGACTGATTAATCCACCACCCATGTTGCTATTAAATTCTATTTTGAACAGTGTAGATTTTAACCAGTTTATCAAATTATCTGAAACTCTTGAAAAATAGTTTATCAATTTAATTGTTTGGGAGAGAGAGGATTGTGAATGCTGGAGAATATGTTCTATGTTCTTACACTTTATGCCTTCAATAACTGTAGTTTGCCTGATTGCTGCTGCTAGTGGTTCAATAAAGATAGCAAACAGTGAGGGGGAGAGTGGGCATCCCTGCCTGGTCCCCCTCTGAAGACAGAAGCTGGCTGATGTTTGGTCATTTGTCCTGACACATGCTGTTGGTGAACTGTATAAAGTTTTTAACCAGTTTATGAAGGAATTTCCAAAACCAGTTCAGTTTACTGTTGAGGTGAACACCCAGGTACTTTAAGGTATCCACCACCTCAATGTCTGCACCCTGGATGTTTACTGGTGAGTGAGGAGTGTTTCTCTGGAAGACAATCACCATTTCCTTTGTCTTACTGGTGTTCAAGCGAAGGTGGTTACGCTCACACCAGTCAACAAAGTCCATGATGACTGACCTGTACTCCTGGTCATCCCCCTCAGACACACAGCCAACGATGGCCGAGTCATCAGAGAACTTCTGGAGGTGACAGCTGCTGGTGTTGTAGGTGAAGTCCGACGTGTAGAAGGTGAATAGAAAGGGTGAGAGCACTGTACCCTGCGGAGCTCCAGTTCTGCACACAACCACCTTAGACGTACAGTTGTGCAGCCTCACTTATTGTGGCCTGTTGGTGAGGTAGTTGATGATCCATGCAGTCACATGTCCGTTCAATCCTGCACCCCTCATCTTCTGCTGCAGCAAAGATGGCTGCCTTGTTTTGAAGGCACTTGAGAAGTAAAAAAATTACTCTCACAGTGCATTGTTGTGTCTCTGGGCTCACCACGGCATGTAGGTGGGTGAGGATGAGTCTCTCCATGGGCTTTATCAGGTGGGAGGTCAAAGTGTCTGGTCTGTAGTGCTATGGTTCCCTGGGATGTGATGTTTTTGGAACTGGAACCACACAGGAGGTCTTCCACAGGATGGGGACCACAAACACAAGCTACCTGTTAGGTGATTTTGCTTTGAAAAACATGGGTTGTCATGTTTTGCGGAAATTTCCTGACCCAAGACATGCAGAATCAATCACACAACCAAAGTAAAAACTCATAAGATTTATTTCTTTTCTTTAAAAACAAGAACATAGGGAGCGTCGTCTAAGTGAGGCGGAGATCATGGGACTCGATCCTGAAACACAGAGGTGTGACTGGAGAGGACGAGTGAGGATGATGGCAACAAGAGGAGGGGGCTTACGGTTCCAGCAGTGGTTATGAGCTCAGGAGGGGGAGGTCAGGTCCGAGGCAGCGGCCAGGCTCGAGAGGGTGTCCAGGAGGGGACAGGTGAGCAGTGGAGAGCGGGACGGTCTGGCAGAGCTGGTTGAGATGTGGTTGAGGGATGTCTGGAGTTTTTGTGGCTGGAGAGGTGGAGATGGTGATGGTACCTGGAAGCAGGAACAAGAATAACAGCATGAGTCTCCAAAAACAATAAATCTAGAAATGCTCAAGAGGTAAGTGACTCTCGGGGCAGAAAATACCCAAAGTGAGTAATCATCCGGCGAGGTGCTGTTGTCTCACTCCCTCCTTTATACCAGGCCGGTTGATGTTATGATCTGTAGCAGCTGCCCGCTCCACAGCACCGCCCACCTAGAGTTAAGCGCTCACAAGTCACTCACAGTTAGGTGGAGGCCTCTAACCTCAGATCATGACATGGGTTGGCAAAAATAAAACAATTTTGTTTATTTAACTGGGAGGTAAACAGTTCAAAAGTAGATTAATAATGGAACAACCTAACAGGTAGCTTGTGTTTAAACTTGACAGCAACAGGGCATTCACAGTGATCCTCTTGATCTCCTTCACCAGGTCAGATGATGTCCAGAACCACCTGGATTAAAAACCAACAAACAAGTTTACAAAGTGAAATGAGTTAAAACATCATGAGCTGGATTTTGAAGTTTGATCATTTAACAAATATGGACTTTAATCAGGTGTGAACAAAACATATGGTACTTATTCATTTGAATTTTTTAAAGCAGATGAACTCTTTAAGACTCAGTCAGCCACAAGACAACCAGAGCATGTCAAATTATACTTTTAACTTATTAAAATAGTTTTTTTTATTCTAGTCCTTGGGAATCACTGTCCTGTTAATGTTCCAGTTTAACTCCATGTAATAAAATGAAGAAACATCTAAATGATGCAGAACAGAGCATTCCAGAGACGGGTTTTAAATTTAAATAATAGTTCTGGTTTTTCAATGGAATTGATGTAATTTATTTTGGAAATTATATGAAAAAACGTCCTACTTTCTGCTTGATTTACACATTACTTGATAACTACAAATGAATTAAACAAACTGAATCTTAGAAGCTAGTTATGCATGATTAAAACGGTCTTAAGTCTAGTTAAAAAGAACAACAAAGCACTGCAGTGACTATTATGCTAAGCTACTGATAGAGAGGCCAGGATGTCCGCTAGCCTAGCATAACAGGCCATGTTAGCATTAGCCAGACAAAGCATTAGTACTATCATCTTATATTAACTCCATACTAACGGTACAAATAGCGTGACGTTCTGTCGTGTTAGTGTCACTTTACACGTCCAAAAAGATAAATGAGTTAAATAAAGGTTAGAAAGTCACTTAAAATGAACTTACCCAGAGTGTTTAGCTAAAGCTAGCTGCTGCTGCTGCTGAGCTGAGATGAATAGGGGAGACCTGTAGCGCTCACTGATTGGTCGATTCTGTTCCCCGCCCTCGCCCCCCCCCCCCCCCCCCCCCCCCCCCCGCTCCCCTCTCACCTCTGATAGGTTCAGCTGCTTTTTATTAAAAACTAAGTGCAAGAAGTTTTTCAAAAGTCATCCATGTGAGAGGAGAGTTGTACACTTGTGAAATTAAAGCTGAGCCTGTGCAGAAACAGATCTGTAGACTTGTGTTCATAGAGTTGTAGCTGAAAATGCTACACACAACTTTATTTTATTTCACATGCATGTGAGTTTTTATTACAAGTACATATTTATCTTTACAAGTTTACAGGTGTTATTGTGCAGCTTCTCACATGCTACTGCACACACACACGCACACAATTTTCAAGCTCACATCATGTTGTACAAACATAATAATCTCCATACGTTTGGTTGCATGCCAACATAGATTGTTAGCTGGGCTGGGTTTCCACCCTTGATGCATCATCCCCATGGAATACTATGGCTTTATAACGGAGTACATGTAATTTATGTTGGTTTAAAAGTAAAAAATTATCATCAGTTTATGATTCGTTGTGATGGTAGAAAAAATCATTTTATTCCCATTCAGTTTAATAAAACTGAGTTCATTTCCTGTTTAATTTACTTTTTTATAGTTTGTACTCATTCCCATGGGCTCCCTGCTAAATTTCTATTCACTACTTCAAACAACCTTATTTTTTAAATGCCTTAATGTTCCTGACAGACCTGAAAACCTTTCAAAGGTAGAAATGGCTTAAGGCTGAAATACCGGTGAGTCTAACTTTATTAAAAAATTGGTGCCTTTGCATGGAGTATGTGTGTGTGAACTAACCTTGGAGATTCTCAGAGGGGGGCTGAGAGCTGTCAGTATCACACCAGATCAAAGTCAAAATAACAGCAGTCGTATCACCAAACCTGGGAAAACCATTGAACAAAACATCACTTACCGTTTGAACGCTTTCCCATACACATTCGTCTACATTTCAAGACACGTCTGAATTTTCACATCAAGTTCACTTTGTTCATCATTTTCATTTCAACTTTAGCTGTGAACAAAATAAATTACATAATATCCTCTGTGGCCCTGAGGCATCTTGTCAAACTTTACAGAATCTGCAAAATGTGATAGTTTTGTTGTTCGGCTTGGGGACAAATTCATAAAAATGATGATCAAATATCTGAAAAACACTGTTGTTTACCCGATAGTACACATAAAACGAGAACATTTTAGTCTGTGTGAAGTACTTAGAAGTAGATAAACTCTTATTTGTAGCTAAGAGATGTTTTCACCCCTGCAATGTGTAGTCATTTTAATTGAACCCTGGCCTGTTTGCCCCTCTGGTAAAAATTGTTGAAGCAGGTGTGAACACACTAATCTCACTAGAGTGCAGAACACCAGAACCATGCCGAGGAGCTGGAGAAGGAACTCCAGAGGGGTTGGTTTGTAGTGTGAAGGTGGGCCAACCTCTTTCCAACATAACAACCTGCTGTATGTTTGAGCCAAACTTCCGTTAGCCAGGTTTGTATTGTATTCTGGGAGGCAGGAGGGAACAGAAATGTCATTATCTACCGAATAGCATCTAGCTAAGACTCCACCAAGGCTGCCCTTTGTCACAGATTCTGTTCATAACTTTTATGGACAGGATTTCTAGGCGCAGCCAAGGTGTTGAGAGGATCTGTTTTGGTGGCCTAAAGATCGGGTCTCTGCTTTTTGCAGATGACGTTATCCTGTTGGCTTCATCAGACCATAAGCTCCAGCTTTTGCTGGAGTGGTTCACAGCCACGTTTTAAGCAGCTAGGATGAGAATCAGCTCCTCTAAATCCAAGACAATGGTCTTGAGTCAGAAAAGGTTAGAATGCCTTCTCCAGGCCAGGGATGAGGTCCTGCCTCATGTGGACAAGTTTAAAGGTGTGGCACAATGAAAAACATTTTTAATGATTATCTGATTATATTCAGTCACTCTGCATTTTTCATGCAGGCTGAACATGAAAATAGTCTCCTACACCTATCTCCTGCTTTAGCTTCTGATAGAAAAAAGAAGATGAAACTCTAGGATATGAAAATCCTGACAGATCTACGTCACACTGTCACTGAACATTCATGGACTCACCCATCTTGACTCACGACGGGGAAGGCTGTTGTTGGTTTAGCGTCCAGGAAACAGCAGAGAACGTCTTGACTAGTAGAAGCTAACCGTTAGCATTAGCAACTCCACCACACAGCAGAACTCCTCCAGGCAGCGCGGAGATTTCCCTGAATGTCTTTTCATCTTTAGGTATGAAAATATATTTTCAACAGCCTTTTTTACATCGACATTTGAAAAAGTCTTTAAATTGTTCACTAATACACGAGTTTGAGCTAAAAGAACATGTTCCCTGGCTGGAGGAGGTATATAACTCCTCCAGTGAGCCTGCCCCAGGTCTGCTCCCAGTGTTTGACTCTGATGTTGTGGACCACCTGTTCTTGCTGAACAAAAACCTTACGAACAACTAGGATGAATTTATAGTGAACTGGAAATGACTAACTCAGATATTTTACTGCCAAGTCTGTCATTAAAACAAACTGTTTACAGCAGCCAGTGAAGGTCACTACGAGTTTATTTTTTATTTTTAAGGAACTTTGAAGAACTGTTTGTGAACAATTAACCAATGTTTTATGGTTATAGAAGATGCACTTTGCAGCTCACTGCTGAGTCACTGAGAGATTGTTAATCCCATCTGCTGTCTGGCAGGTTTTAATACTACTTTATGCCTCGTTGTTTAGTCAACTGCAGGTGTTTTTATTATTTTCAAATCAAGGTCTATTTATTTTAAGGACTATGTTTAGAGTTTTGTAAATTCTTTGGAGATTTCTGAGTTTAAAATGAATTCTATTGAGACACAATAATGTTTGTGTTTAAAGAGGAGTTACTAAACTAGCGAAAAGCTGTTTTTTATCCTGAGACTGCCTTTGTTTAGTGTGAGCTATAGATCAGACAGCAGCATGAATTGGGATATCATTGGTAAAGTAAAATGTGATTATGAACATGAGTAACTCTTTGATATGTTTCAGTTAAACCACATGATGCTGACTTCAGGAGGGGGGCACAAGGGGTACCAACAATGAACCTGGGGGGGGGCACTCACAACTGGCAAGAATGAAAGACTCTACCAACCTCTCTTCCATATTTAAACTACTACTACAATCAATGACTTCTTTTAGACTGTACAGTTACCCGCTGTAAATGTTTTCGTCTTGCTTTTAGGACGGTTTTTCAGGTGAAGTAAATTAAAGAGTTCTCTTGTAGGCAGCGGAAACACTTCCTTTTTTTCTTTCAACATAAAAGCACCGATGCTGCTTTAATCTAAGTGGCTACTACAAACAAAATATAGTCAAAACATGTCAAAGCACAATAGCAGTGGGACACTTTTGGTAATCATTATCTAAGACAAATTTCCTTGGTTAAAGTCACGCATTTATTATATTAAAATTAGGATATTCTCTGAAATTGTAAATTCAGGGTTTTGTAAGAAACTTAAATTCAGGCGTGTGTGTGTGTGTGTGTGTGTGTGTGTGTGTGTGTGTGTGTGTGTACGTGCATGGATGTAGACACAATAGATGATGTAGATGCCATTTCCTGCATTCTAGTGCTTTTTAGCAGGTTGTTCATTTATAATTAATTATTTTTTAAATACCAACTGAAAGAATTACATTTTAAAAACTAAATATTCTTGGTAATAACACCAGCATGTGTCTGTGGGTTGAACTTGGATTTAATGATAGCTTTCCTAGGTATGGACCTCCTTAGTTAACTAAAAACCTTCCCAATAACCTTTCCCGTGGGAACATTTTCACTTTTACTATCTCTTGTCTCTGGGGAGGAGCAAATATTGCAAACAAGAAAACCATCTCCAGCTTAAAGTTAACCAAAGCTCAGTTTAACGTCACTGGTGGGTAATGAAACAAAATAATGTCGTTTCTAGAACCTCTACAGGGTCACACAGCACCATAATGATGCTAGTTTTTATTTCTCTCTGTTCTCTCATTCAGAACTCTCTCTGTTAACTCCTCTGTGTCCCTGAAGAGCAGCAGAGACTGATCACATCAGATCTCTGACAGCTGTCACTCAGACACAGCTGTAGCTGCACATTGAGCTCTCAGTAAGCCCAGGAATTCAACCACAACCCGAAATGACCCGACGGACTTTTTGTACTTTTTTTTAACACACATTTTGGATGAATAATGATACATTCATGGTGTCTGATTTGAGGCGCGTTCATCTCTCTGTCTGCTGTCTGACTCAGAATTTCTTGCGTGTGTGTGTGAAGTCCGGAAACTATGCGTGTCTCTCACTCATGTGAGGCTTGAGAGCTCTGTATCTGGGCCGAGTTTGGGCTTCATGTCTGTCGGGTCATTTTGGGTCTGGGTTGAATTTTTGAACCCATTGAGAACTCTCATCCCTCTTTGTGTGTAGGTGTGTGTGTGTGTGTGTGTGTGTGTGTGTGTATGTGTACGAGTGTGGGAGAGAGAACTACAGGAGGTTCTGAAGTTATTGTTGGTGTCAGTGCAGCCACTGTGATGTTTGTGATGTTGACACTGAAGTATTCACCTGCAACCAAACCTCTTGCTAGCTGCACCTAGTTCACTGGTAGGCAGCAATAATTATTTAAGGTTATATTTTCTAATTTCACCTAAGTTTACGTAACCTTTTACTTACTGGGATGTTTATCGTCCTCTCATTGCCACCTGACTCCTTCCTGGGCCCATGAGGATGGAGAGCACTGCTTGTAGTGCTGTGCTGCATTCACTTACAATCAGACTGTTGAGTTTCACTTTGAAAATGTCACCTTACATCTGATATTTTATTGTTTATATGTTTTATATTTTGTGTTTTGATTGTTTATATATGATACAGATGTTTTATTGTCACAGTTTTGGGGGGGCATGAGGCCAGCCTTTCTGAAACCACCCCCCACCCCCACTCCCCCTGGACCTGCTCCTGGCTGACTTGATTGATCTGCTGAAGCATGTTACACACTCAGGATCATCATCATGGTCTGTATGAATGTAATAACTTTTATAGAATCACAGATACTAAAATTAAAGGTAAAGGACCTAAAAATCTCTCCAAACATACCATTCATACATACTGGTGCTGACGCGTTGGTGGGGGGGAGCGCTTGTTGTGATGCAAGATGCTGTTTTTCTATGTTTTTGTCTGGCTTTTGTTTCCAAGATGCCCATCATTGGACAGCATATAGATCTGTATTGCTGTAATTCCTAATCTCAGCCTGATGAATCTGCTGCTTATTTTACGTTACACATCATGACATGAAGCTCTGAAAGTACTGCTTCTCTGTCTAGAACATCCACCACATTTGGGAGCTCCATGAAACAAGCAGCAGACACCTGGTTCCAACTAAAGGTGTTGCATTCTTCTAAATGTTTTCTATGGTGTGTTTGAAGCCTGGCTGCCCTCTAAAATTCTAAACTGACAAATGTTGTTCCTGCTGCTCTAAGAGATAAACGATTTGATAAAACACATAATCAGTGTAGTGATCAATACATATTATTGGTGAATAATCACCAAAAAATCACTGTGGAAATGAGAAAACAGTCGTTTTAGCATCCAGTCTTGCAGGAGCATATTGACTGGCAGCGCTGGAACTATCGAGGGCTTCATGAACCACGTGACAGCATGTCGGCGAATTGAAAGAGTGTTGCAACTTTCTCTTACAGGGCTTTGGGTTAACCCGCCAGTGTCACATGATCAAAGGAGGGTTCTCTTCCAAATGTACTCCTGTACTCAGTAGAATGGACTTTCTGCTGTACTTGCCAAGAACGTACTTGTCAAGCACGCAAGAACAAACTTGCCTACTTGGGTATTGAGAAGCAGCCCATGTTCTCAGCTTCTCTAGAATGACACTATGCTGACTCGAAACTTTTACAGGTAAGATACTGAATACTTGAGCTGTGCACAAGGTCCCTCATGGGGCAAAAAGACTTTTAATTTGAATAAAAGATGTAATTAAGCTGCATTTTGGGAAATGAAGGACTCAACATTGGAAATCCCAGCTAGAGATTTCTAAGCTGCTTTGATTTTGATTGTTCTTTTGTCTTTCTAAGTCAACCAATTATAAGGGGATGAAATAACAAATCAGTTGAGGCTCCTTTAAACTCCATTTGCAGCTTAAGCACATGCTGATGAAAGCAGCTCGATGGCAAGTTCTGCCCTATTAATGAATTTTCTTTTATGCTGCTTCTGAAAAATAGACAGTATAATGAACACTGCAGTAACAATGACCTTGCATTAAAATACTTTTAGACTGTATTGATTTCTTGCTGTAATAAATAAATAAATGCTGACTTCTAAATTGCTCCAACTGGGTATTTTTTTCTCTTCGTAAAGTTGCTAAGCCTTTAAGATCTAAAGTTTTGAGTTTAGTTAACTGGAAATGAAGTATTCACAGTGCCATTTACTGGCTTCATTTGTTTTAAAATGATGCTGCTTGATCTTGTCTAAATTTAATCCAGATTATTTCTACACCTTCAGGGCATGCTTTGATCCAACACTCACAAAGATTTTAAATCATAACTGACTTACTGTTAAAACAGTGGATTTAGGAGAACATTACGTGAATAATAAAAAAGGCACAATAGAAAATAAATATTTTAGTACGTTTTCCAAGATAAGACAAATACAGATGAAAACGGATCAAAAGGAATTTTTTTCTTGCATTATTTTTGTCATCAAAGTGTTTTTTTATTTGCACACTGGGATGTTTAGAACATTGATATCAACCACAGCCTAATTGTATTTTATCTGCCTCTTAACCTCAACACTTCAGATCAACATAATTATGCCAAAGGTTGATTGTTCAATTGCTTTCAGCAATCAAATGTAAACTCTTTGATATGTAAATGCTTTCAATTAGAAATCAGTTCTGATGTTTTCTGGGCACCCTTAATTCTCATTGTTCATTCAGGTTCAAAGCACATACGACACAAACATGCAGCTTTAAATTATTCTAGGTGGAAATTACCAATTTGGTATTTTATCTGGAGAATACAGAGACAGCTCTTTGTGTCATGAAATAAAGCTGACGGTACAATGAAGAAGTAGAAAACTAAACACCACTTTTTTCTGTTTTAAAGTCATTTATGTCACATTTTTTACTCATATCTTAATAAATTATTCATTTATTCATTTATTTATAACCAGACTTTTATTGCTGGAGAATGTTTCACATGTATAAAATAAACAATTATCACAAACTTGTTCTAAAAACAGTCATACCTTTCTTCTATACAGCAAAGAACTATGGGCTGTGTCTGAATCCAGCCATCTTAGACCTTTTTAATGAGCAAAAACTATTTAAAATGGGCTTTTTAATGTAAAAGAATAGCACTGAAATGTTTTCAATGTGCATTTGTTTATTCAACTTCAGCCTAATAATGCTTAGTGCAACACAAAGGATTCACAGGTGCCATTTTAGACTTGGGATTATTTTATGACAAAGCACAGCTGTAAGCTTCCACTGAAAAGTGCAAGAATCATGACACAGCAGCCCCAAAGACACAAATGTACACGCTGTTAGTGAACTGCCTGGACACTCATACCACTAGGCCACTGAGCCGGTAAGCCTGTACATCAACGGCTCTCAAAACGGGGTCCCTGGAATCTCAGTGGTCCGTGAGCCATAATATAATGGGTCCACCTGAAGAAGCACTGCTTATGCATCCACTGGGGTTGATCTAATGAACACAATAGACAATTATTAGTGTCCGTCTAATTCAGGGAGTAATGTAGAAGCCAAACCAGCTGATCATAGAAAGTGTGACAAGTTATCTTAAGTCTGACTTCATTAAGGATGAAGACGGGAAGACTAGCAAAAACGTGAGGATCACATGCCCAGGAAAAAAAAGAACATGGCCACAACAGCTTTAGCCCCTTTAATGGTTCCTGACCCCCAAAGGTTTCAGAACCCCATATGTTCTGCCCTCTGGTGGAGGACTTACAGGTAGAAAGAGCCAGTTTAATTCTTGTGTAATATAAACATTGTTTTTTGACCATTTTATGATTACTAAGAACCATCCTGATACTGTTCTAATAAAAGAATAATTTCAGATATAAAACCATCTCTTGACCTGTTTCTTGAGTTTCCTTTGATCCTGTTTTTTGTTTCTCTGTAACGCTCGAACCTTCTTTTTGGTCTTACGTGTATTTACTCTCTGAGAAGTTTTGTAATTTGTCTCCAGTGCTTTTTCTTCCTCCCTTTGTGTTTATTCCCTTTGTTGTGATTGCTCACTGTAACCTTGTTCGTTTCACCTGGGTTTAATTAGTCTGTTCGTCCCCGTGTTTATAATTCACTGCTTCTTCTTGATGGCAACTTGTGCTCTTCCATGTTTTTGTCTTTGATCTTTTTTTAGAGGTTCAGCTTATTCTTTGTGTTTTTATTTAAATTTCACCTTCATTCATCTATGTCTGCATCATCAAACAAAGTGACGAGACATTAAACACTGCAACCCTTTCCCTGTTGGATCTTGTCATTTCATTCAGTGTAGTTATTCAACTTATTCTTTTACAATAATGATTTGATGCGTTTGGTTGTGTTGGGATCTTTGAAAAGAGGCCAACCTTCCTGCACGTTTGCGCAACAGTACTGGTTTGAATAAATTTAACAGTAAAATGTTCCATGGTGTAAGTTATGCATCCAGCTGTGACCTGGAGTATTAGCATATGTATTGGATGGAATGGGATGGGAAAGAGTGGCTTTGTGCAGCTCAGAGCTCTGCAGAGCTTTGCCACTAAAATCATACTGTGAAAAAAAAACAAACAAATGGGAGAACAAAATAATCACTGAGATATTTTTAGTTAAAAGTGACCTTTGGTAAAATAGTCAAAATCATAAGTAAGGTGCTTATATTTACCTTTTTTCTTTCATTACACAATACTTCCTCAGGGACTGTTTATTTGAGTTTTGCTGCCATTTGAGTCCTGAATTAATCTCATAAACACATTTTGTATCATTTTATTGCAAAAAAATCTGAATGTTTTCAGCAAAAGGGATCATCTGTGATTGTACAAACATGTGTACATCTTGTTTTCTTTTATGCCTCTGGAAAGAAGATGATACGATATTTGCAGCAGGGAAATCATCGTTCTGCACATAAAACCATCTGTAAATGCATTGTGTTGTTTTTCACAGGTGCTCCATCTGCCTCATGGGTCCTTTTGACATTTGCCTTGGATTGGGCGTCCATCTGTGAGGCGTTTTTTTATGTGTTGTTGTGTTTCTCCTACAAGCAGAGCTGGGAGGAATCGTTGACAGTGCAGCTCCTCATCACCGTTCAGGAAAAACACCCAAGCTTCTCACTATTGTAGGGAAATAAAATGTGTTTGAATCAATCCTCCAAGTCATTGTTACTTCCTGCTCATAAATGAATGCTTCATATTCCTCATACATGCATAATTAGTTTGGTCTCCAGTCAGCCTGGATGACCGTGTCATTAACACTTCACACGCTCAACAGCATTTGAGATGCAGGCAGCGATCTGCAGATCTAAGAGCAGGGTACAATTAATATGCCACTGTTGTCTGAAAGGGAAGGAAAGGCACGCTGGCTTTAGCTTTTTAATTCAGAGTGTTCCTTACAAACAAAAGTTCAGATATGTGCACAAACTCTTAATATTGTTAGGAGGAGATGGTCTCCGAAGCACTAAAAAGAACTATCATATCGCCAAACAAAGAAAGAAAAAAGCAGAAAGGAAGAGTAGAAAGTGTCTATTTTGTGAATGTTAGGATAATAGAGCTGTGACAAGTCTTGGTTTTCACAAGGTTTTCTGTTTTAGTGTTTTTATTGAGATATGGTTTACTGAAGTAGAAAAGGAGCTTACAAGGCTTTAATTCACAATTATATTAAGATTATGCAGAGTCAATGTTGGCGATGTTGACTCTTTTCCAAGACCTCTCTTCACCCTGACATGCTGTCAACCAACTTTTGCATTAGATGCTGCTATCAATCCTTGGAGTTTGTCAAAATGTATGTTTTTTGTTTGTCCTCCTGCCTCTTGAGGATTGGCAAAAAGTTCTAAATTGAGATTAGAGTCTGGGGACTTTCCTGGACCTGGACCCAAAAGGTTAATGTTTTGTTTTCTGAGCCCCTTAGTTCTGAATTTGTCTTCAGGCATGGTGCTTTATCGCCAAACTGATCTCGGGTGGTTGGAAGGATGCTTAGGCATGACGGTTTAGGGTGACAATGGCAGAGGAGGAATAGGGTTAGGATTTAAACATTTTATTACTGTGCCTGCCCATAACCGGAGAGTTGCTGGTTCGAGCCCTATCTGTTGCAGTTGTTGTGTCCTTGGGCAAGACCCTTAACCCGCCTTGCCTGCTGGTGGTGGTCAGAGGGACCGGTTCTGAAGGCTAATCAGTGACTGCGTTTACATGCAGCCAGTATTCGGGTTATGAACGGGTTACGGTCAGTATTCGGGTTTCTGAAAAATTCGGAATAACCTGTTTACATGCACAAATAGAGGGAGTTACCCCTGTATACATGGAACGTTTAATATCCCGATTACATAGCGTCAGGACCAGGACGTACGGGCTACGTTAAGACGCAATATGCATCATTTCCTGTTTTCTTCCTGTATCCAAAGAGGACAACAACAGCAGCAGCACGCAGATAATGGATCGTTCAGAGCTAACAGTGATCGCCTTTGTTTGCGCATTGGTGCTGTTACTGACCTGGTTTCTTCATCGCTCCAAAAATGTGGTGTGCTGCGTTTCGCCATGTTGAACTCAGGTTGAACTCTACGTGTTCACTTCCGGGTTACTGGCGCATACAAGACATTCATCTACTCAAAAGACCAAGATTCTTTGTGAATAGAACATGCGCAGAGCGCACCTTTTGAAAGGGTTATCCCGATACGCGTTTACGTGACCTGATATTCGGGTTAGAAAAGGGTTACCCCAGGGGTAATAACCCCGCTTTTAAAAACCCGGTTATGCTCATAACCGGGTTTTTGCCGGTGTTTACATGGCCTTGTGGAACCGGGTTATGGCAAATAACCGGGTTTTGAACGGATTATTGGCTGCATGTAAACGCAGTCACTGAGTGAGTCCGCTCCCTTGGCTGAGAAGCACACCCCCACACATAAATGGTCTCAGAATGTTTTACTGCTAAGAGACCGATGGGAGAAATCAACTTGTCTTCCCCAGACAATCCTTCATCTGGATGCTCCAAACAGGAGGAACAGGAACTTGTCAGAGACCTCATCAGTCTAATTCCTGGGCCCATTTATCAACGGTACTTACGAACAGATATGTGCGTATTTCATGCATAGGAACGATTTTACACATTGTGTGGTATTTACCAATTTGTACTTGTGCGTAGAAATGATCCTAAATATAAGAACAGCTCCGACCATGCGTACGAACAGGATCTAGTGGTAGAACGGGCGTTCATTTATCAGCAGGATTTGGCAGAGACTCCGGAGGGGACGCATCTTCTGTGACCGCACTGATTCTTGCCGAGGATCCTGAGTGGTTCCTGAGCAGAGGAGGCTGTAATATCAACAAACATTTTCTAACAAGAACAAACAGAAACAGAACATGCAGGCAACTCTTTAAATGTAAACTGTAAATGACAACAGAATGGAACATTCAGTCTGTTTCTCTACATTTCTTCATATTTAATCTTACATTGAACCCTTATTTCTTTATTTCTGACAGGAACATCTCCTATGTCCTGACCGCGTTTACAGTCATATAATTACAACCTCTGCAACTAGTTTGTTCTCTTCTAAATCGGCAGCCAGTGCCTCGATCTCACTGTCAATAAAGTTTTTCTTTTTTTGGGGGTGGGAGTGGGGGGGGGGGGAAACACAGGGAATCCCCTCATGAGCTTTGCACGTAGTGTGACCAAATGTTAATTGAGGGTGTTTTTGTATGTAAATGATGGTGAACGGACATGAGCACCTGGGTACGATCAGGTGGGATTTATCATCAGACGATTGCGGAGGAACATGCGTACAAGAGGCCACCGCATGTTTCATAAATCAGGATTATGACTGTTCATACGAACATTCTAAATATCATTCATATGAGGGAATATAGGACAGTTTCTACGAATGTTTGATAAATGAGGGCCCTGGACCTTCAAAAGAACAAGTGAGGGTTGCCGCCTTAAAGGGCTACGCCTATACTCTGAGGTAGGGATGACCCGGATACTCGTTTCAGACGAGTATCCGGTATGGATAATGCATTTTTGACGGGTACGAGCATAAACCGAGTAAAATTCAAGATTATCTGTGTTCAGGTGGAAGGTGAATCCTCATTGGATAACTGACTGTCTTTATGCTCTGTGATTGGTCAGTCACACAGAGCGCCCGCCCCTCCCTACACACAAAATCATTTCTCGCTGCGCTGCTCCACTCACACCTCACACACGACAGTGACTGATAACTCTGTGCTTGTAGCTCTCACGTTGCTTCAGTAAACAGTACTCCCTTCTTCAGCTCGCCTCTTTTTCAGTTTGTGTAACATTTAAAGTTACGTTTCATAGCGGTGCATTTGACAAGAGAGCTGAAAACGGCTCATGTCGCGTCAGTCACTGTCCTTCACTCTGGTCGTGTCTCTCTCTCTCTCTCTCTCTCTCTCTCTCTCTCTAAATACAGCACAGGGCTATTTGGTCAGTAGAAAAACCTCTCTACCTCTCTCACACATACGCGCACACACACCTTAATCAACATTGTTTTGTTTAACTTCGTGTGGGAAAAAATGCCAAGAACTTTAGAAAAAAATAGTTTGATCATAATATTAAAAAAATTAAGATGGAAAAGTTGTGTCTTATTCTAGTAGTTCATATTTCCTACTGCATGAGTTCAGTTATATTCATTCCTGCACTTAAATATTCATGTTCTGAGTTTATTGAAACATTTGTTCTGTAATAGTTCCTTTACTATTGTGATCAAAAACACTGAATCTCAATTCTGAGGCTGCTCTGTAAATATTTTTAAAATAAACATTACATATAGCAACTTCTGATCAATCCATATCAATTTCAAACTTAAAATAACGTACAGTGTTAAGCCCCACCCACTTCTGGTTAAACCACGCCGTTTCCAGTTCAGGCCCCACCCACTCCGAGTACAGATACAGATAATTTAGATGGTTGAACAGATACAGATACAGATAGTGGTGTACTTGCTCAACCCTACTCTGAGGTTATTATACGTAACCATTGTTCTATTTCATATAGGCTTTGCCCTTTAAGGCCATTGCTATGAGTTAAAGG
The DNA here is from genome assembly GCA_006937985.1 of Aphyosemion australe. NCBI lineage: Eukaryota > Metazoa > Chordata > Actinopteri > Cyprinodontiformes > Nothobranchiidae > Aphyosemion > Aphyosemion australe. The sequence continues at coordinate 456,491 of SSNS01000052.1, forward strand.
CAAACCAGGATGTAGTATACACCTCACTGGTTCAGATCCAACCAGCAGAATCACATCCATTGCCAAAACTCAAAGAAATCTTTGAAGGACTGGGCGGGCGCCAACAGGAGAAAAAGGGAGCAGGGATGTGATTGGGTAAAAAAACCTGAAAATGGCCGGGATTGTGGGGGCCGCCATAGGCTCCCTCTGGGGTTTTCTTAAATATTGTCCCCACTATTTACTCACTGTAAAGTAATGAAACACATAGCTTTTATTGGATAATTACAAACATATGTAATGTTCAGGCACAACACTGCCATGTTGTACAGTCGCTGTTCGTAGGGGACAATGTCACCCTGTACTGCCATAGGGCGTCATTGTCCTCTAGTGCCCACAGATAAACAGTGACGGGAGAGTCATCAACAACACCTGTGACACTCTGACAAAGGCAACAGACAGGAGCCAAAACGTTCAGCTAAAAAAGGTAAAAAATAAAGCTTTTACTGCTCTGTGTATATATAAGAACCAAAGAAAATTGGAATTGGAAAAGCAACACAGAATGAACTCAACACATATCAAATATTTTCCTTGTCACCTTCCCCACTTCCAGATTCTTCTTCAGAACTCCTATGGTGGAAACACGATTTATGTCATTTCAGTAATAATTTAGTTGAACCAGAGTTATAATTAACTGAAACATCTTGTTGTACATTGTTCCAGCTGAGCTCACACTAGTTTATGTCTTGACATGCTCACACTTATGGACAAAAACACCCAACACAGATGTTCTGGCTGGTTAATTAAAGATGATTTGATCATCTGAACCTAAATAATACACCAAGTAGCTGACATGTTGGACTAGAATGCCTGGTTTGTTTGCAAGTTCCAGAGTTTTGAAGCTGTCAGAGTTTGACAGTGTGAAATTTCCGTCAACAGGCTTGAAAGTGATAGAATGAGCACACCAAACAGCTGAAGGTGGGTGGAAAAATCAGCGCAGTTTTGTTCTCGAAGATGCTGCTGAGCCTCTTGAATTCATACGCGTCCTCAGATTAAAGCTGCATCACGGCGAGAGAGAAAATACATATCATGCTAAAATGAAAGATTTATTCAAGCACAACCAAATTCAACCTCTCCGAATGACCCGGCTTTGATGCCAGCTAAAATTGGACAAACACGGTGGTGAAAGCTAATTGATTATTTCCCAGTTTGTACCGACGCCATGCTTCTGAGAGCACCGCAGTGACTCTGCTTTTCTTTATCTGCCTTTACTTTTTCACCATTCTCTTGATTTGCTTTGAAAGATGCTGGCTGTGAAGGTAATCTGTGCCTGTACGCTGCAGCTTGCAGTTAGACAAGGTGTTTCCTTTGATAGCTGTGAATGAGGAACTTTTTCGTGGCCCACGGGTGTTTTATTCGGCACACAAGATAATGTTTCCAAACGACGCGGCTCTGGTTTGTTTGATGAGGCTGACAGTTTCTCCAGCGTCATAGTTAAGTGGTTATTAAAAACTGCACTGCCAAGTTGGAGGTCACATTTATCAAACAGTTAAAACAGCATATGAAGGAGAACTAAGATATTAAAGTCTTTTTTATATGTTTATGGGCTTTGAACATCATTCTCATTGTAGTCCTTTGATGTGAGTTCAACATTTCCTCTAGAAAAGGAGCAGCACTCTAATTTTAGTCCCTGCTTACTCCACTGTGTTTATTTTTTAATTATTTACTTGTTTTACTGTTATATTTGTTTATTTTTTAAAGAGCTAAAATAGACATGACTGTTGTACAAAGAGAGACAAAAATATCCCTTTAAAGGCATCAAATGACTCCAATCAATTTAGAGTTGTCTGTCATGTTAAAGGCATGAGAAAATAACTACATGGAATATTGTGATTAAACAGTTTTGGTGTTAATATATAATTAAGAACAATTGCATAAGATTGTTTTCACAGGACCAAAATTGACTTTTAAAAACTATAAATGGATCCTAAATGTTCCATATATAATTTGTTGTTGTAATATTATGAAACTGTAGTTTTCGGCCCTCTCTTGGTTATTTTTTCCAAAAATATCCATATAATTAAAAAAAGAATGTCCACTAAATCCCCCCATTACAAATGCAAAAATTAAAGGGACATCAGTATCATTGAGTTTTAAACATTTTTATAAACCAAGTATTTATTAGTTTCTTTTAATACAGAAAAATAACATCTTATGTGTGGCTAGAAATCTACAGTAGTTTATTTTAGCACATGATCAGAGTTTTATGGTTACAGGACTAGGATAAAGCCAAAATAAATAAAAAGAGAGAAAAACAGGTAAAATGAGCTCTGATAGTGTAGTTTATCCACCAGCTCCCCAGACTCAGTCATCAACTTCCCACAGTTTAAAAGCTCTGATTTATTCAGACTTCTCGTGCTTGTTCTTGTCCAGTTATCTATTTCTGCTTTTGTGTTGCTGTTTCTTTTTCAACTTTTAAATCTTTTTTATTAACCACATGCAGCTGTTTGCTTGTACTGTGGGCCTGCCTCCCAGATCATGACAGGTGTGTGTAAATGATGCCAATATGTCATAATCTCATAAAATGCTCCCTGTTGTGAAACCACACACAGATTTAAAAAAAATTTTACTTTGGAAAAAGTTATGGACAAAAACAACCAAAAAAAGCAAAATCCCCCTTCCCCCGGACACACACAGACCTCTTTAAAAATGCTGTACCTACTTTAGTCAGGACTACTGAATGTATTCTCCCAGCCAGAACTGATGAAGATTCACTAGTTAGTTCAACACGTTTGAAGTGCTCTCTAAAATAAATAAATGCCTTGTGAGTCGATTTCTGTGGGAAAAAACTCTGGCGCTCCTGTTTCAGGAAGTAGAAGTGAGCCAGCTGAGAAAGTAGATTAAGATTTGGAGTCTTATTTCCTGATATTTGAACATCTCACCTCTGATTGGCTAACAGCGAAGTGACTCTACTACTCACTCTGTTTGTGCTGCAATGTTGATGTTTAGCTGAGATGCGCTCTGCTGTTTGCTGGATGCTTCAGCAAATCAGCTTTGTTTGCTGCTGCTTTTGCGCCTTGCTCCATAAGTTTTGAACATAGAGTGGAACTTCTATTATTGTGAGTCTGGGCTTTAATTTAAAAGCCTACTTTTGTGGATATCTTGCATTGTCACTACTGTGTGTTTTTCTCGATATGTGTAGCATCTATTTACGGCCTCACATTTTTTTTTTACAGCTTATTGGGTGTTGGTAGAAAACGTGGATTCTATAGATTAGATTAGCCTATTCCCTTTAAGTGCATGTGCAGTGTGAATGAATATTAAGCATGTTTTTGGAACAACTTTGTTGCCGGAAGTGCTCGTGGACCTGATACTGTGTCCGTAAGGTTCTAGTTGTGTGACGCTAACGCATAAGAATGGTAATTTGGCATCCCCTAGTGGTGATATGTGGTTAGCGCATCTGAAAAACCGAATGCACCCCACCCCCAAAAAAATTCACCAGCCACCACTGGTCCATAAATGCTAATTTGTCAATCTGATGTGGAATTGTCACTGGTTTTTCTAATCCAAACTTTCACTCAATCCAAACTTTATCAGTCTCTGACTGAAGGAGCTGCTCAGCTCACCCCCACACTCGTGCAGAGGGTGATGTGGGTTGTTCTTGATGAATGGCAGCTTAGCTAACATTCTCCTCTCTCCCACCACCACCACATGCTCCAGAGGACATCCCCGTACAGAGCTAGACCTCCGCACCAGTTTGTCAATCCTGCTCCTGTCCCGGTCCGTGCAACCGCTCCCCCAGAAGGCAACTGCATAGAAAAGTGCAGATTCTACCACCGAATCATAAAAAGTTCTTAATAGAGTCCTGCATACTCTGAAGGACCTCAGTCTCCTTAACAGGTGAAATCGACCCTGGCCCTTCTTATGCAAGGCCAGGGTCGAGCCTCCTGATGGCCTCCTGTATTTGTAGTCCAGTCCAGTTTATTGTTGAGGTGAACACCCAGGTACTTGTAAGAGTCCACTATCTCAATGTCTTTTCCCTGAATGTTCACCATTGTTGTGGGGGTGTGACTTCCTCCTGAAATCTATGACCATCTCCTTTGTCTTGCTGGCGTTGAGCTGGAGAGCGTTGGTCTCACATGACAAAGTCACTGATGACCCCCCTGTATTCTGATTGTTCCTGTCTGATATGCATCCAATGATGGCTGTTTCATCTGAGGACCTTTGTAGATGACACTGGTCGGAAGTGTAACGGAAGTCAGAAGTGTACAGGCTGAACAGGAAGGGTGAGAGAACTGTGCTCTGCGGGACCCCCTTGCTGCAGATTACTATCTCAGACCTTGTCATGGAGCCTCACATACTGTGGTCCAGTGGTTAGGTAATCGATGATCCATGCGGTCAGCTGTTTGCCCACACCGGCTCCCTCCAGCTTTCCTCTCAGTAGTGCAGACTGAATTGTGTTGAAAGCACTGGAGGAGTAAAAAACATGACCTTCACAGAGCTCCCTGCCTGCTCCAGGTGAGAGAGGGATCAGTGCAACAGGTAGATGGCAGCATCATTGAATCCAGGCCGATAGGCGAACTGCAGGGGGTCCAGTGCTGAGCTCACCACTGAGCGAAGGTGGTGCAGGATTAGCCTCTCTAAGGTCTTCATCAGGTGAGAAGTCAGGGCCACAGGTCTCAAGTAGTTGGACTCCTTCGGTGTGTGACTTTTGGCACCAGCACCAAGTAGGAAGTCTTCCACAGTTCAGGAATCCTCTCCAGACTCAGGCTCAGGTAGAAGATGTGCAGGACCACCTGACAGAGCTGGTCTGCACAGTCCCTGAGCACTCCGGAGCAGATTCTATCTGGACCTGATGCCTGCCTTGCTTTCGTCCTCTTGAGCTGGCTTCTCACCTGTTCAGCTGGGAAGTGGGGGCTGTAACTGGCTCTGATGTGGGTAAATGTGTGAATGGGGGTGAAACTGGGTGGTGGAGTGAGGAGAGCACAGGTAACAATGGCCTTGCACCAGCAGTGGGGGGTGGGGGGTGAGCATACGACGAGGGTTGATGAAAGCTGGGGAGTGGGGGAGGTGGTTGATAGCCCAGAGTTGAATCTGTTGAAAAAAAAATTCAACTCATTGGCCCACCCCCGGTCAGCAGACACCTCTGGCTCCTCCATTGTCCTCGAAGTGCCCAGAGATTTTTTTCATGTTCCTCCAGACCTCTCGTACCTTCTGTTGGAGTTGGTTTTCCAACTTCCTCCTGAAGTGCTTCATTGCCACTTTAAGTTAAAGTCCCACTAGTTGTCACACACACTGGTGTGTGTGAAATTTGTTCTCTGCATGTGACCCATCCCCTGGGGGAGCGGTGAGCTGCAGACACAGCCGCGCTCGGGAACCATTTGGTGGTTTAATCCTCCAATCCAACCCCTTAATGCTGAGCGTCAAGCAGGGAGGCATTGGGTCCCATTTTTTCACAGTCTTTGGTATGACCCGACCGGGATATGAACCCCGATATCCCAGTCTTGGGGCGGACACTATACCACTAGGCCACTGAGCTGGTGACTTTGGATCTTATATTTGAGATCCCTTTGACAATTACCCCCCCCCCCAATCACCTGACTAACAACCCCTTTAACTTTCTTCCTTTTCAAAAGACCAAGACCAACAAGAGCAGCTTAGCACATTTCCTCAAGCTACCCTGCTCCTTAACAGCCTGAAGTTAGCACTGCAGGCTTCCTGGCAGCTTGACTAATTGTGCAATAAGGCAGATGTCTGTTAATGCACTTTACACTGGAAGCTTTTTTATCTGCCAGGCTGCTCCTAATTCCCTTTCAGGTGCTGGGGTTTTATCGATGGTCATTCTGTGGTGAACTTTATTGAACTGAATCATTTTGCGTTTGGATTATTTTATGAGTTTAATAGCTTTTATTCTTGCTCCTTTTAATGTATGTTTTCTTTGGCTGTTCTATTGTATGAGTTTCTGTTGTGGAAAAAGGATCAAATTCTAATTAAATAATATCAGGAAAGTCTAATCCCGACACTTAAAACGATTCAATTTAAATTAATTTATTTAGATTTTTTTTAAAGAACCTTTCTACCTTTACATTGCTTTAGTCTATTCTAATTATTGGGTTGTTTTTTCTTTTATTGTTCGTAGAATTTTCTCCATTCATTAATTTATCAACAGAAAGAAATAATTCTCTTCCACCGAATATTTCACTTCAGACCAGTTAAAGCAGGAGTAGGGAACCCTGGTCCTGGAGAGCCGCTATCCAGCATGTTTTAGAGCTTTCCCTGCTTCAGCACAGTTGATTCACCTGTTCAGCAGCTCATCAGGCTCTGCAGAAGCCTGTTAATCACCTGATGATCAAAATCAGGCCAGTAAAAGCCCAATTCTAAATTGTCCAAAGCTGATGCCAAAGTCGTTTCAAACTAGCGCCGTTCCTGAGCTGCTGCCATCTTTGTTGTTTTGCTCCGTCGCAGCTGCCATAATGGGGCTAACCCCGCCCAGCATCTCTCTGTAAACATAGAGCGCTCTGATTGGTCGGGCCCACACTTAGTCGAGCCAGTGGTAGACCTGCTGAGGCTACAATGAAGCTCCACTAGATAAACCTGCAGCACAAAACCTTTTGCTACTGCTGCGGTCCGTCTAGATTTCTGTGTTGTTATGGGTCAACCTGATGCTTTAAAGGGATATTCTACCCTTAAAGGTGCTATGTGGTAGCCTAGTGAACTAGACCAATTCTTGCTTTGCAGAGTTTGGTCTAGGCACGCTTCATTGGAACCCTCGCAGCCCAAACCACTGCTGTGTCTATCCAATCACAACTCGCTATAGTTTTGGTTGGGCCAATCATAGCGCTCTATATCATGGGCCAATCACAGAGCGGGAGTAGCCGATGACGTCAGCGCTGCGGCCGCAAACCCAAGCAACATGGCGGCAACTTGGAAAACACGTTCTTTTGAAACGGCTTTGTCATCAACATTGGATTATTTAGACTCCAACATGCGTAAGTCTGTCTGATATACTTAGCGGCTTCTTATTTTTATCAAACAAAGTAGTGCAATGTCCCAGTACACCTGATATTCACATGTTTTTATACAAAAACGACAGAAATCATTGATGTTAGACGCTATTAAAGCCTCCCGCTTTTCCGTCGCCGTGATTACGTCATGTTGTTCGTCACTCTGATTGGTCCTAGCGCTATCCAATTGCGTGCTGACATTTTGAAAGACAACCGTCAATGGTTCGTGGCCAGACTATATATTCACATATATAGGATGGCTTGCCAGGCTAGCTATGTGGGATATTCATAGAAATCATGGTAAAAATTGCGACTCTTTAGCGCCATGCAGTTCAGAGTAAGTATTGCAGCTACGGTGGCCCACTCAAAAAGGCAACAACTCCAGCGTTCACTCCAGCCTTCTGGTTCGTTTTTTTATAAAAAGCATGAGATTGATTTATTTCCAATCTCTGTAGCCTAACCCACACAAAGCATATAACTACTCAAGCAGGTAAAAAACATTTTTTAATGAGTGTTCAGTCTTAATGCATAATGCCAGGCGTACCCCCCATCCCCTGACGAGACGACGCGCGCAATGATCAGAGATTCAGTCTTTTCAGAGTTTAACTGAAGGAAGTTATCTTCTAGCCATACTACCAGAGGAGAATGACTGGGATGGTTACAAAATGCTTTTTCCACTTATCTAACTCTGGGGAATATGACAACAGACTAAAGTTTACTTAAGAGTGGAATATCCCTTTAAAAGCACTGCGTGCAGGTGAGTAACTCTCAGCCCTTCATCTCAATTAGGAGCGCCTGTAAACAGGATATTGGAGCTTGAATTCTGTAAAACACAAGTAAACAAAGGCACATAATTCATCTCTTTATATTGATAGTTGTACTGAGAACAATCCAGTTGAATCACTAAATGGACCAATATCAACACCACTGCACTGATGCCGTTTCCCAGAAGTCTGCAGCACAAACCCAAACTAAGTCTGTTATGCAGTGATATAAAACTTTAAAACCTTAGTGGGGCATCAATTTCATTAACTACCTTTTAAACAAGGAACTAAATTGAACAACACGTCCACCTTTCTGCACACACTGCTTATGGAAGCTTAAAATCAGGACTAGCAGAAGTCTGGCCTGTCATTATTAATACATGCACAGATAACAAAACTTCCCATTGAAAACCTGACATCAGCTTCTCACTCCACTCTTTCATACGTAGCCGAATATGCACTCTATTTAATTAATTGAATTGCACTGACGTCCTCTTGGACTTTTCCTTTTTAGCCCCTTTATTGTGGGACTTAAAATTAATTGGGTGAATCCCTCGTTTCTTTTATTTGACATCAGTGACAGTCAAAGGCTGATAAAAAAAAACCTTGGATCTTACAAACCTTAAAGTCTGATGTAGCAAAAGACGACGTGATTGAAAAGGTGCAGAATTAATTCTTTTCATTTTATCATTACTCATCTTGCTCATTTGTATTCACCTGATGACTTTGGTCTTTTATTAGTCTTTTGATTGCTACATGGGTAATACACTATTGGATAATTCTGCACATTTTGACTTTTTTGTGTGTGTCTTCTGTGAGGATTTGTGCTCCCTTAAAGGATAGCTGGAATGGAATGCCAATGATTTGTTCCCCTGAAGTTTGCTTCAACCCTTTTAAATCACTCAGAGTCAGAAATGCTTAGTCATTGTGCAGAAGTAGTTCAGCTTACTCATGCAAACAACCACTCCAGGCTTTTTCTTACAGGTGCGTCATGCATATTTTCCACAATAATGACCAATAAGCACATCGGCAGCAACGTGGAGCTCAGCTTTTTACAAAGGAAAACACTGACACAAGGCTTTAGGTCAAACCACCCATCACCTCAATGGTCAACCACCTGTGTAACATTTAGCACAAGGAGCCTCGTATCACAGAAAATGAAGCAAAGCCCATTTTTCTGGGAACAAAAACTGTTGTGAAGCTTTCCCGTTGCCAGAGGTTGATGGTGAGGAAGACCAGAAATACAAAGCAAAATGATTATTTATACACATCGGTCTAAGCTGAAGGGCTGCATGTTAACGCTATTACCTCGCAGCAACAAGGTCGCTGGTTTGAATCCTGCCTGTGTGGCCTTTCTGTGTGGAGTTAGCATGTTCTCCCCATTCATGCGTGGGTTTTCTACCCTGGTTTTCTTCCACAGACCAAAAACATGCATGTCAGGTTAATTGGAAACTCTGAGACCTGTTCAGGGTGTCCCCTGCCTCTCACCCAATGACTGCTGAAGATAGACACCAGCAACAGAGGTTTGGACTTGAGTCACATGACTTGGACTTGAGTCATACCCGAGTCATTAATTTGATGAATTTAAACTTGACTTGAAAAAACGTTCAAACACTTGGACTTGAGTTGGACTTTTACCTTAGTGACTTGGACTTTGACCTGACTGGAACCTGTTTACTTGAAAACACTTGTTATTATTCATCATATTTAGCCTCGTTTTATTTATTTAAAAATTGACCACTTTTAAGCCATTAATGCATCCAGTATTAACAGAGACATCTCTCTGTGGGGTAGTGTGTGTGTGTGTGAGAGAGAGAGAGAGAAAGCCACAGTAAAGCCAATCAGATTAACCAGATAAAAAAAACCTGCCATCCTAACCCTCCTCCATCTCTCTAAACAGCGCTGCAGCTGACCATTTCTAACTTCTTTCATTCTTTGAGAACAACACAAGCTAAGCGCTAGCAGCCATCTTGGAAACTCCAAGGCCCAATCCCAATACTCGCACTTGCACACTTGGGCCCTTCAATTGCGCGTTCCCGGCCAGGGGTGCGAGTGCGTTGGGTAGCCTAAGTGCGGAAGTTGACCACGCCCATTTTGCACCCTTAATCTGCACTTTGCCCAAGTCTGCAGCGATGCAGAGTTCGGGCAAGGGTATTACCCACAATCCATTGCTGCGTGGGGATTTTGAGAAGAAGGCGGCGCAATGGCCCAAGTACCTTTTCTGAAAACATGTATTTTCAAGTGAAAGAAGTTCATTTTAAGACGAATAATGATATTTATTCATGCTCTGAATGTTTTAGACTAATATGTAAATGTGGACAGCAATGAATTTAAATGTAGTCAAATAACTGTTTGTTTGAAAGCTGTTAATAAAGACGCAATGCTCACTGTCCCAATTCGGCTATTATTTGCACACTTGTGTACTAGGCACTCGAAGCCTTACTGCGCACTTCCTCTAAGCGCACTTCACAGAAGGGTGTAGGGCGCAGTGCGAGTATTGAAATTGGGCCCAAGTCAACAGCTCTTTAACTAGTGCTTTCTAAACAACCTCACTGACGGAGTTCAAGTAACGACCCTTAGAAAAGGTCACTCGGGCCAGAGGTGGGTAGGTAAGAGATCCGAGCCTGAAGTCAATTTCTCACTTTATTTATGTTTAAGTAAAATCAGTTTCTATATTAAAACAAATCCCAGTATTAGAAGCATGGACTGGCTGCTGCTTGGCTGAATGTATTCTAGGATCAGTGGAACTTATGGTCCTCCAAAGCACAAGGATCAACCTTCAGTATTTCTGATTAACTTACAGGTTAGTCTACAGGCCGAGACACCAGATGAACTCTCACATCAAAGGGCGTCAAAAATGACTTCATAGACTTCTCAGATTGAAATGCCGGAAAACAGAAAACCCGAGTACTTTAAACGCTGAGATTGCGCGTGACCTGAAAGATTCCTCTTTAAAGGCCAAGAGAATGACAAATATGAAGTAATACACACACCTGAAGGCAATTTAGCCTCACCTAATTTCAGCTCCACACATCTCTGCCTCTCAATTACTTTTGACATTTCACATTTAGATGCTGGAATGTTTAGGAGGAAAAGAGCAAGACAAAGAAGTCCACATCTTTTTAAAATTCAACCCAATCCTCCTCCAAGCTCACCAAACAAAAGAAACATTAAGTGTGTATTTAATATTAATTTGAGTTATTTCCAAAAAGTGCTTCAAGGACATATTAAAACCACCCGACACCAACAGTCTCTGTGGATTTAGAGGCTAATTTAAATTGTGCATGAGCTTTTAGTTTTTGCTGCTAATAGATACTGTAGTATTTAGTTTCTGAAGAATTCTGTTCTTTTTGTTCCAGATTCATCGTATTTTTTTAAGAGTTTGTTTCATGAGGTAAAACCACACGTGGCACTTGTATTTGAGCACTATTGTATTTAGAAATACCAATTATTCTACAAGAAAATGAGATTCTTGCTGTTTAGAGGAGTGTTGCAGTAGGTCTTCAGATTAGAATTTAGTGCTTTCTGCCACTAAATACCTTTTCTGTTTTTCTGCTGTTTGTGATAAAAGACGGTGTTTAAATCATGTTGTGTGGACTGCAATCTGGTGGGTGTGTCTGCACCAAGGAGCAAACTCGGCTAATCAAATGTGAAGCCAACTAGGAAGTGACAAAAATTACAGTTCCACCCTCATCCACTAGGGGCCGAAGTGAGCAAATCCTCATTGACTCCTATGTAAAAAATGCCAACTTCACAGCAGAAATAAACATGTTTACAGCCTGGTTCAAACATCCATTTTAGGTTCAATAGGTCTAGTTTACAGTCATGACAATTCTTTTGTAACTCTTCCAGTTAGGTGTAATTAAATGCTTGAATTTATGAATAATTTATTTTGATTGACAGGTAGCATGAGCGTCAGAGCTAGCTCTAGCTGTTAGCTCCGGGGAAGACCTCAGCCTCGCGTTAATAGATGTTCGGCCATTTCGACTTTCTGAACTTTAGTTGTGTCCTCTGCGTGTTCGTGTTTGGATGTTAATCATGGAATTATTTGGACAAAGAGGGCACGCTGTGGTATTGATTGCACGAGGAGGAAAGCGTGGGCTCACGCGGCCCGTGTGCTTGACTGATCGCTGCGGTCTGAGACTGTGCTTGTATTTTAACAGTCAATGGTTAGCTCCTTGCTCCGTGTTAGCTCTTGGTTTGCTCAGATAGCTTGTAGCTACCTCCTTTTGCTCCTAGCTTAATGTTATCTTCAGGTTAGCTCGTAGCTACATCTGTTCAGTTTGAGTGTCAATCATTTGTTCCCACCCTCACAGCTCCACTCTCAGCTCCACCTCTTTGCCCATTTTTATATTTGTAGTGACGACAAGGTGGTGGTGGTGGGAACCATCCATTTGGCTTCAAACAAGCCTTTCAGAAAGCTATGGTTGACGTCACGGAGGGTCTGTCCAGTATTTCAACAGTCAATGGTTTACACAGACATATTATTAGTGCCTTGGTCTTTGTTAATCAAATGCTGAGCTGGAGCAGAAAGCTGCAGTAAATGAAACAATATCTGGAGCTGGATGTAATTCAGTCTCAGTCAATCACAAAGAAGTTTTACAAAGAACCAAAACGTTTGTGAAGAAATTATAAAAAAGAGCAGCTACTACCCAAAATTAAGAAATCAGGTTTATGATAATCCAAGGAAAATTTCCAACATTCTGATGTTAAAACTGTTTAGGAATATCAACAAGAAATGTTAAACCGGCTTGCAGTGGCTCATTTGGGTCACCCTGGTAACCTCACACCTATCTCTCTCAGATGCCATACATAAGTCAAGTCAAGTAGTCTTTATTCTGGACTCTTAGTCCAATTCACAGAAGTAAAAAGACATTGTACAGGTAAAATAAAATAAAATGAGCACAATATGACTAAAGCATAAGAGAACAAAACAAGAGATAAGAATAACAATAGTGTGAAAATAAAGTATAAATTATTGTAACTCCCTGTAATCTAAAAAAGAAAAAGACTGTTATACCAGTGTTTCCACATCTTTGACTGGTGACATATTGCACTGACACAGGTATTGGTTGGATTTACATAATGAGAGGCAGACAGAAAAACACCAAATTTCATCTGTTTCACAAAATGTGTGCGGGGAAATTTCTGTTTTGTTTTCTAATATTGTCTATGACAGACTACCAAAGTAATATGCACAACATTCCTGATTGAATGGCAAGTTTTTTTTTTCCCAAAGGTGTAACGTGTAAAAACAGACACAAATAAACAGACTCACAATGCATAAGCAGAAAATGGACAATTAGTTGTATTTGAGACACTTTTCACAAGTAAAAAGAGACGGATTGATCAGAGGTTTTAGAAAAGAGTTCATCGTTTACGAGTCTAGACTTGAGTCAAACACACATCTGGACTGCTGAGAAGCTCTGAATGTTGACAGTAACTTAGGTAGATGGATGGAAACTTGAGACTCTAAATCAGCCCATATAGGACTTGTTTTAGTGTCTGAGAGTCAAGCATTATCAGAATATTGGCTAAGGAAAGGAAAAGATGGTTTTATTTGTGTGAAAGACAGATTTATTGGCCTGGAGCTGTAGGAAAACATTGTTAAATGTTGCAGAAAATGCTGTGGAAGATTAGCTAATACATTCACGCATTTTATATTTTACTAATGAGCTGCACTGATTGCCTCTGCTGGAATAGTCCTTTTTTACATTCATAGTGTTAGGTCTTCATAAATGTGTCTTCTGCAGAAGCTCATTAATGACTGATTCAGTCATTACATCGGGTTATCGATGTAGGAAAATCATCAATGGGTGCAGGACAGTGAACCCTGAAGGCCAGGGTTAAGGACCTCAACTTTAGAAAGTTCTTTGTTGTTCTAAAGATTCTAGGAGAAACTCTTCATTTAGAGATATCTGGGGTGAACAGGTGTCTCCTATGAAGGTTGGATGTGAATGCTAGACTCTCCAGAGATGACATCAAGATCTCTCTTAGGATCACAAGCATCAACAACTCTTTTACAGAGATCAACAAACCTCCTTGTTGTGAAAATACAGAAAACCAAAGTGTAGCATATGTTTTACAGTTTCCCAGCTAATGCAGACACACGATAAGGTTTTCTGGTTTTATTACAAATGATCTTCATGGAGTTGTTTAAGTATTGAGCTAACAGATAAATGGTGAAGGTTCTCAGTTGGGTTCAAATTAAGGCAACTAGACTTCTTTGATTTCTTGAAGACATTTCGCTTCTCATCCGAGGAGCTTTGTCAATTCTGAATGGAATACGGGAGGGTCGATCTTATAAACTGTAGCTGTCTATTGTTGCTTAACGAGCCAAAACTGCCTGTGAATATCCCTCCTTCCTACCTCCTGAGGAGTCGTTATCATCGTTAGCCTTATCTGAAGCAGAGAAGCAAGCTTCTCTCTCCCCAGGCACTTGGCCAGCTCCTCAATGGGAATACTAAGACGTTCCCAGGCCAGCCGAAAAACATAGTCCATCTGGTGTATCTTTGCTCCGCATGTTGGTAAACAAAATGTTGGATCCTCACAAATTTTGATGAGTGGGGACTTGACAGGCGGTTCTATGCTAATTGTCCAATTGTGACATCATAATAGGGGGTTCTTTGAAACACCTTGTTTTAGACATGTAATACCTAAACCAAAAACTGACAGAAAAAGGATGGATGTTTTTTTCCCACATTTGGAGTGTGGCAGTACAGACCCACATGGCACCACAAGAAGGGTCAAATAGTCAGATTTGCATAACATGTCCTCTTTAAAGGTTCCAGAGTTCCAAACCACATTTACCTTGTTGTTGAATATTGGTGTGTAGTGTATTATACCAAAAAGCCTGTGCCACCTCCGCCTGCTTTCTTAGGTTAATGAGTAATTTTGTAATGGCTGCGGAGAAACGGTTCAGACTGAACAAAGATGAGATAACAAGTCATGGGAGCTGTAGCCCACTTAGACAAACCCCCTTAAATCTGCATGTCCCAACCCACTTCAACTTCTGCAATATATAACTGTTGGTGGCAGCAATGCTAACTGCTGAACAATGCTAGCCCAAGCTTCTGCTAACTTTGTTGTCTTTGTTGGATGAGAGGAAAACAACAAAGAAGAATGCCGGAGCACACACGTAGCGTTCTAGAGTGTACTGGTATTATCCAGAGTTTCAATGAATGCCAGATAGATTAATAGGTTGCCTATTGAGTTACCTGGATACCGTACACGGCTGAACACAGAGTTTCGAACTTCATGCAGTGTGATAGAGCCATCGGGGTAAACCAACCAATCAGCATGCAGCTCATTTAATATTCATGTTCTAGCAGAGTGGGTGGGGCACAACAGTCTTTTCATTACGGGGCTTTGTTATGGGGTTGTATTTGGCCATTTATCAGGGCTCTTGGGCCATTTTGAGCCCCAACAAGTTTGATGTTATATAGAGGGTCAAAGAACAGCTTCCAATTGTAAAAAGTTATTCTAGAGCCCTTAGACTGTGTAAAGGTGGTCCAGGGTGTTTGTGTCTCTTGTGGGACTCTTGACATGCCTTTTGTGTTTTGGTGGCTCATTAGTGAGGTTTGTGTGTCCCCAAGAACAATAATGAGAGGTTAGGGATGTTTTATTTCCTCAAAGTTTTAACAAAGGAAGAAGAGGACATACATTTGCAAATATGGAGATCCAGTTGCTCCAGATATAAACATGCTCCCATTTAAAGGATATATCTGTGATATCTGTGTGCGGGGTGAGGGTGTAAAGCTGAGTGCCAGAGTGATATAAGCCACAGTCTGGCCAACATGTATGACTAGATATTACAGGAGGTGAAGGTGAGGAGAGTTGAATGTAAAACACTAAAATCAATACCCTCCATCTTGTCTGCTGACACACACACACACACACACACACACACACACACACACACGAATGCACGCACGCACACACGCAATAAAATACATACACCCCTTGTGGAACCTTGGCTTGGCTGCTTGAACAAGAGCATGGATGCAAGTGCACTTACCAGTCCTTTCGTTAATTTTCTGTACCATTTTTTAGTTGAGACAAGGAAACATGTTGTAGTTTAAAGAATGCAGCACATTTTCATATCTGCTTCCCTTAAACCAAAGATGGAGGCTGGCTCTGAGATAAAAATGACTGTTTAACAGTAAAAACAGCTGAAAACTCAGAGAACAAACTTGTGTGTGTTCTCTGTCTGGACTTATCGTTGGTGGTGGAAAAGAGCCAGGTGACTGGATGTGAGAGATCAAAGTTCTTGTCTACCGTGCTTAGAATAAGAGTCGGGGTGGCTAGTTACCAAGACTCAGGATTTGCGTCCATCAGCGTAAGCCTCGGCTGCCTTTGTTCTCCTCAGACCCCGGTAAAGACTGCTGTTTCTCCCTCCCAGCACAGAACATTCCTGTTTGATTCACATCCTCAACATATTGTTTCATCTCTGGTGTTTCTCCTGCCTTTGGGACCAAGAGGGCTAAGCCTGAGAAGAGCTTGTTCTGGATAATCAAATCCTTATCTCAAAGGAGGAAAAATGCTGCCGACTTAAAGGACTTGGAGCAAAGGACAAGCAAGGAGGCTTAACTTTTATTTTCTCTGCCTCCATATTGTCTATTGAAACATCTTTTTGTGGGGTTGAGGTCTTTGTCCCTTTTAGTTTTCGTTACAAAATATAAATTCTGTGTATTTTTTGGCTGTGCATGGGAGCGATGTAAAAGCACCTGCTTGAGTGCCAGTCTCAAAGCCAGGCTTTACTTTGCCCGTCCCTCCCCTCCCTGCTCTTGTCTCTCCCTCTCAGTCCATTTTCTCTCACTATAAATGCTCAGCAGATGTTCTGTTCCAACCTGCTTGTCTTCATGACAGAGAATGGGAGGCTCCTGCGTTTGAAAGCCTCTGAGACGACGAACTGGCTTCTTGGAGAAGATACTGGCAGGAGAATCAGAGAACACCCGAACAGAATAAGGCATCTAACTTTCAATGCTATGGAAAAGTAAACTTGGAATTTAAAACACCTTTTAGAGGCAGTTTAACTTTTGTTATCTTTGATGGTACACTCAAAACAAAGTCCAACAAATCAACTGTTAAATAAGAGTAACAGTAACATACATCCCCTCAGCCTTTGATAATGAAGGTCAGTATGATCCACCATCACCTTGGACCACACAACAGTGGCTCTGCAGTAACATGGTACCAGTCTCATACTTGACTGTTTCAGGAAAATAGGAATGGACCATCAAGATTTCGTTCAGCTATGGTTAGTTGTGTTTTGACTAAGGTTTCTATGTAGAAACCTGTCCTGTCCTGGCAGTAGAGGCAGACAAAATGGTTGATCCGGGTGCCATAACATGCCAGAGCAGTCTTCTCTACAGCAGTAGGGAGGTGGGGTATTTCTCCTGTGGCGCAGTAGTCTTTATTATGTTTGTGGCATGTTAGACCGCATTCGCTTACGACAGCATGTAGTTGTTTCAGTACGATCATGAGCACATTTCTAATGGATAATGGTTGGGAATTAGGGGTGTGCCATCTTAGTTACTTCACGTTTTGATTCAATTTTGATTGAGGGTCCTATGATTTGGTTATTAAACGATTACCACTATTTTTGATTTTTTTTTTAACCGGTTAGGGTTTTTTCCTCACGTCATGCCTTTTTAATACATTCAAATTAAATCAGCACACATTAATTCAAGTTACCAAATACTTTTTACTCCACTATGTTATTCATGTAAAAATGAGCACATACCCAATATACTTTTGTATGAAATCTACAGGAAAAACTTGAATAATGAAAATGAAAGTAAACATGGGCAGTCAGTTTTGCTTTTGTAAATAGAAAATCTGAATAGAACAGCTGATTCTTGTGTAAAGTTCTATTATTGAAGGCATTTTTATTTATAGATATGCTGTTACTAGATTATGAGTAATAGAAATGCTAATAAAAACACACACACACAAATGAAACTGGAAAAATTAGAATATGGTACAAAAGTTCATTTATTTCAGTAATTAGACCGAGAGACCATTTAATGGCTCAGGAATCCTTTGCAGGTGTTTTCAATTTTCAATTAACTCTATTTTTAAGAGTCACAGAACATTGTGTTCTATGATCAGGGCCCACTGTCCTGCATGTTTTCCATGTTGCCCTTTACAACACCAGTGTTCCCCTGCTGACACACACCTGACTTAAATGACTGAGTGATTAACAATCATCTGCAGCACTTGATGTTCTCCTGAGGAGGCAGTACAAATATATGTAAATCAGGTGTCCTGAAGCAGAGACATGGAAAACATGCCAGGGTTGAGAAATACTGTCATAGGGTGGCCACATGTCCCACTTTGTGTGGGACATCCATCCATCCATCCATCCATCCATCCATCCATTCTCGTCCACTAATCTGGAGTCGGATCACGGGGGCAGCAGCCTAAGCTGGGAGGCCCAGACTTCCCTCTCCTCAGCCACTTGGTCCAGCTGCTCCGGGGGAATCCCAAGGCGTTCCCTGGCCACCCGAGAAACATAGTCCCTCCAGCGTGTCCTTGGTCTTCCTTTAGGTCTCCTCCTGGTTGGACATGCCCGGAAAACCTCACTAAGGAGGGATCCTGACCAAATGTCCGAGCCACCTCGACTGGCTCCTGTTGATGTGGAGGAGCAGCGAATCTACTCCGAGCCCCTCCTGGATGACCGTGCTTCTCACCCTATCTCTAAGGAAGAACTCAAACACCCTAGCCTAGTGAACTAGACCAAATTCTTGCTTTGCAGAGTTTGGTCTAGGCACGCTTAATAGGAACCCTCGCTGCCTGTGGCTGTCCAATCACAGCTCGCTATAGTTTTGGTTGGGCCAATCACAGCGCTCTATATTTTGGGCCAATCACAGAGCGGGAGTAGCCGATGACGTCAGCGCTGCGGCTGTGAACCCAAGCAACATGGCAGCAACGCAGGAACCATGTTAGTTTGAAACGGCTTTGTCATCAACATTGGATTATTTAGACTCCAACGTGCGTAAGTCTGTCTGATATACTTAGCAGCTTCTTATTTTTATCAAACAAAGTAGTGCAATGTCCCAGTACACCTGATATTCACATGTTTTTATACAAAAATGACAGAAATCATTGATGTTAGACGCCATTGCTGCCTCCCGCTTATCCGTCGCTTTGATTACGTCACGTTGTTCATTACTCTGATTGGTCCTAGCGCTATCCAATTGCGTGCTGACATTTTGAAAGACAACCGTAGATCCTGCCTCATGACTGAGAGCCGTCAATGGTTCGTGGCCAGACTATATATTCACATATATAGGATGGCTTGCCAGGCTACAAACACCCTGCAAAGAAAACTAATTTTGGCCGCTTGTATCCGCGATCTCACTCTTTCGGTCATTACCCAAAGCTCGTGACCATAGGTGAGGGTAGGAACGTAGATTGACCAGTAAATCGAGAGCTTTGCCCCCCGGCTCAGCTCTCTCTTCACCACGACAGACCGATTCAACACCCGCATTACTGCAAACGCAGCACCAATCCACCTATCAGTCTCATGCTCCATCTTTCTCTCACTTGTGAACAAGACCCCGAGATACTTAAACTCCTCCACTTGGGGCAGGACCTCATAACTGACCTGGAGAAGGCATTCTACCCTTTTCTGATTCAAGACCATGGTCTAGTATTTAGGGGATCTGATTCTCATCCCAGCTGCTTCACACTCAGCTGCGAACTGCTCCAGCAAAAGCTGGAGATCACATTTTGATGAGACCAACAGGACCACATCATCTGCAAAAAAGTGGACCTGATCCTTAGGCCACTAAACGGATCCCCTCACCACCTTGGCTATCTTGTCCATAAAAGTTATGAACACAATTGGTGACAAAGGGCAGCCTTGGCGGAGTCCAAGTCTCACTGGGAACGAGCCCGACTTACTGCCGGCAGTGCGGACCAAGCTCTGACACCGGTCATACAGGGACCTAACAACCCGTATCAGAGGGCCTGGTACCCCATACTCCCAAATAACCCCCCACAGGGTCCCCCCAAGGGACGCGGTTGAACGCATTCTCCAAATCCACAAAACGCATGTAGATTGGTTGGGTGAACTCCAACGCACTCTCCAGGACGCCCATAACCCCTACTACTGGAAGCATCAGCGGCGCGGAATGGCAGCGGAAAATCACTGCTTCAAATAGAATCCATCATAGTCTGTGGGGGTGATTTAAACCAGCCACGATGCAGCAATTTTCAGATGCGTCCCAGAAGCAGCACGCCGCGCCGCAAAAGATAGGGTCGGGTTCTATTTTTGCCACTTCTGGGATGCTAGACAGGAAATCACATGCGGTTTCAGTGTAAAACATCTGGTAATTTTCAAACTAAAATTTATTGCAGCGATGCGATTTCAAATCTATGTAGATTTTGTCAATACGTGTGACCTCACATCTTATTTACTCCATGCATCATTCTAGAAGTTCAGCGGTGTGTTTTTCATGGGTTTAATCCTGGCAGTGGAGAGGAACGACATCAAAAAGCAAGGTCAAATGTGATTTCCTTTTATTTGGTTTAATGGCGGATGGCATAAACAAACAGTGGCCTTTGAAGTATTGAGGGATTTTGTGATCTTGAGTCCAGCGAGAAGCACGGTGGAGAAGCTGCTCTGTGGCTGAGACACTCCCAGTGTGGACTTGTGTGCAGCGGAACACGCGGGAAAACCGTTCCATGACGTTGATGCTTCCAGTGTGAAGTAGGGGAAAGGTTTCTCTACAGGAGTGTCCAATAGTGAGTGTGAGAGGCCACAGACCTGCCCCCCAAGACCCTCAGAAGACATGGAAGAGATCCAAGCCACAGACATCCAGAGGTTCCCCTGGAGCATGGAAACCCCAGAGAGTCTGCCCCCGGAGCGGCAAACACCCCAACTCAGATCCCCCCCCCCGCACACACACACACACACAAACACACACAATAGAGGAGAGGAGAGACAAATAAAAAATTCTCCTAAACACAAATGATGCACAACCACTGCTTTGACAAAAGAAAAAACAAAACCTCAAGTTTTTGGTATCTTTAATTCCCCAAATCCATGAATAATGACCAGGCATGAAGCTGATACATCAGAATCTCTAGCAGTTTGTTAAATCTTTGTAAAATACCAACAAAGCATAGTTGAACCAAAAGCCTAGTTTCCAGAGGGGGGAATGTGACAGTCATTGTGTTTCCATACAAAATTGGCCTTTTCAGGACTTTCAGAACATCAGCATATCGCGACTGCTTCGGCAGTGAGTGATGTCACTGATCAACACCACAAGGCATCCATAGACATTAATAACGTTAAAAGTTTCATTCTGTCAAGGTATGACATAATTTCATGCATTCAGGATATGGGGAGAGCGGCTGTGATGTAAAGTGTGGCACTCAATGAGCAAAAGAAGTGCAGCATAAAGCAGTGTAAATTACAGAAATGTGGGGGATTTCCAAGGCATTTTTCAATGTTGTGAGTTTAGAAATGATTTTAAAGTAGCGTCAATGCTGCTTCTTTTGTTTTCCTTCCATTTTCCACAAGCAACTCTTCCAATTTTCCGGTTGTTTTGGGCGACATCTGCCGATGTAATTTCCTACTGAGTTAAAACCAGTCAGAGTGAGTTAAGCACAAGTAGGGTTGGGCATCGTTTGAATTTGAACGATTCCGGTTCCGATTCCAATTCCTCGTTTCGATTCCGGTTCCTATCGATTCTCGATTCCGATTCGTTCAAGATGCGGGGTTCAAAAAAATGTTTTAAATGAGCCAGCTGACCATAGGTCTTACTTGATGAAATAGTTTGAACTTCAACATGAATTTTTATTCTATGAACAATAACATCACCTTAACTTAGACAAAAACACGTTTTCAAGAAAGAAAAAAAGACTTCAGTCAGACAATCAGTGTGTTTGTTTCTGACCACAACTCACAGCCTCCTACAAAGTCTGGGAGCTGAAGAAGCCTCTAGGATGAGAGGCTAAATATCTTCATGATAACCAGAAAAGTCCAGCAGTGTTCAGCTAAAACTCTCAGGATGATCATGTCCAGGATGAGTGAGAATAAGTGAAACTTAAATGTAGCTGCTGTCAGTGACCATCTAGCAGATTTTAAAAACTAAAACTCTCCACAGACTGAATAGTGCAGAAAAGCAGAAAATAATCTCACAACTTAGCGTGTTGAGATGTATTATTGGAGATTTATTATTATTATCATTATTTTATTTGTTTATTTGTTTGCCGCATCAGCTCTTAGATTAGCTGCGTCAGCTGTTTTTATTTCTGCAGTGAGCCATAAAACTCACCTCACTCCACCCGGAGTTTGTTCTTCTAACCTCGTATTAAATCCACGGTAATGACGCATTTTAATGAGCTTCCTCTGTGCGGTATTTTTCGTTGCAGGATGCAAAGCTTAAGCCTGGTTTATACTCTCTGTGAGCTCCGCAACGGAGAGACACACACGGAGCGTCTGAAAGGTTTTCACATTCGAACTTCTGTTCAGGCAGCGGAGTGCTGCAAAGCAATTCCCCGCCAGGACAACAAAGGGCGTAGCGCTATTTTGTGATATCCTGCCACCATGACACTCATGTATCCAGTTCACGATAGTGTATTTACTCATGTTTTTATATTGTTTTAATGTATTTCAGAGACTTTTTAACACGGACTAATTTGTCCTTCATTCTCCTCCACCTCTTCATCCAGTCGCCACCTCTAAACCCACGTTTCCCGTCGTTTCCATCCACGTTTGCTCCATATTTTGTGCTCCTTCAGTCACGGGTGAATAAACGTTCATATTTTCGGACTTTTCCGCGATGCGTTCTTCAATCTATTATGGGTCTGCCGCTAAATATTTTTTTACTTATTAACGGAGCAACGGCGGTGCTGGTGACGAAGTTACAGGAAGCGTCATCCTGACCAATCACAAGCTTGCGGTCTCCGTCACTTTCGACGGATGTTTAAAATTTGGGGCATGTCTCCGTCACCCTCCGCGAGCCAGTCGGAGAGCCCTTGCACCGACGCAAAATGGCGGTGCGTGCGTCCGTTTCACGCAGACGGATCGAGTATAAACCAGCCTTTATATCACTTTCACGGAGTAAAAGTTCGGCAGACGTGTTTGTTTACATTTTTGCCGTTGAGCGCCGCACAGTGTGAGAGAAGAGGGGGAGACGCGCCGCTGCACTCAGGGCCTCTGCAGCTGCAGCAGGAGTGACAGGTCAGCTGATCAGCAGGTATAGTCGGCTCTGAAAGGCGTTCATTAGAATTTGTGCATCACGTTTTTTCCGGTTAAAGTCACTTTAGAACGCCTCCGCATCTCTGCAGCTGCATATTTTTCATGATTGCGCGGTAATGCAAACACTTCCGGCGGATTGTACTTCCGGTCGGCGGACTGGGAATCGAAACTAGGAATCGAAAGTAAGTAAGTGACTCTACTGGGCCATTTCTGAACACATTTTCCAGTCCAGGTACTTAGTTGGTCTTTGAAATTGCCCATAAAGTGGTTTTACCGGCCGGCCTGATGAAACGGAGACACACGCAGGCCCAGAAGCTTCGGTAAATTTAGCCTGAAGTTCTGATAGTTCAAACAGGCCAATAATGATCAGTTTCTTGTGTGATTTAGGCTAAAACTCCTGGTGTCATTTTGGTCTTTTCTGAGTGAACCAAATGTGAGAGCTACAGGAAAAAATTGTTGGATTAAGCAGTTCTTTCTTCATTTTTCAGGCATCAAAAGAGACTATTCATTTTACTAGAGAATATTAACCAACTCTGTAGTTTCAACAGGCCTTCACTCTGCCTTTGGTCCCTAATTCAACTCTGCTAGGCTCAGGGATTCCAAGCTGAATGTGTAGGAAGAAGAAAATAGAAGAGAGGAGGTTAAAAAAAGGAAAACACTCCACAGCCTGCCTAACTAAATGATGGTGTTAGGATTATTGGGGACCACCAGTTCAGTGAAGCAGAAAATGGGAATATGCTTGTGAGGGCATGCCGGTTTACTTGAGCGGGAACCGCAGGCTCCCTGAGAGACCGACGGGGCAACCTCAGCAAAACATTCAGCCAGGGGAAAAGTGTGCCACGCTGCACTGAGGAAACCTCGCTTTAACTCATTGGAATTCAACGTGAGCAGAAACGCATTTCAGCATCTTATTGAATTCTGGATTCTCAACCATATGACTCGACTAAATTGAGCGCGGGGGGAAATTAATCACAGACAATAATCGAGCTGTAATGAATTTTTTAGAGTTCACATTGCATCCATTCTTAAATCACACTCAGTGCTAAAGTGCTTTTTAAAAAAATCTAATTAGCTTTCTCCAAATACCTACAAAGAACCGAGGCTCAATTTATTCATCCATCTCTCCTTATTATTCTTCTTTCAGAAGTTATTAAGACAAGTGCCGATGGTCAACTTTTACAGATTATCTCTAATAATAGTGTGATGAACTCAGGTGAACATTACATTGCACGTTCTCTCCAGGATCACTTTTAATTAGTTGGATGGCAAGTTTATTAAGTGAATTATTTTTATTTAAAATTGACTGAAAATATATAAAAAAAAACACCACAGAGGGAGAGACAAAAAACCCAAACAGCTTGTATAAAACTTATTACTTATATTATAGCATCAGCACTAATAACTGCTTTAAAATGCATGCTACTGAATAAAAAAAATAAAAACAAACCAAGTTAACACTTTGAACTGTATATCACATGCTGCTTTTCTAACCAGAGTTATAGTTTATTGAAAGACACAAAGAAACAGGCATACATACTGTTACGAACCAGACCGTCTGTGGTCTGGGTAACAATAAAAGAGGCAAGTTCAGATGGTAAAATCATGGCAAGATGTTTTATTAACAAAAGTAACCAGATGCAAACACAAACTAAACTGGCAGGTAACAATTAACAAAGGTCTCATACAAAACAGCAAACCAAAACCATGCAAAGTGATTGTCTTAGTCTGCTTTAAGCAGCTTGTCAGAAAGACATCACATTACTGGCACTCAAATGTATACTTAACCCACAATTACTCTCAATCGGCTATCAGAATGAATACTGAATTGTTTGCTAAAACCTTAAGAGACCAAACTAGAGAAATTAACACAAAATAAACCACCGCCGGGGGGCCAACAGCACAGAAAACCGCTCTGTCCTGCTGCTCCTAGAATCTGAGGTGTGGCTGGGCTTTGTAGCAGTGTCAGGGCTGATTGGAAGTTGGGACAGCTGGTGCACACAAAGTGGAGGCCATTAGTGGGAGTGGAGCCATGTGCTACAGGTGCTCTCCTCACACACTCAGAAAGGGAGAAAACAGAGGAAAGTTTAAAAAAACACAAAACAGCCAAGGGCTGTAACACATACCGTACCCCAAAAAGCCAAATATGGATGATAAAAGGACTGCAGCTGCGATGGACTGGCAACCTGTCCAGGGTGTACCCCGCCTGTTTGCCCGGTGACTGCTGGAGATGGGCACCAGCCCCCCGCGACCCTGCGTGGATAAGCGGTTACAGAAAATGGATGGATGGAAAAGGACTGCAGTTTAAAGCAACATTCCGCAACTTTTACACCTTAAAATTATGCTTTTTTGTAAAGTTTTTGCGTCATAGTAATATCTATTATATTCATTTTCATACCTGTGATAGTATTCGGGGGTCCCACGTCTGTTTACTGCACTATACAGTTTTTGTGCTTCAGGTAGCGCCGAAAGTACTGACTGGGTGTCGTTTTACGGCAGAATATGGCAAGCCAAAGGGATAAAAAAGCACTCATTCTAAATGCGCCTTATGTCTGCCAAAATATGCGTCTTGAACGTGCGTTTTGACGCCAAATGGGGCAATAACTCGCATGTTCTATAGCAAGCATTATGTCCGCCAAAACGCGCATCTTGAACGAGCGTTTTGGCGGGCATAATGTGAGTTTAGAATGCGCATTTTTTTTTTATCCCTTTGGCTTGCCATAATTGTATAACGTAGACTCGTGGTTTAGCAGTGGCAGATTCACCAAAGAAAGCTAGAAATCCCTGATCAGAGGAATCTAGGAAAAGAAAAGAAGAACATGATAGAGCAAGAGCAAAGACCAGAGTTTATTTTGGGCCGTCTTTTCCTCGCTGGAGAGCTCTTTTAGAAAGAAAGGCATGAACTACGGACTCTAACCTAGCCGTGCTGCTAATGGCTAGGTAAGTAATAAATGATATCACCAGGGTTATTGTGTTTGGTCAGGCATAAAGTTGTTATACAGTCCTGATAGAACTATTTATTCAATGTGTGGAGGTGGAAAAGTTTGTTTTCGTTGTTTTGCCTGACATTAGGAATGTAAACATGCCACTTTTGCCCAAGAGAGAGATTTAATGTTATGACAGTGACGTTACGCAGCAAACCTCTAGAAGGCGACAGAGACCATATAACTGCAAAGTTGCGGAATGCTGCTTTAAACTCCGTTGATTCCATTAAAATTTAAGAATTCACAAAAATAATTCAACTATGGCTACTTCATTATAGAAATATATTAACATGTATTTAGAGCAAAACTGATATGATTACATATTGTGTTTGGAAAATCGTATTGCAGTTGAGCTCGCCAAAATAAGAGCATCAAAGGACATCCGAAGAACTAGACTGTTTACATTCAGCTCTGCTGATTTGACATTCCTACATCCTTATAGTTTCCCATTTTAAATTAAATGTTTACTATGATCACAACTAAGACTTGTCATATAGCCAATGTTTGCATCAAGGGTGTGCAGAGGTCATCTGTTTAGGGGTAAAAAACCCCATAGACAAATAGCTTTTACTGGGCCTTTCCACCGAACATGTAAGCATTGCATAAAGTCAGTGAAATGTAGTACATAGCAATTACCTGCCGTTATAGTGGATGGGTGCGTTTTTTACCAGCCGCGAAGCTGGAAGCATCCCAAAACCATAGGTACGCGCTGCTTATGCTTCAAGTCTATTTATACGCTCTTCGCTTCCAGAAAGAGTCAAACTCCGCACTTTAGATCGGGCAAGACAGGAAGTCAAACATGAAAGCAATGTAAAACATCTGGAAACTTTCAAAATCAAAGTCACATGCAGATTTCCAGTTGCTTAACTAGTAAAAAAAAAAACACAACAGGGGCCTCATTTATAAAGCTGCTTACGCACAAAACAGGGTCTGAAAACTGCATAAGTGACTTTCCACGCAAACTTTGTGATAAATAAAGAAAGCCTTGATGGAAAAATATGGCAGCTTTAAGCAAATTTTGGACCTGGCATAAGCACATTTTGGAGACGGTGAGATGGTTCCTCCCTCCAGTGGGAAGGGGGCTTGTGGATCTGGGTAGACCCTGAGGCGTCACTTTAATTTACGACCCTCTTAAGTGATTTGGGACAACATGCTCCTAATGATGCACGGGTGTTAATAGAACAGAGAAAAGTTGATAAGTTATCCAAGAATGTCAATTTTGTCAGAACAGCATTGAAACACATTACAGAAACTTTTATCACAGATTTTGTGGGTGTGTATTTAAAAATGTTGGAGAGTCACTTTTAACCACATGCGGCTGTTTTAGTGTTGATTCTACAAAACGACCCCAAAGAAGGCAGAAGAGGGCATTGTTTGATAGGAAAGACAAAATAAAAGCATGTTTTTAAAGCAGAATGTGATAAAATGATTTTACAGCTCCAAATGCAGCTAATAATTAAACGACAACTATTCACCCTCTGTCCTTCAGGCAGATCCTTAATCCCTCAGGGCTTTGTGATTTTTAGGCCTTTATTAATGATTTTAGGTTATTTATTTATTGTAGGCGCACCTCAAGAACACATTTGGTTCTTTCACAAATCTGACATGCTGTTAAATGACAAAAATCAATGAGATTCAAGTTGATCTCGTTTCCAAAGATCTTCTGTTGAAATATAATTATTAACGATTGATGAATCCATTCACATTGGAAACAGGACGTAAAAACCTGTAAGGATCAGTCAGCAGCATTTGTTTATCACTGTGTTGTTTTTAGACACACTCTGCCGCTACTGAGTTTCTGAATAAAACAGTGGTTTGTCAGACAGGAAGCCAACGCACCATCTATGATGGCTGCTGAAACAAAGCAGCACCTAAGGCAATTTGTGTCACTGCTGGGAGTTGCTGTTGGGTCTAGAGGTGCATCTCAGCAGCTCCACTCCACCACTGAGACAGTAAGAGCAGTTGTCTGGGATACACATGCATTTAGCCCTCATCCTCTTCCTTGCCTGTGCCTGCAGGCTGCGTGGGCCCATTTTAACAGCACAGCAGCAATCAAGTCAACATTTTCACTTTCTGTTTGTCGCCTACGGAATCAAACCCCACAAAGCCCTCACTGTCGTCCCAGTTCAACATGCCAAAGAGCTGTGCACAATTACTGATTCCCATGTTCCTACAGTGAGCCCCGATGAACATGCACTCATGATCCTGTCATATCTGGGCTGGTAAGAGGCTTTGTTTTTGTTCACAGTGTTTTTAATCTATATGGAGCTTTCCAAGAAGAAATTTCACAGTTTGTGTCTTCAGCAGCTTCAGGCTGAAATGGAAATTAACTTACAGAAGATTTGCTCACAATATTGTCAAAATTAGAAGATAGGAAAATGTCAACAAATGGCACTGTACTTTCTTCCTACCCTTGTGCATTTACTCAACACATTTAGAGATGATCAGAAAAACTAAATGTGTCACACACTTTCATTAAATATATCAAACAGAATGTGGAATGTTATCTTGTGTAGTACATGTTTAATCAAACCTGTATGCTGGTGATATAAAGAAAGACAGCAGTGGGCATTCGCCAACTGCCTGAATCAGTTCGTAAGTGTGGCATAACAATGTTGAAATCACAGAAAAATAGTTATAGACAAGTCGATTTTCTATTACCAATGTTAGTATTTTACTTGTCATGGTGACAAGGAAGGACTTAACAGTGGCTGTGTCCAAATCCAGGGGCTGCATCCTTCAAAGGAGGCAGTTTAAGGTTGTAGGCTGTCCAAATTTAAAAGGTACTCATAATGCGTCCTCAAATCTTCTCCGGATTTTGAGGAGAGATCTGGGGTATCCTCTTCGGCAGTGCTTTAAGTGGACCAGTACACACCGGTACTGTAATTTTACCTCTCAGGACATTTTTTTTAAGAGTACCAGAAGTGTCGGCACTTCCCATCAAATTCTGTCTCCAGTTCTGTTCATCATCCAAGGAAAATAAGAAAAATAATCATGCATGTGTAGGGCCGCTGACGCTCGGAAAGACGGCCCTGTAGGTTCCGGATACGAGGAAGAGCAAGCAACTGGAAGGACCCAAAGAACAGACAGGAAACCAGCTCTCCAAAGACGATAAACACTTTATTGGGAAGAGCAAGGACACTATTAAAAGTCCACAGGTTAAAAACCTGAAGAAAAATAAAAAAGCAGTCCTATAGACTGGCACCGCTGGGTCATCCACCATAAAAGTTAATCAAATGTCCTAAAACTGGTCCAGTACATCACCAGGGTGGGGCAGTCTCCAGCTTGAGGAGCCACCCCTTTGGCTCCAGCTGACTGTGTCCACCCAACACGCAGCTAGGACCCAGTTAGCTCCACAATTGTCCTTTGGCCCTCGAGCACCCAACCGATTTCCTACAGCAACCTGCTCACGATGCTGCCAAGGCTTTGGTGTCCTCCTCTCGCCCTCCGATACGCACACCTCCGATCTCCCGCAGCTCCCTGGCACCAGCTCAGCTCCCTGGACATGTTATGCCCTCCATGGCCCAAGGCCTCTAATAGAACACAGAAGCACGAGCACCACCATTGTGCCACTCACGTGTGTGGAGAGAGGGCAACCCACGATCCTCCACACCTGGCGCTTGTCCTCCTTCCAGGACTATGCTCCGGGTGCCAATCTGTGTTCCGGGGGTGGGGCGCACGTGTCCATGCTGGCTGCCGCCGTCCAGGGTGCGTCCCTCAGTCAGTCTCATGTCTCTGGACTTTGGTCTTTCCTTCCTCAGCTCCTTTAATTGGGTGCCAATCACTCAATTAGTCTGTTGCACCTGTGGGCATTCCACACCTGTTCCCATCAGCTCAGGTTAAAGTGTCTCTGGGAAGCTTCACAAAGGGACAGACACTCAAAAACACAAATCATACCAAGAATATTGCAAACATAAATCATGCAACATAAACCAAATCTTCAAATTCCACTTTGTGACACATGAGCTCATATGATAGATCCCGTAAATTATCTGCATTTGATATAGTGCCTTTTAAGGTTCTACAACTCCCCAAGGCGCTTTATAACACAGTCATTCACCCATTCACACACACATTCACACGCTGATGGTGATGAGCTGCATTGGAGCCATAGCTGCTCTGGGGCACACTAACAGAGGCAAGGCCACAGATCACAGGTGCTACCAGTCCCTCCGACCACCAGAAGGGTGGGGCTCGAACCTGCAACCCTTTGGTTACTTGTTCCTCTGCCACCATCGCCACTATAATAATAATCATATCTGTTGTCCCAGAATGAAAAGATACTGTTTGTTGTTCATGCTTATGTTTTCAGAGTTGCACACGGCACGCTGGCATTCCTGGGAAGAGGGTTTATGAAGTAGAATAAATAATGTAAAAATGATGCATTCACACTTTACAGCAAGTCAATCTGTTTATGTGCCATTCTGTAAACATTCAGCAACTGTTTTTGTTGTGCTGGAATCCTGCATGCAAACCGATACTGAGTAAAAAAAACCTCTAAAAATAAACTGGACTTAAATAATGTGTGCTTAAAAATAGATATTTCAAAGGAGATTAAAGCTAAACTTAATCATGGCTTTGACTCCATAAATTGAAGCTGTGCCCAGATGTTTAGATAGGTGTCTCATACTTCACAATGTGAGGAAAAAATAAAGGGTCGTCTGTGAGTGTGGGAATGAGATGAAAAGCATGAAAAATGACAGCAATGTCTTTATTTATAAGGAGAATATATTATGGAAAAGTCTTATTTTTTCCTGTAGAAATCAAGTATTTTGCTGTCAGAACCGACTCAAAAAGCCACTTTTGCTTCAGGTTACCTTTTATTTCTTTACTTCATTTTGCTTCAGCAGTAGACACTGAAGTATTAGGAAATTACAGATTTCTCCAAACATTAGAAAGAATTGAGCTAATCATTCTTCATCTGTGATTTCTCAGATTGTATAAGTAACTAGGACAGCTACTTTCATATCAATTTTTATTTCCAGGTAAGGAATGAAAGTTCAATTTTTCATTGAATGCGTTATTAACTCAATTCAATTCAGTTTATTTATATAGCGCTAAATCATGACAAAAGTCGTCTCAAGGCACTTCACAAAGTAAACATTCCAATACAGTTCAGTTCATTATGCCAATCAGTATAAAGTTTCCTATATAAGGAACCCAGCAGATTGCACCAAGTCACTGACTAACGCCAGTGTCTACAACAACCCTCATGGCTATTTCCTCTGGTCTTTGAGTGATGGTGCTGCTGTGACAAGTGAATTTCCCCACTGTGGGATCAATAAAGTTTATTCTATTCTATTCTATTCTATTCTATTCTATTCCCAAAAAAGCTGTGAAGCAACTGCAGCTTATTCAGAATGCTGCTGCTAGAGTCTTAACAAGAACCAAGAGAACCGAGCACATCACTCCTGTTCTTAAATCTCTACACTGGTTACCAGTAAACTACAGAATCCATTTCAAAGTACTACTACTAGTTTAAAAATCCCTCCATGTCATGGGGCCAAAATACATGTCAGATCTCCTTCCTATATACACACCCAGCAGGGCTCTGAGATCCTTAGGAAGCAGTCAGCTGGTAGAACCCCGGGTCAGAACCAAACAGGGTGAAGCTGCTTTTAGCTACTATGCTGCACACAGATGGAATCAGCTTCCTCATGACCTCAAACAGGCCCCAACTCTAGTACCTTTTAAATCAAAATCTTCTGCACTGTAACTGTTTGTCTTTTTCTAATTTTTAAATCTGAAATTAATTTGTGTATTTAATTTGGTCTAAATGTATGTGTGTATTTTAATTGTGCTGTCACGTTGATTTTAATGTTCATGCTATTCTTGCTACTGGAAAGCACACTGAATTGCCTCCATGTATGAAATGTGTTTTATTACATAAACTGCCTTGCCCTCTACTGTAGACACCTCTTATATGGAGAGACCAGTCGTCTGCATTGCTCAGGAGTGATCCTTGCCCATTCTTCCAAACAAACACTCTATAAATCTTGAAGGTTCATTGGGCCTTTTTACTGAACTTTGATCTCTCCATAGATTTCTATGGGATGTAGGTCAGGTGAATGACTGGGCCATTCAAGCAACCTGATTTTCTTTCTTTGAAACCAGTTCATTGTTTCCTTGGTCTTGTGTTTGGGATCATCTTCTTACTGAAATGTCCACCCTCTTTTCATTTTCAGCTTGTCAGACAGCAGCAGATTTTTATCCAGAATGTCCCGGTACATTTCTCCATTCATCCTGCCTTCAATAATATGAAGTCTGCCAGGACCCCACACCATGATACTTCCACCCCCAAACTCAACTGTTGGTACGGTGTTCTTGGGGTGGTGGGCAGAGCCATTTCTTCTCCCTTAACATGGTGTGTAGAAAGAATGACAGCAAAAAAGTTCCATTTTGGTTTCATCTGACCATACTATAGTCTCCCAGTAATCCACAGGCTTCTCCAAATGCTGTTTCACAAACTTTAACTGGGCTTCAATGTGCTTTATTTTCAGCAATGGAGTCTTGAGTGGTGAGCGTGGATGGATGCCATGGCAGTTCAGTGCATTGCTTATAGTTTTATTTGAAACAACAGAACTTACTGATGCAATTCAGCCTTTACAATAAGACCAGCCAGAATGATCCTAGTAGGGAGAGAGAAAAATATCAGATTCATGCACCATCATTCAGCTCAGTCTGTCAAGACTGAATCACCGCTGAATAACAATACTTGTTCATTTAAGTCCAAATCCATACACAAAAGAGTCTTCATGCACAGATTTGCTTGGAGATGATTCGAAGTCCTGTTAGGTGTTGTTTAATGATATTAACAAATTCTAATGAGATAAATCATGAGTTGTTGGTCTTCTGTGTTTTCAGCATGAAGGACTTAGGGCACTTTCACACCAGCAGTCTTTGGTCTGGGCCACAGTTCATTTCTTCAGATAGACCGCCATCTTTGAACAGATGTAAAAGTTACTCTGATATTGACCAAATGTGTGAACTCTGGTCCTGATGAATATGAGGCTTGTAGGTCCTGCCCAAGGTATGAAAGCTTCCTTAGAATATCTCGGCTATGATAAGGAACTCACCAAACTTCAAACTGTCAACATTAAAAACATTCGCACGAGAACATTTGTACAAATGTTTAGATTGTAAAAGGACACAACTTAGAAAGATCAAACAAGGACTTTCAGCTAATTTTCTCATATTATCTCATTCAGCTCTGCATACCTGTCAGATACTTTATCACCTTGTAATAATCAAATGGACAACAGTATACTAGTAGCCTTTTGTTTTAAGACATGTTCTGAAAGAATTTCTAAGAAAGAAACAATTAATGAATTGAGCTCCTGTGGGATATGTTCTTGCATGGTTCTGATGGCAAAAAGGAGAGACTAGATTTATAAAAGGAAACAAGAACAAGAATTACTAAGATTTGATAGCTTTATCCCTATTGAGACACACACTTCTCATACAGGGCTCAAGAAAGTGAGTTCTGTAAAGGCTTCTTGTTTTAAGTGATGGACATTTGTTGCCTTTTAAATATGATGCAATTATGCTTTTATGGAAGTTGTATAGAATGTGATGACAATTTCCTTTATAACTTATTTTTTATGTTAATTAGCATAAAGAAAGAACTTGCATCTCTGCATACAAACCAATAGCTGTAGTTTTTCTGCAGGTATGCATTTTTTACTGTGAGGTTTTTGGGACTGACTTTACTTTAAACAAACCTCAGTATTTACCAGTATCATTAACTGTGTTGTATGATTATTCAGCATGCTGAATACCGATGATATTGCACCAATGGTCTTTCAATTTTTGAGAGCCAATTGGATAAACAAAAATGCTAACACTTAGATTTTCTCACATAGTATCTACAAAATTCTATAGAAATTTTATTCAAAGCTCTAACGGTTTCTCGTTAAATATCCATTTGAGTCAAATACACCAAACCACTGCCACAGATTTATCTGACACACACCACACTAACAATTTTAGCCTTTTATATTTCAGTTATGTCATCCAAAATGATGTGTTTTCAACCATAATCCAATAGCATCACAACACTGGAAAGCCTATTTGATTACAGTGAAACCACAACTAGACCTTCAGGCATGAAGGCTCAATATCAGCTGCCAGTCTCTACAGACTGACCCCAGATCAGCTTTAATAACAGGCAACATGTGAGTTCTGAAGTGCAGAGGCTCCAGTGAGCTGATCTTAGACCAGCGCTGGCGGCAGTGGCTCAGTAATGAGTTGCTGTGGGAAGCGAGTTTCCACAGCAAAGAGTCCCTCTGAGGTTCCAGAAATGGTGAACAACTGATAATCAAGAAGTACAGCCAGAGGCTATGTCACACTTACTGGATTCCTCAATCTCCTCACATTATCTTCTCATAAAGCAGCTACGAGTGCCTCACCACAAAGATGCTTCCTTGCTCATAAATGGAGAGGAAAGTTTTGGGGATAGGCTTTTGGAGGAGTTGGTTGCCTTTAAAAGTAAATATCTAAGTGTTAACAAACAACTTGAAAACTGTTGGAATTTTGGAAACGGTCAAAAAATGTAGCAAATATGTATGAATTTGAATGCATTTATTCTATTTCCCAAGTAAAATAAAGAATAAGTACTTTTCATGTCATTGTTAGGATCTTAGCCAGTATCTTACTGAGTTGGTGGTTCGACAAATACATTCTGAACTATAAGTGCGCATATTTTTTAACACATTTTTAAGTACAACAATTTTGTGATGGATGACGGTGGCAGAGGAGATAAGTACCTGCCCCATGACCAAAGGGTGGCAGGTTTGTGCCCCACTCAATCTGTCGCAGAGTCCTTGGGCAAGGCAATCCACTGGTCTTGCATTTTGGTGGTAGTCAGAGCGACTGATGGCATCAGTGTATGGCAGTCTCACTTCTGTTAGGGCAGCTGTGGCTACATTGTAGCTTATCCCCACTAGTGTGTGAATGGGTGATTGACTGGTGTGTTGTAAAGCACCTTGGGGGCTTGTAGAACTCTAGAAAGAGCTATATATAAATACAGGCCGTTTACCATCTGCATGATCACTCACTCATAATCAACCATGGTGTTATTGTATGCTTTCACTCTCGGTCTATCATTATTCGCAAATATGTACAATTAGAAACCAGCTCAAGGGATGTACCCTGATCAGTTTTGATTAGTGGAGTAACTACAGGTTGATTAATTTTGTAAGACAAAATTGTATTTTTTTTTTTGGTTTTGTCTACATTTTAAATTATTTTCAAATTGTGTAGGTGAATCTGTATTTCATCAAATGCATGAAAAACTTGAATGCACATTGATTTTGAGGGGCAATAAATTACATTCTTTAGCAAAAAAAAAAATGGTACGAAGCATTGGATACATTTTCACTCAGAATTTTTTTTATGAATAGAAAACAAGATTGATTAATACTGAGCCCTGAGGCACTCCTATAGTTATTTCTAGTGAGGCTGAACTCTCTCCAGCCAATTGAGCACATTGTGTCCTAATGGTAAGGTAATCAGCAAACCGAGGTGCCGCTTGTTTTGAAATACCAATCTTATCTAGAATCTCCATCAAAAGTCTATGATCCACAGTATCAAATGCCTTCAACAAATCAATGAACAGTCTAACACAGAGCCTTTTTGACTCTCTACCTTCATTCAAACCATTTAAAACTCTTAAGATGGCCGCAGCAATGCTGCTTTCTGAAACCTGCTTTCAGTTGGTAACAAATCAAATTTTCAAGCATTTTAGTCAAAATTACAAAACTTGGCCAATAATTATTTACAATCCAGGGGTTGCCTAGTTTTAGCAAAGAACAAACAAAAACAGATTGCAGAAATTTGGGTAATTTGTTGGTACTTAGGTTTACATTAAAGCAGCACGTGAGTGGCTCAACAATCAGATCAGAAGTTAATTTAAAAATATTGATCCAGTCCAGACTGTCAAGTCCAGCTGATTTTATGCCAATTTCAGACCTGATTCAAACCCTCCCGATTACTGTAATAGCTTTACAATTGATTTCATCCTACATTATTTTTAGTACTGGTTTGTTCTTGGCTTTTTCATCTTAGGTTGATGAGCAGTCCATAACAGCTAGAAACAGGGTTAACTTGATGCTTGTGGAGTACTGAATTAGAGTTAATTAACCCAATGTTGACAACAGAAAACTGAGCAAACATTTTTCATATATTTCACCATATAAGCTTAAAAATATAAGAATATTTCAAACATTCATATTTTGAGTCAACAGTAGCAACCAGTGGCATCAAATCCCTAGCCATTGGGAATGGCTCATGTTCAAGTTGTCCATACAGTTGGATGGTACCCACCAATGTATCTACTAAAAAGAACAGCTTTACTTTAGTTATACATAAATGTAACATTTGGGGAAAAAAACAGTACAAGAGACACAACATTAGTATTGTGTATTTTAGTATCAATTTAAAAATATTCTGGGAGGTAGAGTTTGTCTTACTGTGTATGCATACTGTGCACTAGGTGCTAAATAATGTTTTTATTGCATTTTGTGTTTGCGACAGTGAGTTTTGAAAATTTTTAATATGGAGATAGTTTCTGAATTGAAAAATTGCCAGAAATAAAAAGTCATTGTTCCAACAATTTCTTTGTTCTGTAGTTTCACCAAGAACAGTCTGTCCAGCCTTTTAAACCGCAATCAATCACTACCAACTGAAACGCCGGGAAACAGTTCAGTACGAAATGTATTTTTGTGTTATTTTTATTCAGCCGAGTTTTCTTGATGTCGGCTTCAGACCAGCACATTTCTCCTCAGGGAGCTTGAAAAGACTTACGTTAGAGCCAGGAAACCAGGAGTGATTGAGTTGTTTCAATCATACGTTTGAAGACTTTTAAAAAGCAAGATCAATGCTATCTACCTCTTAAAGTTAACTCAGGATATGAAATTTAATTGGACCCGTCAGTCACCTTCAGACACTAAGAAACCATCTCTGTTGCTCATCAGTGCTTGAATGCCAATGACCTGATATTCTGACATCAAACAGATTGGAAGATAAACCTATAAAGCTAAAGACTGCCTGGCTTTCCCGGGAACAGCTCGCGCTCCGAATTTCTATGACCTGATTTTGGATTTTTAAATTGTCAATAAAACTGAGTCTATTAAAATTTACAGAATGTTTCAAACAACACAGAAAAATCTATTATTACATTTTACCACACTCCAAACATTTATGTGGATAAATGACTGGGAGAACAAATCAATAGATTTTGTGTAATTTCTGACAAGGTAAATAGTAAGAGATGATGTCATGTTTTTTTATTCAAAGCAGTAGAATGCTGGGGAATACTAATGGTTGAAGCTATTTTTTAATTCCAAATTGAACTTATAAAGTCTTTCTAATTTTTGAAAGAAAGTTTAACAAAGAGCCAGTAAATATTGTTTCACATGACTAAAACAAAACCACTTAATATGAGACCATTTGACCAAGTGTGTTCCACATAAAGTTTGTTAACAAGTAAGAAATTATTTGAAAATTTTTCATTCACAAGACATGAAAGTATGATGTCATTTTCATGAAACTAAGCAAAAGGATCCCTCAGTGATGTGTATCCGGTCCCTTCCTTTACTCCCTTGATAGCCTGGCCTGCCAGACTCTCCCTCTGTCTTTTCTACACAGAGGAAGAGTCTGGATACTCAGAAGCAGCGAGCACCATGAGGGGCGGGACTAGCCAGCTCAAAAATAACCAATCCGAAAAAAGACGGAAATGATGACTTATCACGCAACGCTGTAGTTTTTTAGCTGTAGTCAAAGATGGCGTCAAAGGAGTGCTGCTAACAATCTCCATCTCACTGTTCACGCCGAACTGCACTGCAGTTAACCCCAGCTTTTCAGCTTTTTTTACTTGTTGCTCCATTAGCGCAATTAAAGGTGACACCACGATAAAATGTGTTTTTTAGCTAGGTAAGCACCTTCCTCAGTAGAAATGAATGCAATGGGGGTGAATGGAGACCCATTTAAGATGGCAGCCGGCCACTAAGGCAGCTTCAATAGGCAGCGCCAGTCCACGAGGCGTCTACGTATATATGTCTGTGGGTAGCACAGCGCAAACATCTTTCTTTAGAAGAAAGGCTTTTAGCGCTGATTCTTGTTGTGGTTTTAAAGACATGTCCAAGTCATTTAGAACAAAAGAAAGAGCCACAGCAAGCTCCGCTTCAGACGCCATCTTTGTTGTTTATGAGAATTTGCGCGTCATGGTGTGTGACGTATGCTGCTCAGCGCTGATTGGCTCGGTGAGAATTCTATTCTATTTTGGCCCCCAAAATGGCTTATAACGGCCCTGGGTGTGGGGCTGACTTTTGAAGGTGATCTGAATTGTATCAAATATACACTGCTCACAAAAATTGAAGGAACACTTTTTTTATTGGGCATGAAATCAATTAAACCTGTCTGATCATTTTCTGGTTGATTAAGCAGCTGAGGTCATTGTTAATCAATTTCAGCTGTATTGGTGTTCATGGACTTAACGACAGGTGCACTAAAGTGGCAACAATTACAAAACCCTCAAAACAGGACTGGTTTAACATGTGGAGGTCATTTCAAGTTTCTCCCTCTTGATCTTTTTTGGCTGGTTTTCCACTCGTGCTAGTTTTGGCTTGAGTAATTATCTCTACTGGCAGGATGAGGCGATTCCTTAACCCTACAGAAGTTGCACAGGTTGTCCAACTTCTCCAGGATGGCACATCCACATGTGCTGCAGCAAGAAGGCATAACGTGTCTCCCAGCACAATCTCCAGAACATGGAGGAGATTTCAGGAGACTGGCGGTTATTCTCGGAGAGCTGGACAGGGCCGTAGAAGGTCCACAACCCATCAGCAGGACCGATACCTGCTCCTTTGTGCAAGGCAGAAAAGGCTGAGCACTGCTCGTGCCCTACAGAATGACCTCCAGAGGGCCACTGGTGTGAATGTCTCTACCCAAACAATCAGGAACAGACTCCATGAAGATGGCCTGAGGGCCCGACGTCCTATAGTGGGCCCTGTGCTCGGGACGCAAACCTACAACCTTCCGATTGCGGGGCGTCCACTTAACTCCTCTGCCACCATCGCCCCGACCATGCTCGACCATGCCCGACCAAACACAATAACCCTGGTGAAATAATTTATTACTTACCTAGCCATTAGCAGCACGGCTAGGTTAGAGTCCGTAGTTCATGCTGTTCTTTCTAAAAGAGCTCTCCAGCGAGGAAAAGACGGCCCAATAATAACTCTGGTCTTTGCTCTTGCTCTATCATGTTCTCTTTTTCTTTTCCTTTATTCCTCTGATAAGGGATTTTTAGCTTTCTTTGGTGAATCTGCCACTGCTAAACCGCGAATCTACGTTATACAAGTATGGCAAGCCAAAGGGATAAAAAAATTGTGCGTTCTAAACTCGCAATATGTCCGCCAAAACACACGTCTTAAACGAGCGTTTTGGCGGACATAATGCTCGCTTTTAGAACACGCAACTTTTTGCCCCCTTTGGCGTCAAAATACGCATTCAAGATGCGCATTTTGGCGGACATAACGCGCGTTTAGAACGTGCACTTTTTATCCCTTTCGCTTGCCATATGGTGCCGTAAAGCAACACCTAGGATGTGTCCAAATCCAGCTGTTGCGTGCTCATGAGTTTGAATTTTATGACCAGTGACGTCACAGCGCTGCGTCGAAGACCGTCCAAATTCCAAGAATGCTCAGAATGCGGTCTTGAAATGCGTTCTTCTTTTCCTCAATTTTGAGAATGGGTGCGGTGTAGGCTCCGTGGTCTCCTCACCTCCATAACTCCCGTGATGCACTGCTGGATTGATTTCTGTAGAAACGGGAGACGCAGCAGTAGAGCAGCACTATGACTAGTTTATTCAAATCTGAATGTACAAAAAGTAAAAGCCTGAAGTGGTTGTGTTTTTAGGCATTTCCCATTCTCATTAGGCCTGTAATGTGTGTTTGTATTCTTGTTCGTCATTACAGTTCATAGAATTGGTAAATCATAAATCATAGAACAAATTATACAATTAACCGTGAATAATCCAGCATCGTGGATCCATATTTTGTAATAGATTTTCTTTAAGCAGTTGCTAGGTGACAGGAGTACGGGCGAGACTTTTATTTAAGGCTAGAATGTCCACATTCACAGCTGTTAACATCCGGTCTAAGTGGTCACGGAAGAACACGTTCTCCTGAGACCAATGAGGACGGGTACTCATAAGCATGCAATCCCTGGATTTGGACACAGCCCTAGTCATTACTTCCGGTAGTGACCCGAGCTCAAAAACTGTATAGTGCGGTAAACAGACGTGGGAACCCCCAACACTATCACAGGTCTGAAAATGAACATAATAGATAATAGTATGATGCCAAAACTTTACAAAAAAGCATAATTTTAAGGTGTAAAAGTTGCGGAATGTTACTTTAAGAACTGTCCACGCATTATTAAAAACTGGTCTGATGAGTCCAGATGGACCCTGTTCCAGAGTGATGGGTGCATCAGGGTAAGAAGAGAGGCAAATGAAGTGATACACCCATCATGCCTAGTGCCTACTGTACAAGCCTGTGGGGTCAGTGCTATGATCTGGGGTTGCTGCAAAGAACATTTTTGGTAAATGTTCTTTATACAGAAAGGAAGGTTAAATAAATATTTACTATTAATATTTGTATCTTTTGTAAAATGTTTTTTCATTTGGCCCACGGCCCTCTAATAGATTTTCAATTTGGCCCTC
This sequence comes from Aphyosemion australe, assembly GCA_006937985.1. Classification (NCBI taxonomy): domain Eukaryota; kingdom Metazoa; phylum Chordata; class Actinopteri; order Cyprinodontiformes; family Nothobranchiidae; genus Aphyosemion; species Aphyosemion australe. The sequence goes on from SSNS01000052.1 coordinate 497,155, forward strand.
TGATGGAAAAGGTTTTTAGCACCTCTGCTCTAGAAGAAGTTTATTTATATAGCAGAATTCACAAAGTGCTTCACAGACAAAAACAAACATAAAATGAACAACAGAGTTACAATAAAAGATTAAATACTAACAGAATTACAATAAACTATAAGTGGCAGGTGACATGTGGAAAAAAACAACCAAAACTAGAGCTAGGAAACTAAAGGTGAGTGGCAACCAGTTTCAGGAGGGCGTAGGTGGCCAGAGGGGGGCAACACAGAAATAGTATAAAGCAAACAGCAGAACTTGTATTGTGTACCACACTAGTTACAATAAAACATTGAATAGGGTATCAGGGAAGTACTAAAGAATGGTAAAACATGGAAAACTAATTTTGTACAATGCGCCACACAAATTTTCAAGGTAACTTCTATGTATCAATGTAATTTCTTTAACTTGGAATGGATAATAAAGCTAACCAGGAATTATTAAGTAGGTGAAAACACTGACCAAAACAAACATAAAATGAGCAACAGAGTAACAATAAAACCTTAAAAACTAAAGCTAGAAATCAAACAGAATTACAATAAACTGTAAGTGTCAGGTGACTAGTGGTGGGGAGAGCGTAGATGGCCAGAGGGGGGCAAAACAGACAATAAAACATTGAACAATAAAAATTTAAAAGTAGAAGTGCATAGTGTCCAGTGGGGGAGGGAGTATGAAAAAAAAAGGTTATGGTGGTGGTGGGGGTATATGGGATGATAGTTGGTAAGAAGCTATAATGTGAAAGTGAGGAAGCTGGAGGATAGGTAGGGAAAGCAGAAACAATGATGGAGAGGAAGATGATGAGGTAAAAGAGAAATGGGTGACAGGGGGGAGAAAAAGGGCTGAGGGAGAAATTTTGACAGACTCAACATACAAGTCCTTTTCAAAATATTTGTATATTGTGATAAAGTTCATTATTTTCTGTAATGTACTGATAAACATTAGACTTCCATATATTTTAGATTCATTACACACAACTGAAGTAGTTCAAGCAGTTTATTGATGATTTTGGCATACAGCTCATGAAAACCCAAAATTCCTATCTCAAAAAATTAGCATATCATGAAAAGGTTCTCTAAACGAGCTATTAACCTAATCATCTGAATCAACTAATTAACTCTAAACACCTGCAAAAGAATCCTGAGGCTTTTAAAAACTCCCAGCCTGGTTCATTACTTAAAACCGCAATCATGAGTAAAACTGGCGACCTGACTGCTGTCCAGAAGGCCATCATTGACACCCTCAAGCAAGAGGGTCAGACACAGAAAGACATTTCTGAACGAATAGACTGTTCCCAGAGTGCTGTATCAAGGCTCCTCAGTGGGAAGTCTGTGGGAAGGAAAAAGTGTGGCAGAAAACGCTGCACAACGAGAAGAGGTGACCGGACCCTGAGGAAGATTGTGGAGAAGGACCGATTCCAGACCTTGGGGGACCTGCGGAAGCAGTGGACTGAGTCCGGAAGGAAAACATCCAGAGCCACCGTGTACAGGCGTGTGCAGGAAATGGGCTACAGGTGCCGCATTCCCCAGGTCAAGCCACTTTTGAACCAGAAACAGCAGCAGAAGCGCCTGACCTGGGCCACAGTGAAGCAGCACTGGCCTGTTGCTCAGTGGTCCAAAGTACTTTTTTCGGATGAAAGCAAATTTTGCATGTCATTCGGAAATCAAGGTGCCAGAGTCTGGAGGAAGACTGGGCAGAGGGAAATGCCAAAATGCCTGAAGTCCAGTGTCAAGTACCCACAGTCAGTGATGGTCTGGGGTGCCATGTCAGCTGCTGGTGTTGGTCCACTGTGTTTTATCAAGGGCAGGGTCAATGCAGCTAGCTATCAGGAGATTTTGGAGCACTTCATGCTTCCATCTGCTGAAAAGCTTTATGGAGATGAAGATTTCATTTTTCAGCACGACCTGGCACCTGCTCACAGTGCCAAAACCACTGGTAAATGGTTTACTGACCATGGTATTACTGTGCTCAATTGGCCTGCCAACTCTCCTGACCTGAACCCCATAGAGAATCTGTGGGATATTGTGAAGAGAAAGTTGAGAGATGCAAGACCCAACACTCTGGATGAGCTTAAGGCCGCTATCGAAGCATCCTGGGCCTCCATAACACCTCAGCAGTGCCACAGGCTGATTGCCTCCATGCCACGCCGCATTGAAGCAGTCATTTCTGCAAAAGGATTCCCGACCAAGTATTGAGTGCATAACTGAACATAATTATTTGAAGGTTGACCTTTTTTGTATTAAAAACACTTTTCTTTTATTGGTCGGTTGGAATATGCTAATTTTTTGAGATAGTAATTTTGGGTTTTCATGAGCTGTATGCCACAATCATCAATATTAAAACCAATAAACGGCTTGAACTACTTCAGTTGTGTGTAATGAATCTAAAATATATGAAAGTCTAATGTTTATCAGTACATTACAGAAAATAATGAACTTTATCACAATATGCAAATTTTTTGAGAAGGACCTGTAGAGAAGGTTTACAGGAGGATAGGAGTGAAAAAGGCATTTCAGAGTTACTCCTAGCTGGGGATATCTCTGATTTACAAAAAAAATCACAAACAAGAAATGAGACAGTTACAACATACGTTCACAAAAAGGAGGGTGAGAGGGGCTAGGGATCCCCTGTTCAACCAAGAGAATGTGCAGCAACCAGTGTGCACTTCTACCCCGTTTCCAGGGGGGTGAAGGACACTTAAGGTTTACGATAGCGAGCAGTGAGTCCTTGGTGGCTCCGTGACCATATCCATAGTTCCAAGTCAGGAGTAAATTAGGGAGGGGGGCAGAGCGATCTTCTGTATTCATTCCTCAAGGACTGAGTTCCTCAGCCAAGGCCGAAGCAAAGAAGTCAAATTCAGACAACATATATTGTTTTGGAGCAGGCCAGACATAACGTTTCCTCTCTGCCTTTCAGTCTTTGCTGGTTTCAAGTGCTTCAGCCAAATAATGGAGTTTAATTCCTTCAATACCGTGTAGTAGCATTCTCCAACTTGGAATCCATCTGGCGTAGAGTAGTGAAATCTCTGCCAGATTATTACACAGAGCGTCCAGCTTGCAACTCACCTCGAGTAACACCGGAGTCTGAGTGCTTAAAGCATGGCAGTAACTTTCTCTGAGTTCAGGGACTTTTCCAATTGCCCCCAAAAGCTCCATAATTTTCCGATATACCAGATGGTAAATGGCCTGTATTTATATAGTGCTTCTTAGGGTTCTACAACCCCCCAACGTGCTTCACAACACAATCAGTCATCCAATCATACACACAGACATTCACACGCTGGTGGGGATGAGCTACAATGTAGCCACAGCTGCCCTGGGGCGCACTGATAGAAGCGAGGTCTGCCACACACTGGCGCCACCAGTGCCTATGTCCACCACCAGTAGGCAAGGCAGGTTAAGTGTCTTGCCCAAGGACACAACAGCAGCATTCTCTGGTGGGAGCTGGGATCAAACCTACAACCTTCCCATTACTGGACACACTCTACACCCTGAGCTACTGCTGTCCCTCCTGAACAGCCTGCTCGTATTAGCAGAAAAAAGCAATCATAAATCCAGAAATCCATGTGTCTTCTGCGTCCTTCACGGAAAGCAAAGAAAGACACATAATATTCCACTTCATCCAGAAATCCAAAATGTATCCAACTGGGTGTGTTGCGTCCGGTCATGTGGGAGATCCCATCTCTGTTCTAAATGTTGAAAAAAAATTAATCAATTGCGACCAGTTCAGCAAATCTATGGTTTTATAAAATTAAGCTCTGAGACAGACAGAGACAGGACAAAGAGCCTTGGGATGATAAGGTGCAGGAGAGAAAAGAAAAGCGTCTGCTCGCTCTAAGCCACCCCCACGCTGTCGCCCACGATGGCAAAAGTGTTTGACAAATTCATGGTTCTTTTTGCCAAACCATTCCACAAAGTGGTCTACCACGTCTCTTTACTCAGTCTCTGACAGTTTCAGAGTCGTCTGAATATTTCTGCAAATTAAAGGACTCTGACATACTGAAAGTTGGAGGGGCACAGAGTAAAAAGGAATGGTGAGAGTACCGTCCCCTGTGGTGCTCCTGTGATGCTGACAACCTGCTACAACACTCAATTCTGGAGTCTCACAAGCTGAGGTCTGGTTGACAGGTAGTCCAGAAATGAAAGAGAAAAGGGAGGGGGGAAGGGACTTCACAAAAATAAACAATATAAGATGTACAGAAATCTGCTTCCAGACCTGCAGAAAGAGAGAGAGAGAGAGAGAGAGAGAGAGAGAGAGAGAGAGAGAGAGAGAGAGAGAGAGAGAGAGAGAGAGAGAGAGAGAGAGAGAGAGAAGGGGACACACAAAAATACAACAGAACCAAAATATCATTGTGCCAACAACATGAGGATGTTTAACAGTAGCAATTGTTGCTGAAAAGCACACTGTAATAATTCGTAGTGCATATAGTGCCACCCACAGCCTTAGGTTATGTGTCGAACACGACCAAGTCCGTACTTGTGAGAGCAAGTAGTTCAAGATGTTATAGCACCACAAGATGCCCCAGTAGAGGGGGGAGTCCAAGACTCTACCTGACAGATAGGCAGTCACACACAAACACTTCCACCCTCATGCTCACACAAAAACACATTCAATCTAAAGGCACACAAAAATGCTTGTAATACACCCACTCACACTCCCCATACACATCCTACACACTCTGGTCTGATACTGCTGCACAGAGGGCAGAACCAATCCTGGACTCAGAGATGGTCCCATTCTTACTGGAGTAATGATGAGCAGGTAACCCCACCCAACGCAGAGCAAAGCAACCCACCACCCCAGACCCCAACCATACGGCCAGCTCCCACTCCTAGCCTCCAGCCCCGGGCAGCAAACTGACAACAGGATTTTTAATTTTTTTTAATTTAACTTTTATTTAAACAGATGAGTCGATTGAGAATTAATTCTCATTTACAACGATGATCTGGCCAAGAGGCAGCAGCAACAGACACATAGTTAGCTTTACACAAACAGATAAGATAAAAAACAGATAAGATTTAAAAAAATGCAGATAAAGATAAGATAAAACAGCTAGACATAAAAACAAAGGAATGTTCTCATATATAATATGTACAAGCCATCAAAACAGACTTAAGCCTGGGACACACAGGAGACAGACGCGCCGCGTCACACCCGCGCCACGTCGTGCCCGTGCCGCATCACGCCCGCGCCGCGTCGTGCCCATGCCGCATCACGCCCGCGCCGTCATTTTAAAAAGAGGCCATTAGAAGCCATGAGAGTGGCTTCACGGGGAGCGCAGCGTTGCGTCCCAGAAGCGCCGGTCTGCACAGAGGCGCTGAAGATAGGCGCCAGTTCTATTTCAAGCGCCGTGGCGCGCCATGGAGCGGCTGTTCCTGTTCTCAAGATGTTGTGACTATCACGTGACTTTCCAAGAAGCGTTCAGCACTATACAGTCTTTGGTTCAGCGGCGCGGCGCTTCCTGTGTGACCATTTAACTGCGGCGCTTCCGTGGCACAGCGCATCTGTCTCCTGTGTGTCCCAGGTTTTAAAACAATCTTTAAGTACTCAGAAGCAGGCACATTGATCAGAAACTATTGATTGCAATGAATTGTTGAAGGTAGATAATGGAACGTAGGTAATGAGCTTTAGTGATTTTTGCAGTTCATTCCAGTCATTGGGAGCAGCAAACTGGAATGAGGAGCAGCCAAAGGAGGTGCGAGCTTTGGGAATAACCATAGAGATTAGGTTACTGGAACGTAAAATGTGCTGGTTGTTGGAAGTGATGAGTAATGAGCGAAGATATGACGGTGTTGTTTTGTATATAAATTGATACCAATGTAACAACCTGTGGGAATGGAGTGATGGCCAGTTAACGAGTGAGTACAGATCACAATAATGAGTAGTGAAAGGGGCACCAGTGACGAAACAGATTGCTGAGTGATAAATGACATTGAGTTTATGAAGAAGTTTTTGGAAGCAGTCCTATAAATGATGTCACCGTAATCTAAGATGGAAGGATTGTCATTTTGACCAAGGTTTGCTTTGCAGAATGAGTAAAGGATGACCTGTTGCGGTATAGAAACCCAATCCTTGACTTGACTTTAGAGAGTAATGAATTAATGTGAATGTCAAATGAAAGTGTGCTGCCAAGCCAGATACCCAGATACTTATAGGAACTGACAAGTTGTAGTTCTGTACCATTCAGGGGTGTGAAAAGCCCCCTAGTCTCCCTCCGCCTGCTCTAATGTGGTGTTGATGTGTGTTGTTAGAGTGCATTTTGCGGTTGGGGGGGATGTCTCAGCGCAGACATCGTCCAGCCTACACCAGCTGGTGTCAGCACACAACCCCAATTCCCCCCTCAGAACCCTCATTGTTTAGGTGCAGCTTAAAATTGGAGTGGGCTCCGGCACCCGAGGAGAGGCTGAGTGATCCCCCACTCCAGTTGCCATCGAGTGTGCTCACCCCAAGGCCCTAAGTGTGCATTTGCCTGAAATGTTGTTGATGGAAGTGTTTAATGTGTAAATTAAAATTGAGGCGCAGACCACCACTGGACTGCGAAGATGGGAGCCATACCTGAACCCCCTGAACTTGCTCACACCCAAAGGCCCTATGTGCATGTGTGTGGTGATTTGATGGAGCAGAGGGAGGGAAATGTCTGACGATGGGGAGGAAAGAATGGGGGGCCTAAGCCCTCCCAGGAAGCCCGCCCTCCCAGGAAACCAGCTCCCCCGCTGGCCCCAATAGGCACCCCCCTTCTCAAAACCCACCTGGGGCAGAGAGACCCCAGCCCATCTAGCCAGGGCCAACAGCAGCAGCCCAAACCCGAGGTCGCCAACTCAGCCCCACCTCAGCAGAATATCTACTCCCATCCCCGCATTTGATCAACTTCCAGACTACATAAGACATCAGAAACCCAGGCAGAGTTGGTTCCTCCCCCTCCCGGAGATCCCCCTCCCCCTGCGATGGAATAGAAGTGTTCCTGCCAGTTGAGGTGGTAACGAGGTCCAACTGAGGCTCCCAAGCCAGGGCCAGGCACCGCCGCATGCACCTGCCCATGCCACCAGCAGCATACAAGCCAGGACCTAATCCCCCCAGGACCAGCCCAGACCCCCATCCGAGGACGATCGCCCCCAGATCCCAAGCCACCAGACCCTCACCCAGACCCACCCAAGCACAATATGGCTATCAAGCAGAGGCCCAGTATCTAGCATGTTTTAGTGGTTTCTCTGCTCCAACACACTTGATTCAGTGGCTGAATCGCCTGTGCAGCAGCTCATCAGGCTCTGCAGAAGCCTGTTAATTACCTGCTGATTGAAATCAGGTTAAAACTAAAACCTGCTGGATACCGGCCCTCCAGGAACGGAATTGAATACCTCTGTTTAAGAGGCAATTATTTCTGCAAAAGGAGGATCTACTGAATTTTGAGTTAATTTATGCACCTGCCTAATTCTGTTTAAACAATTATTGCACACTTTCTGTAAATCCTATAAACTTTGTTTCACTCCTCAAATATCACTGTGTGTCTCCTATATGATATATTTAACTGAAAAATTTATTGTAACAACCAACGATTTATACAGGAAAATCATGAAGATTAACAAGGCTGCCCAAACTTTCGCATCCCACTTTAATTACGTTGAAGCATGACTGAGAAGCAATGTCTGACTTTCATTGGTTAAATTTCATAAACTTTTTATTTATTATTACTTTTGTCAGATTCAAGTTATTTCTGTGACCATTGTGGGATTTTCTTTCATTGACTGAAGGGTACCAACAATTTTGTCCACATCTGTATGCCTATTTAGATTTTGTGTTGAGCCTTACCAATCCTTTTCTCCCCAGTTTGGAAGAAAAGATGCTTGCTTAGTATCAAAGATATTTCGTATACTAGCAGCCAAGTAAAGCAAAGCAAAGCCATTGCTTATTGCTGTTTTTTTCTTTTTTTTCCCAGTTTTCCTGCTTTGCTGTTTTTTGCACTGTGCTCATGCTAAGCCTCATTTATCCAAAATAAATATCTGAAAACCAAGTAAGGAACGTGGTTTTGATCTGTCTTTTATGGAGATACGATAACATTTCGACATCTTAAACTGTTTTAAAACAAAATTTTAAAACCAAATTTTGAAGGTGAATAACTAAAAGATAATTTCCCTCCTAAATATACTGACTTAAAGTAAAAAAATACATGAAATACACAGCTACTGTTGCTTTTCATTGAAATCCTGATGGCAGTAAGATAAAGAAAATTCAAACAATGGAATTTTTTCCAGAAAACGGAAAAACATCATGTGACTGATGCTTTTATTCATTTGTAATGTTCTAATGTCTACTGTCAGGTTGCATTAAAATGTCCTAATTAAATTCAAACAACTGTGCCAAAACAAATACATAAATCTTTATTGATCATGGACCTGAGTTAATATATACAGCTATGATCCAAGGTTTTGTGAATGACCTTGATGGTTTCACAAAGTTGGCTGGTCTGTGTTTATAGATGTTTTAGGTTACAGTTCACTAGAGCAGTGGTTCCCAAATTGGGGGTCGGGGTCCCCACAAGATTGCAGGGGGTCCCCGCAATTTTGTCTTTGCTGAGGTTGTGAGGTTAGGAAGATTTTATTTGTAAAAATTGCATTTATAAAATCCCAATAACACGCACTACAGTATAATCAGATCTCCATATAGAAGTTATAACTCTGTATGCCTCTATAAAGTTTGTAAATGATCACATTTAATGTGTTTATGCATGTAGGAGTTGGGTTTGGGGGTCCTGGCCCGTCTTGGACATGAGAAAGGGGGTCCTCAAAGGAGAGGAGCCTGATAGCTAAAAGATCTGCCTCCCATCCTACTTTTAGATATTCTAGGAACCACCAGTAAACCTGCAGTCTGAGAGCGAAGTGCTCTGTTAGGAACATATGGAACAATCAGATCACTGATGTATGATGGAGCTTGATTATGAAGAGCTTTATATGTGAAAAGGAGGATCTTAAAATCTATTCTGAATTTAACAGGCAGCCAATGTAGGGAAGCTAAAACAAGAGAGATGTGATCTCTCTTTATAATTATCATCAGAACTCTAGCTGCAGCATTTTGTACCAGCTGAAGACGTTTGACTACATTCTGTGGACCTCCTGATAGTAAGTAATCCAATCTTGAGGTAATAAATGCATGAACCAGTTTTTCAGCATCACTCCTGGAAAGGATGCTTCTAATCTTAGCAATATTCCGAAGGTGGAAAAAAGAAATCCTACAAACCTGTTTAACGTGGGATTTGAATGACATGTCCTGGTCAAAGATTACACCGAGGTTCTTTACTTTGTTCTCGGAGGCTAATTTAATACCGTTTAGATCAGGTGATTTTCCTATCTGAAGATCTTTATAAATGTTTTAATCACCATAACCATATACAAAAACATAAAAATACATTACTAACTACATAATACACACATCTTAGCATCACCCTTAGGGATAATGAGATTCAGCTGCTGTTGGAGACAAAATAAATATTGCACTTTTCCTATTACTAACCTAAATTAAAGTAGTTGTCATTTTGCACAGAAAATGTCTAAAATTTAAGCATGATTGGAGATATGTGATGTTAGTAACCTAAAATGTTTTAGTTTTTCTTTTTTTTATGATAGAGGGACACAGCATATTGTCATGCTCCTCAACTGAGCTCCACAGCGGGAGCAGTGAGGAGGGTTGTAGCGTGTGATTATCCTTCAAAGTGTGTTAAAAAACCTGTCTGAACTCCTTTATTTTAAAGGTTTTTGCATTCCAACAAAAGTTGCCTAAAACCAGCATTAAGTCCACTGCCTCTTCCTCCCAGTGACGGATCTGTCTTGGAAAACAGATATGAGGTTGTGGCCGAAAACAGAATGACTTCCCAGCAGCAAGGCCTATACATCATTGTAAATAATTCACACAAGTAAAGCTACATGTGATTCTGTGATTTTGCACAGAAAATTTCTAAAATTGAAGCATGATAGGAGATATGTGATGTTAGTAACCTAAAATGTTTTAGTTTTTCTTTTTTTATGATAGAGGGACACAGCGCTCCTCACCTGAGCTCCACAGCGGGAGCAGTGAGGAGGGTTGTAGCGTGTGATTAGACCCAATCGCAGGGAGTGCTAGCGGTGGGTGACGTCCAACACGCAGTTTATAATAGGAGCGCCGACACACACCTCGAAGTGAAACGAGGACGTGGCGGTGCTCCAGAAAGGAAAAAACTGGCTTACTGTTTGGATGCAGATGGATGAGGTGAGCGTAGGAGCTCTGGATCGTCTGGCGTGAATCTGGAGCCATGACGACTGGAACGGATGAAAGCTGTAGCCGGCTGGCGTGGATCTGAGCCAAGAGGGCTAGGAAGCTAAGGCGTGAGGTGAGCGCCGGAAGCTCTGGGCGCACGGCGTGACCTATGGAGCCGATGCGCTGGAAAAGTAAAAGTTAATGTAGAACTGAAAAACGCTACTAAGCGAGGCGCCGTTAGATCCGAGACGAAACGGGAACGCCAAGGCCACGGACAGAGAAATGATGAACCAGCACTGAAGTTGTCGGGACACTTCCTGATATAGCGTGGGTGTGATGACGTGGAGAGGTGAGTGACGGTGTGGGGAATGCTGGGAAGTGGAGTCCTATGTATGGTATGGTGTGGTGTCAGAAGGATGGCTGGAAGGCAGGAATCATGACAGTACCCCCCACCTTAGGGACGGCTCCGGACGGCCCAAAACTGCGAGACTAGGAGATCCGGGGTGGCGAGCACGAAACCCAGTGAGGCCAGGAGAGATCTGATCCGACTCGATTGGATGGGACTAAACCCAGACAGAAGCGACCTGACTGATGGACTCTGCATGACTCAAGCTCAGTGAAGCAGACTGGATCTGATGGGACAGGAAGGGGCTCTGGGGGGCTGAACTGGACCTGGTAGAGCTGAAGGAAACTGGAGGGGATTGAAGAGACCAGCGATGGTCTTGGTTGGACGTGACGTGATGGGAAGGGACTTGCTAGGCTAGAAGGGACTTGACCAGAAGGGGTTGGAAATTGCTTAAAGGAACTGAAGGAGACTTGACTAGTAGGGATTGAAGTTGACATGACTGAAAGGAACCCGGCTGGAGGGACTTGACTGAAGGGGAGCTGATCTGTATCGACGAAAAAGAACATGACTGAAGGGAAAATGGAGCTGAAAGGTGGGAGTGACTTGACTTGGAGGGAATGTGAAGCAACTTGACTTGGTGTGAAGCGACTGGACTTGATGTGAAGGAACTTGACTTGATTGAAGCGACTTGGCTTGGTTGAAGCTCCTTGACTTCATGTGAAGCAACTTGACTTGATGTGGAGCGACTTGACTTGATGTGGCGTGATTTGACTTGATTAAAGTGACTTGACTGGAAGTTACTTGACTTGACTGGAAGCTACTTGACTTGACTGAAAGCTACTTCACTGAAAGCTACTTCACTGGAAGCTACTTCACTGGAAGCTACTTGACTTGACTGGAAGCTACTTGACGCTACTTGATTTGATTGAAGCTACTTGATTGGATTGCTACTTGACTGGATGGAAGCCACTTGACTGGATGGAAGCCACTTGACTGGATGGAAGCTACTTGACTGACTGGAAGCTACTTGATTTGATTGAAGCTACTTGACTGACTGGAAGCTACTTGACTGACTGGAAGCTACTTGACTGACTGGAAGCTACTGGACTGGATTGAAGCTACTTGACTGGATTGAAGCTACTTGACTGGATTGAAGCTACTTGACTTAACTGAAGAAACTTGACTTGACTGAAGAAACTTGACTGGAGAAACTTGACTTGACTGAAGAAACTTGACTGAAGAAACTTGACTGGAGAAACTTGACTGGAGAAAATTGACTTGACTGGAGAAAATTGACTTGACTGGAGAAACGTGACTGGAAGCACGTGACTGGACTAGAAGCTACTTGACTGACTGGAAGCTACTTGACTGACTGGAAGCTACTGGACTAGATTGAAGCTACTTGACTGACTGGAAGCTACTTGACTGACTAGAAGCTACTTGACTGACTGGAAGCTACTGGACTGGATTGAAGCTACTTGACTGGATTGAAGCTACTTGACTGACTGGAAGCTACTTGACTGACTAGAAGCTACTTGACTGACTAGACGCTACTTGACTGACTGGACGCTACTTGACTGGATTGAAGCTACTTGACTTGACTGAAGTAACTTGACTTGACTGAAGAAACTTGACTTGACTGAAGAAACTCGACTGGAGAAACTTGACTTGACTGGAGAAACTTGACTGGAAGCACGTGACTGGACTGGAAGCACGTGACTGGACTGGAAGCTACTTGACTGACTAGAAGCTACTTGACTGACTGGACGCTACTTGACTGGATTGAAGCTACTTGACTTGACTGAAGAAACTTGACTTGACTGAAGAAACTCAACTTGGCTGAAGAAACTCGACTGGAGAAACTTGACTTGACTGAAGAAACTTGACTGGAGAAACTTGACTTGACTGGAGAAACTTGACTGGAAGCATGTGACTGGACTGGAAGCACGTGACGTGGATTGCAGCTACGTGACTTGGTAAAAAGAAACTGGGTGTGACCACTACGGGCAGTACAGGTGACAGACCAGACACGTGATTGGTTGGAGGGATGTGTTGAAGAAGGTCAGGGAGGCTGGGGCCCCCGCCTTAGACAGCTCAACTGGGATCCATCTTTCTGTGGATAACCCAGCAGGGGTCTCTCTGGCGGCGGGTGGCCAGAACCGGTATGAGGGCAACAGAGCAGGGGCCTCTCTATCAGGCGGCACAACTCTGGGCCCTGGAAAAATAGGGTGGTCAGACTGGTTGGGAGTTTGCAGAGCTTGGTATCCCGCCTAGACTGCTCAACTGGGTCTCTCCTCTCTTAGGTAGCCCAGCAGGGGTCTCTGGCGACGGGAAGCCGGAGCTTGGATGAGGGCTGGGGGGGTTGGAGTGGACTGAACAACTGACTGGACTGTAGCACTGACTGGCTGGATTAGGCAACTGATGGATTGAAGAAAAAAATGGAACTGAATTGAAGGAGGCCAAAGTGGGGCCCGTCTCTAACTAAGACCTGTTGCGCAAGCAGTAGCTAAAACAGCACGCCAATGGCGCACCGAGGCGCGTGGTAGCTTGCACTCTGCTGGGTCTATAAATGGCTGGTTCATCCTGTCACGCTCCTCACCTGAGCTCCACAGCGGGAGCAGTGAGGAGGGTTGTAGCGTGTGATTAGACCCAATCGCAGGGAGTGCTAGCGGTGGGTGACGTCTAACACGCAGTTTAATATAGGAGCGTCGACCACACACCTCGAAGTGAATCGAGGACGTGGCGGTGCTCCAGAAAGGAAAAAACCTGGCTTACTGTTTGGATGCAGATGGATGAGGTGAGCGTAGGAGCTCTGGATCGTCTGGCGTGAATCTGGATTCATGACGACTGGAACGGATGAAAGCTGTAGCCGGCAGCAGTGGCGGCTCGTCCATAGGGGGCGCTAGGGCGCCGCCCCACCAGTCTCACAGGAAGAGGAAGAAGAAGAGAGGAATCACAAAATGTATTTAAAAAAACATAAAATTTTAACTAAACGATCTATACACCTTATGGGCTGTAAGTGCTGTGTGTAATCTGCATTTAATTGTAGTTTAATAAAGTTAATACTTTTAACACTTTTAAATCTTTACCATTGACTTTGTAGTGACTTAACTGTAGGTCACTCAGCTGGGTGGAGGCGGAGAGGTGGTTTTGACGCGCTTCAATAAGCAATTCCAAACGTCCGCTTGCTTTGATTATCTTGTTTATTTTGCTTATGCTGCTTTTATATCATTATGCTGTTGCTTTAAAAGTACATACAGAATTACAAAGAATAAAGACTTTGCATCATGGTGTGGAGAGCGGTAAAAAACCGTGCGCTCACCCCGCCACCCATGTTTAATTAGCCTCCCAAAACACCTGTGAACACACCTTTACCATCTGTGTCCTATGTGGCCACGCCCATGTAATTCCATCAGGTACTGCCACCATCACCACAGGTGAAACAAGAAATAAAGAAAGAAATCACAAAGAAATGGCTCCTACAGACTTAATACGGGCTAACTGGAGCATGCGTGCTGGATCCCCAACGACAAGGAATAGGCGAGCTTTTGGGCGCATAGTGTTGCGATCGCAAGCAAACGGGGGGAGTCTGCTCAGATCAGGAGGAGGATGCTGATTGGTCAGCTCACCCAGCCCAGACAGAACCGGAAATTTCTCCACAGACTAGTTCACCGTCCTTTGTTGTTGTGGAGCCGCTGCTAACGTTGACTATGGAGAAAACTAGTAGTTTCATCTTTTTATCATTGGATTCTACGAACCAAGTGGATATTTTTACTATAAGATGGATTATTTTGACCAGCAAGGTATGACAGAATTTAGCTTTTGACTTCATGAAAATAGCTTTGTTTTGCTTTTCATTTAGCATTGGGTGGTGTTGAGGTAGAAAATGTGGATTCTATCGTTTAAAAGAGCATCTTCCTGTTTAGTGTGTGTGCAGTTTGCATATATTGGTGAATATGAAGCATGTTTTTGGAACAACTTTGTAGCTAAGTGCTCCTGGACCGGTCCGTAGATTTCAAGTTGTGACGCATAAGAATGGTAATAGAATAGAATAGACTTTATTGATCCCTCAGTGGGGAAATTCACTTGTCACAGCAGCACCATCACTCAAAAGGTAATTAGAAGAAGATAAGATAAACAAGGATACATGTATATACACATAGGCAGTAATCTAGTATTGTAATCTTAGATCACTAAAAAAGCCACAAATAAAAGATGAAAACAAACTTGGTACCAACACTATGCAGCATACTGTAAGAGACACAGACAACAATCTGAATCCAGTATTGCACAAGTATACAACACATGAATATTGCATTGATGTTATTGTGTACCAGGATGATACCAGTACAGCTTAAACTGAACAGTTATACACTCTTACAGCAGAGGGGATGAAGGATCTGCGATAGCGCTCAGTTTTGCATCTGGGATGTCTCAGTCTACCTCTGGAGGAGCTGTCCATGATCTCCACAGTGGAGTGCAGTGGGTGGGAGGGGTTTCTTAAGATGGAGGTCATCTTCCCCAGCATCCTCCTTTCACACGTCTCCTCAACAGAATCCAGTGGGCAGCCCAGAACCGAGCTAGCTTTGGTAGCTAGCTTGTTCAGTCTCTTCCTGTCTCGGTCAGAGCTGCCTACACCCCAGCAGACCACAGCAGAATGATTTGGTGTTCCCTAGTGGTGATATGTGGTTAGCGCATCTGAAAAACTGACTGCAAAATGAAGAAAAAAACAACCGTTTATATAGCGCCTCTCAAAATAAAAACCATTCACAAGAACTAACATAAAAAAAAATAAAATCAAAAAAATGCGCCCCACCCAAAAAAAAATTCACCAGCAGCCACTGGATCTGAGCCAAGAGGGCTAGGAAGCTAAGGCGTGAGGTGAGCGCCGGAAGCTCTGGGCGCACGGCGTGACCTATGGAGCCAATGTGCTGGAAAAGTAAAAGTTAATGTAGAACTGAAAAACGCTACTAAGCGAGGCGCCGTTAGATCCGAGACGAAACGGGAACGCCAAGGCCACGGACAGAGAAACGATGAACCAGCGCTGAAGTTGTCAGGACACTTCCTGATATAGCGTGGGCGTGATGACGTGGAGAGGTGAGTGACGGTGTGGGGAATGCTGGGAAGTGGAGTCCTATGTATGGTATGGTGTGGTGTCAGAAGGATGGCTGGAAGGCAGGAATCATGACACATATATTGTATTGGTTTATGTTGGTATCAGAAATTAAGAGTCAGACAATTTTGGTAAATTGCATATCGGTAAAAAAGCCAATATGGAGCACCCCTAATTGTAACAAATACTGTACAACTAAATTAGGTGCAACCCTATACTACATAAAAGCAATACATACTATAATATAAAACAATAAAACCAAGAAATTAAAACTGAAAAAATATCTGCATGTAATTCTACTCTAAACACTGGTAGCCTTGTTTATTGGCCATTCAGTTGCCATTTAATGCTTTTACTGCTGTGGGATTTATTGCATTAGATTTATACAAAAAGTCAATATCTGCAATTCAATACCTATTCTGTTTATCTTTGCATTGTTCATCACCAAACTGTTGTTGAGTGGCATTCTTCTGGGAAAATGATTAGGTACCATGCTTTATTCATGGCCAAGTTCTGAAGCTAAACTAGAGTGAGTCCATTCTTTTTTGTGAGGAGCGACCCCACGCTTGAATGGTCTCGTGCCTTACTGTTGGCAGGACAGAGGACTGATGGGAGTGCTCACCTTTTCTAGATGCTCCAATCGAATAGAAAATTACTTTCCTCCAGGCCTCAGCAATCCAATCCCTGGACCTTTAGTACAACATCAGTATGTCTCTGATGGTTTTCTTGGAGATAAGTAGTGTCTTTACTACCCTTTTTGACACCAGACCATCTCCAAAGGTCTTCTCACTGTGCATATATGCTGCCATTCATGAGCAGCTTTGTACTAGTGGTGGTGACCCGATGCCCCAACCGCATCAACTTCAGAAAATGGTACAGGTTGAGTTTGGATGCTCTGATACATTCTTCACCACTGCAGTTGAAATTGTTTTGTTGGGGATTAAATACAAGAAAGATCTTTTAAAAATGTTTGATTTTAATTCCTCTGATTACTCTTCATTACATCAAGCATTCTGAAAAAAAACAAAACAAACAAAAAAAAAAAAACATTTGTGTGAATCGCCTGACATTTGGGCACAGCTGTAGATATTTAACATGTTTAATGTTTATGGAACCTTTTAGTGTTGTTAAGTGAATGTTGTGATTGATACATCTTATCAAATTAAATCCATGTGCCAGTTTAGCCATTTTGTTCAGGAAAGTGTTAGCCTGGCAAGCCATCCTATATAAGTGTATATATAGTCTGGCCACGAACCATTGACGGCTCTCAGTCGTGAGGCGGGATCTACGGTTGTCTTTCAAAATGTCAGCATGCAATTGGATAGCGCTAGGACCAATCAGAGTGACGAACAACATGACGTAATCACGGCGACGGAAAAGCGGGAGGCTTTAATAGCGTCTAGCTTCAATGATTTCTGTCGTTTTTGTATGAAAAACATGTGAATATCAGGTGTACTGGGACATTCCACTACTTTGTTTGATAAAAATAAGAAGCCGCTAAGTATATCAGACAGACTTACGCACGTTGGAGTCTAAATAATCCAATGTTGATGACAAAGCCGTTTCAAACGAACGTGTTTTCCGAGTTGCCGCCATCTTGCTTGGGTTCGCGGCGTTCGCGGCCGCAGCGCTGACGTCATCGGCTACTCCCGCTCTGTGATTGGCCCATGATATAGAGCGCTGTGATTGGCCCAACCAAAACTATAGCGAGTTGTGATTGGATAGACACAGCAGTGGTTTGGGCTGCGAGGGTTCCAATGAAGCGTGCCTAGACCAAACTCTGCAAAGCAAGAATTGGTCTAGTTCACTAGGCTAGGAAAGTGTTCCATTTTTAGGCAAAAATACAGAAACCTATAGATTAGATTTATTTTCCTGAAATTTCATGTGTCAATACACTGGTTTTCTTATCCTTCAAAGTGTGTAAAAAACCTGTCTGAACTCTTTTATTTTAAAGGTTTTTGCATTCCAAGAAAAGTAGCCTAAAACCAGCATTAAGTCCACTGCCTCTTCCTCCCAGTGACGGATCTGTCTTGGAAAACAGATATGAGGTTGTGGCCGAAAACAGAATGACTTCCCAGCAGCAAGGCCTATACATCATTGTAAATAATTCACACAAGTAAAGCTACATGTGATTCATCATGTTCACTGAAAAATTCCCCTAAGGCACCACGTTGACCCGAGGCTGCCATCTTGGGGGTATGTTCCAGCAGAAGAACATCGCTCCGTGTCTTCCGAATGGAGTTTTATTAGGAGACAAATGTGGCAACAAAATGGGATTTCTACCTCATTTTTTTTTACCACAAGGTGTCAGTTACCTGATGAGTTCGGCTTTGAATAGATCTAGCCTTTCTTTTATGTTTGATAAGGGGAGAAAAACACCCAAGTCTTTCCATCATTTACATCTAACATTAGTATTTCAGAGCAGCCTAGGGGTTTCCAAAGTCACCTTGTACACAAACACATAGTCACACTTGTATGTAGGTTATGGACTTTCACCTTGTGGGGATGATTCATACACACAGAACTCTCTGTAGTTGCTGTCATTCAGTGCAATGATGTGTAAACACATGTCAGATATCAGATGCTCTAGTGAGCTTCTGACAACACCTCTTTGTCCTGAAATGTCTATCACTCCTCTCCATGTCAGGCATCACCAGTTTGACCCATTAAAAGCTACAAATATGCATTAAAAATATAGTTGATCCAATAATTAGAGTAAAGACTTTAATGGTTAGATTAGGGCTGGGTGATATCTCAATATTTTAAAAATATCAATATAATTTCAAACAAGATGACACAGTAAGGTATATATCGATATAACTGTACAAGCCGCTAAGCGGTCATTACATTTATTTATTTATTAACTTATATTTTAGGAAGATAAAACCACTTGAGATGAGCCATCTTGTTTTTTTGAGTGGGTTCTCTTACATTAAAGCAAATAAGAGAAAGATTGCTGAAGAAATACAAAAGCAAATCTAAAACAATAATTACAAATTAAAAGCAACAAAAAAGAAAAAATAAATTACTCTGATTACTCTTCATTACATCAAGTTTTGTGAAAAAAAACAAACAAAAAAAACATTTGTGTGACTCGCCTGACATTTGGGCACAGCTGTAGATATTTAACATGTTTAATATTTATGGAACCTTTTAGTGTTGTTAAGTGAATGTTGTGATTGATACATCTTATCAAATTAAATCCATGTGCCAGTTTTTCCATTTTGTTCAGAACGTATTTTTTTTTGCCATATATACACACAGACACACAAACACACATATACATATGCATGAAGGCAAGAGATGCAAAATTACATTTCAAATGCTTAGAGAACTTTCATATTAATTAGAGGCAAAGCAATTAGCCTTTCGCCGAGCCCCGCCCCCCTTAGTAACTGTTGCTAAGTCCGACATTAAGTGGATCAAATACTGCAGCTCGGCTGATTGCCACGATGGAAAGAAGTAGACAGATGCGTGTCAGCGACATTTTTTGGAGCAATTCGTCCTCAATATCATCCAGATCGAGGCAAAAGGGTTACAGTATGCAGTGGAGGGATATATTCGTGTCGGCTATGCTGAGCGAAGCGTAGCAGGGAACAAGGAGTTGGGAGTTCGGGAGAAGGTCCGGGGACGCGTGGAGCAGTGATGTGGTGTCCCTGTGAGCTGTCAGATGTCAGCTGTCCACCAGTGTTAAATTTGACGATTTTTTTTTTTTTGTGACCTTGTGAAAGATTCCGCTGACCAGCTGGCCTGTGTACTCACCAACATGTTTAACATCTTGCATCTTAACCAGGCAGTCGTCCCTTCATGTTTCAAGGCTGCCACCATCATACCAGTGCCTAAGAAATCCACCATCAATGACCTGCGACCTGTTTCACTCACTCCCATCATTATGAAGTGCTTCGAGGGAGTGGTGGACCACATCCTCTCAAAACTTCCACCATCACTTGACTCATTCCAGTTTGCATACCAGCCTAACCGCTCCACAGGTGATGCCATCTCCTCTGCCCTCCACCTGAGCTTGGAACAACTGGAGGAAAAAACTACCCACATGCAAATGCTGTTCTTAGATTTCAGCTCAGCGTACAACACGATAATCCCCCAACGCCTGGTATTCAAACTGGGTCACTTGGGCATGAACACCCTTCTATGTAACTGGTTACTGGACATCCTCACCAACAGACAACAGCACGTACATGTCAACAATAACATCTCCAGTGTCATCACCCTTAACACAGGATCCCTGCAGGGCTGTGTTCTCAGCCCCCAGCTGTTCTCCCTGATGACTGTCGTCCCAGACACAACACCAACCACTTCTTCAAGTACGCGGATGGCACAGCAGTAGTAGGTCTTATCCAGGACGACAATGAGCTGGCTTACGGGAATGAGGTGGACCACCTGGTGAACTGGTGCAAGGTCAACAACCTGATCCTCAATGTTGACAAAACAAAGGAGATCAATGTCAACTTCAGGAAATCTTTGCCCAGTCATACACTGCAATGACAATGACACTGCAGTTGTCGTTGTCAGCAGTACCACGTTTCTGGGGGTGCAAATTACTGATGAGCTCACCTGATCTCTCAACACCACCACCTTGACAAAAAAGGCACAACAGCGTCTACACTTCCTGCGCAGGATGAAGACAGCTTCCCTCCCCCCTCTCACCCTGACCACCTTGTACAAAGGCACCATCGAGAGTCTACTAACCAGCTGCATTTCGGTCTGGTTTGGGAGTTGCAAAGCTTCAGACTGGTGAGAACAGCAGAGAAAATCATTGGGACCCCTCTCCCCTCCATCCAAGATATTGGCCACTCGCAGAGCCTGACCAGAGCACAGTAGGGATGTAGAGATTCACCGATATGAACCAGTGGTTCATTCATGGCATTAGCGATGTGACTGTACCAGTAGCTTCAGTGTGCATCGGATAAAACTGACACCTTTGTCGCAATGTATCTTTCCTAGCGTGTCTGTCATCGGTAAAAACATGGCACTATATCTTTTGGCTTTCGCTATTATGGAAGCTAGGACCAATCAGAGTAATGAACAACGTGACATAATCACAGCGACAGAAAAGAAGTATGAAAAACATGCAAATATCAGGTGTACTGGGACATTGCACTACTTTGTTTGATTAAAAATAAGAAGCCGCTAAGTATAGCCGACAGATAGGGCTGCAACTAACGACTATTTTAATAGTCGACTAGTCACCGACTATTGAAACGATTAGTCGACTAATCGGATAATTATTAAATTTTTCTTAAATGTAGCATTAGATTGCTTTATATGGAAAATGATAATAATAAACACAAGAAAGATGGGTAGTTTAATGGAAAATGCATATTTTATTGAACTTTGTTGCTGATAGGCCGATTCATACTAAAAATAAATAAAAATGCCCTGTCTAAAACCAATTAGGCACAGTGCTCGGTCAGTATAGACATAAATGCATAAATAAAAAAACCTCTATAAATTTTTTAAAGGACAGGCAAGTGTTTTATAAGAAAAAATAAATTAAAATCAAGTAAACATTTTCTTCCTGTAAACCAGGGGCAGGCCCATTAGCAGCAATAAAACAGTAAACAAAAATATTAAGTGCAATTCGTGAGATACATTCAGTGGTCAATCTGTTGTAAAAGAACTGTACAACTCTCAACATTATGAAAGCTAACGGTTTTAAAATAAGCTTTCAAAGTTGTCTGAATTTAAGTTGTAATGTAAACAATGGACTGTGTGATACTACCTGGACACAAACCTGTCATGGTGGACAGACCAAGTTTAAAATCAACATGAGGCTCAGGCCATGTCGTTCAGTTTATTCATATTAAGGAAAGTCAGCATATCCACATGGTCTCGTGTGAGGCTTGCTCTCTTCTGGGAGCAGATATTTCCTGCTGCTGAGAAGAGTCGCTCTGCAGGGGTGGATGTTGCAGGAATGCACAGAAGAGATCTTGCTAGGTTTGACAGTGTGGGAAATCGCCCCTCATTTTCTCTCCACCAGCTGAGAGGGTCTTCCTTTTTTGCTATTGGTGGCTCTGTGAAGAACATCTGAACTTCCCTCCTCACCATTTGGATTTTTTTGTCCTCCAGGGTTTCCTCCTCTTCCTCGCTCAGACTGTCAGTGTCAGACTGAAACAGGTAATCCAGCGCTGACTTTCCCCCTAGGATATGACCCTTCTTCTTATGCTGTAGCTCCTCAGGGTCATCATGTAGCCCAGTCTTGGCCTTTGCTTCTTTGATAGCAAGAACTTCAACTGTACTTTGCACCCTTGTGCCATCTTCAGGTGAGATAAACTTCAGCTTTCTGGTCGATGGCAGCTGCAAGAACAAGTGGGTTGTCTCTCTCTGCAGACACTGTGTTAAGATTCTCCCATCTCTCACTTATTCCTTTTCCTGCAATGGCTTGAAAGGCTTTTCCTGAGCTTGTCTCAAACTGGGTTTGCTGTATGGACCGTTGCAGACCTTTGACCAGCTGTGGAAGACATGAAGCAGTAGCATACTCCTGCCCACTGAGGAAAACAGTAGCACATTCAAAAGGTCCTAACCCTTGCACCAGCTCTTCAAGTAGCACCCACTGCTCTGGTTTCAGGTCAAAGTAGTGCTTGCCTCTTGGTGTTATCTCAGGGTCTGACAGAGTTGCAGTGACTGGCCAGCGCTGCTCCAGGAGTCTTGCTATCATGTAGTAGGTACTATTCCATCGCGTACTGACGTCCTGGATCAGCTTGTGCTCTGTGGTGTTCATTTGCTGCTGCTTCTTCTTCAGTTTTGAATTTGCCAGCTCACTTCTCCTAAAGTGCTCCACTAGGTTCCTTGCAGCACCAGTAGCTTTGTTGATGCTGGGCTCTTTGAGGGCACTGTTGACGATAAGTTGGAGGGTGTGCCCAGCACAGCGGACTGAAGACCAACCGTGTTTTTCTTCCAGGAGTCGAGCTGCCGCCACCATGTTAGATCCGTTGTCATGTACTATTGCTTTAATTTTGCTAGGCAAGATGTCAAATTTCTCTATCACCTCTTCCATCCATATCATGATGTTCACAGCAGTATGCCTCTCCTCCAGTGGTAGAGTAGCAAGATTCAAAGTCTTCATTTGCCAGTCTTTGGTGATGAAATGAGATGTAACTCCAAGATATGCCTCGGTGGCACGGCTGGTCCAAACATCACACGTCAGTATGATGGAGCTGTTGACCTCTTTTAGGATATGCTTTACCTTTAAACACAAAAGTTGATTTTTGAAAATATTTAACACAGAAAAACCTACATGTCAACAGAAACTATTCAACATACAAGTTTTACATTTTTATTAATTTGTTATGCAAGTTATGTATTTTAGCTATTTTAATATATATACATATATATTTATTGCTTTTTAATTAAATTTGTGAGTTTTTTTGTATGAAATATGTCTGACTGTGCTTTTTAAACAATTACCTTCAGAAACGTTGAACTGTATTTCTCCTCCATCAAGTGAGTTAAATGGGTTCTGGATGGCAGGATGTAGTCTGAATTGAACTGGGTTATCATTTTTTTAAACCCAGCACCATCGACCATGGAGAGCGGCCTCATATCACAGATCAGCATCTGCAATACTGACTCAGTCAGGGCAGTCGCCTGTTGTGGGGTGCACGTCTGCTTCTTTTGCAGAAAGGGGTCCATGGTGGCTCTCTTCAGACTGCATGCATTTAATTTAAAATACTTTTGTCAGGCACAGTCGGACATAACATTAAATCTCTTTTTTAAAGCGAAAATACGCTTATAAAATGTACGTCCAAAACAAAACGTATTAGCTTTCATGTTATTTAAATCTTACCGAGGCGAGTCAGACTCCGTTTCATTCAACTGTCCGACGTGCTTTCTTTTTAAGTGCTCATGCATCACCGAGGTGCTGCCGTGATACGCAAGGACTGCTTTGCAAATCATGCAGGTAATCTTTTTATTCGCCGTATCCAGGCTAAAATGCTCCCAAACCTTCGATGTTTTGGTACGCGCTGCTGCTGCGTTGGACGCCGCCATTTCTGTATGTTGCCGCTCAGCAGAGAAGCTATTGCGCATGTGCGACTCTCGGCAGAGATTGTAATAAAGTGAGATGCCTCACTCGGCCGGAAAAAACAGGTCTGGCGACAACGTCGACAATGAAATTCATTGTCGACTATTTCCATTATCGATTTTTGTCGACAACGTCGACGAATCGTTGCAGCCCTACCGACAGACTTACGCATGTTGGAGTCTAAATAATCCAATGTTGATCACAAAGCTGTTTCAAACAAACGTGGTTCCTGCGCATCCGGCAAGTTGTTTATGTTCGCGGTCGCAGCTCTGACATCATCGGCTACTCCCAGTCTGTGATTGGTCCACAATATAGAGCGCTGTGATTGGCCCAACCAAAACTATAGCGAGCTGTGATTGGACAGCCACAGCAGTGAATCAGGCTGCGAGGGTTCCAATGAAGCGTGCCTAGACCAAACTTTGCAAGGCAAGAATTTTGTCTACTTCACTAGGCCAGTGTTTCCCAACCCTGGTCCTCAGGGGACACTGTCCTGCATGTTTTCCATGTTGCCCTTTCAAACACCAGTGTTTCCCTGCTGCCACACACCTGACTTAAATGAATGAGTGATTAACAGGCATCTGCAGCATGTGATGTCCTCCTGAGGAGGCAATCTAAATCAGGTGTGCTGAAGCAGAGACATGGAAAACTTGCAGGACAGTGTGCCCCGAGGACCAGGGTTGGGAAACACTGCACTAGGCTAGTGTTCCACACCTTTTAGGTCACACCTGATTACAATAATGGCTCTAAAGATTATCTATTCAGATATTCCTAGTGAGGTCTTTTAAAAGTGCTCTGGTCTGCTATGAAGGATGAGGACTGCTCTGATAACAATCAGGGATATTCAGCATGTTAGATTGTCTTGGCCTGATATTGCAGCATGTGTGGTGTGCCCTGAAGACAGATGAGCCTGTTGAATGTGACGTGTAGTAAATCATACAGTTAAGTGACAGAAGAATGCTGCATGGAGCAAGAGGAATTAATATCCTCCTGCTCATTCACCATGTTTGTTTACTCTGAAGTCAGGTTTGATCTTGAAGGTTTAAGAGATTTCCTGTCTGAGCTGGAAATGTTTGTGAGTGAATTTGGTTCGTTCTGCGCTGTGTTGACTTTGCCAGGTGGCCACACACCACACACCGTAGTACAAAAACCTTCTAGGGTTCCACAACCCCCCAAGGCACTTTGCAACATAACCAGTCATTCACCCATTCACACGCTGGTGGTGATGAGCTACATCATACCCACAGCTTTTTTTTTTGAGTAACCTTTGGTTGATTCTTCTTTGCTACCTTCTCTTCATTCTGCTCTGTCTACCATTTCTGCCTTTCCCATGATCCACTGATCACCCTTTCCTGATTCATTTTCCTTTCACCTTTTTTTCACATCCTTTTTATCACAATTTTTACTTTTCCCTTTTTTGATATTTTTAATCATTTTTAATTTTACTTTTTGTTCTTGTGAAGCGCCTCATGATTTTTATCTTGAGAGGCGCTATATAAAAGATTGTTTCTTCTTCTTCTTCAGCTGCTCTGGGAAACATTGACCGAAGCAAGGCTGCCGAGCACTGGCGCCACCGGTCCCTCCGACCACCACCAGCAGTCAAGGTGGGTTAAGTGTCTTGCCCAAGGACACAACAACCAGTACCGCAGGAAGTAGGGGTGCTGCAGACCCCCCTGCTGGTGACCTCAAAGATTTATTTACCACAACGGCACAAAAGCGAATTTTACACTTTTTTGGGAAGCCTCGAGAAAACAAAAGGAGATGCAGCAACAGTGAGTTGTGGGGTATATTGTCATGTATCCAGTCCAAGATAGTGCATTTACAGTTTATGTTTGCAGTTTCTATTGTGTCTTTTTGTATTTCAGAGACTTTTTAACAAGGACACATTTGTCCCGCATTCTCCTCCACCTCATCATGCGCTCGCCACCTCTAAACCCATGTTCCCCGTCATTTCCGTCCACGAATAAAACGCTTGCTGCGCTTCGGCCTCAGACTCCAGCTGCACGTCTCCTTCTCCCGTCTTCCAGCTAAACAGCTGATCTGTCTGCTGGACATCCATCCTTCTCATCCTCCTTTATACATAAAAACACTAAACTTCAGAGAAGTAACTATCTATCTGTCACAGATTGCTCCAATATCTAAAGTTTTGCCATCAATGTCTCAGTTGACTCCACTCTGTGACAGCGCATCAGCACTCCTTTTCACACCTGCTGTCATTCACGCAACTTCCTCTGTCCTTCAGCAACAAAATGCTACTGAACCCATTCTTAGTTTATTTATTTTAGTTTAACTCTTGGGCTATTAACAAAAATAAAAACTGGTCTGTAGTTTTTAATCCGCATTTTAAGCATAAGTTGAAACTGAAACTCAGAGAAGTGGAGTCTTGCTGCTGCGGCATCCCGAAGGTGTGTTTTCATTGGTCGACTGCAGACGGGAGTCGTAGGTTTTCAAGCAGTGCTTCAAGACTGTTGGAGGGTGTTTTTTTCTAAAAATGAGACTCTTATCAATGCGTATAGTACACGTAGGCTATGATTCACCTGTACATAACCAGTTAAGCACAGCTGAGCTTTTTTTTCCTTTTCAGCACCCCCTGCTGAAAATATGTTCTCGCGGCTATGACAACGACAGATGGAGCTTGAACCTGCAACCCTCTGGTTTATCACTCTCATGCTAGCCATGAGAACCAGGCATAGGTGGCATCAATTTCCTATATTGTTGATCACAGAAAGTTATTTCAGGAAAATCATTCAATTTAACCAGAGTGCTTTAGTCTGATCCAGAGCAAAATTCTTCTGCTTTGGAAAAGCTATAAAATAGAATCTACTGTTTCTTTGTGTTATGACCAGATTCACCCAGAGAAATGTTTAGGAAGAAAGGAAAACCTATGAATAAATATTTGTTTATTAAACTGTTGAAGAGCAAATTGCAGGTTAATTTTTTCTAATTCATATAAAATGATGTCCATTATTTGAAATGTTTATTGTCGGTATTTTGTTTTAAAATGTATAACAGCACAGTTTTTTGAGTAAAAAGTCGCCTTTTTCAGCAAAGCGTCTAAAAAGCTCTTTTTTCTAAATCTTAACCTGTGACGTAATCGAAGGGAGTTCTAAGCTAGGCGCTGCCTCAGCTCAGTGTGGAGAGTGGGTAGTTGTTAGGTAGAGGGGTCGTGTTATCCAGTCAGTGTGTGTGTTCACTAGTTTTGCATTGTGTTCATTTTGATAAATTATTGTTTGTGAAGGCTGTAAAAATCCAGCCTGTCCGGACATCGAGTCCACGAGTTTCCAAATAAGAAAAACAACAGCATATCTTCCATGCCTGAGGGCGTTTTGGGCAGCTGAAAATACGAGATTTCACTTCTGCTTTAGATACGAAAAATGCCCCGTCATTGTGGTGCGCACTTCAGACCAGAGGATTTCAGTCCCAGCGATGTGATGGAGTTCCTCAGATGAGAGGCTTTTAAAAATAGCCAGCAGGCTTCTGGCCACATCAGCATTGGTACCAACTCATGGAGGTCTGCGCCCGTCTCCAGAGACCCGTTGCGGGGTTTAAAAAGTTAACTGCAGCTTCTGGAACCATGTCAGAACTGCCGCCCCTACCTCCAGAAGAAGATGCGTGGCTCAGCGGGCCAGTCGAGCTGGTTTCTGGGTCAGAATCAGCTCACAGTAGCCCGCATGAGCTCCAGAACCGGATGACAGGCGCTCTCTCTCTCTCTAAAGTGCTAAACTACGTTACGTGAACGGATACGAGTATGAGACCGCTGACAACGCTCATTAGTTTAGTCAAGTACTAATGTTATATTAACTGACCGATACTATTTTAATTGTCTGCTACATGATAGTAATCTGTACAATATTGTGATGTTAGCACACGAGTTTAAGCTAACATCGTTAACTCACCAAGACACCTGCTGGATCCCCGCTGCTCCGCAGCTCAATCTCTCTCCTTCGGCCGATCGTTTCTCCCTCTGGCTTGTCTCTGCTCTCTGGGCGCGCACCAGACTCTTTTCATGATTGTGGTCCATCATAAGTATAATTTTAAACATTTAAAGTTTCCTCTGTGTCAGAGCCGCATTAGAATCCATATTTTTCTCTGGATTAAGCTAGCAGGACTCCCTTTGCTGACGTCACGTTGGTTTGGCAGAAAAAGGCATTTTTCTCACAAAAATGACTCTAAAAGCCTAAATAATTTATGTAGGTGTCCATTTTTGTTTAAAAGGAGTTTCTATTATGTTTCTCTAAACGTTGGTCCATGGGAGTCTCTAACCTGCAACTTGCTCTTTAATTTTTTTTAACAAACTTATCATTGTTTTTGGGAAGAGTCAAACAGCAGAGCACTTGGAATTTTAGATTTTTGTTTTTTATCTACAGGAAAATAAACAGGAATGAAATTATTATATGCAAATTAAATGTAGATTACCCAAGAAAAAACACAAGGACTTTCATTCATAATGACAAAGACAAAACTCATGACCCCTTTTATTACTGAAACGTAATAATGAGAGTAAAATTGAAAAATCTTGATGCCTTTCTCTTATTCTCTACATTTTCTGGCTAAACCAATATTATAATCAAAGATACAATTATTACAGAAAAAAATGACAAATAATTTGGGTAGTTGCTGATGCAGATTTATTTTCATTTTCTCCATTATCTTGATTTATTTTTCCATTGAAGTGGTCTATTTCCATTTTCCTTGGAATAATTATTCAGATTGTGGTGAAAAAAAGTGAAATTGTTTCATGCATATTTTATTAAGTTCTGTTCCAATGTTTTTGTTCATTCTTTTTATGCTTTACAAACTGGTTTGATTATTACTTAAGATACAGACCAAACAGCCATAACATTATGACCCCTAACTGGTAAAACTGAACTGTTCTTATAGATCCAATCTAACCATTCCTGAAAAATCAAGCATGTTTCATCAGCACATTTATGATTGTGGTTCCCAAACCATTCAGTTTATGACTGGATGGATAAAAATAGCTCAAAAGCTAAATGAAAATGTACCTTTTGAACTTAATTGACTGTTTTGTATGTAATGTGTGCTAGGTGGTTGTAATGAAATGGCTAAATGATGCATGTATGCATGCAAACAAAGAAAAAGATTAAAAATGAATGCTGAAACCAACCAATAGAACAGGAAGAGATAAAGAACAAAGATGGACAGTGACCGCTGCAAAGCAGCTTTTATTGGAGAGGCAGGACTCCCCCACCCCCCATTCCTTTCCTTCTTTTATGGTTACATTAGGAACCGGAAACGAGTCGCCTCAAGCAGCTCTTCTGGGGACAGATTCTTCACTGAAGAATCATTTTTAATTCAGCTGTTCTAACTTCTTTTATCAGCTCTCGGGACTGCTGCTGAGTAAACACTTTTAAAATTGAAGGTGAGAAAGCCCCTCTGGTTTTGAACATAAAAAATGCATCAGCTGTGTGAATGTAGAGCACTATATCGTTTCTGAAACCGCTGCCTGCAGCTTCCGCCCTTCTCTCCAATGGCTGGAACACAACGAACCAAGCTTGATCTGAACTTCAAAAATGGGTTTTTAAGGAGCTGTGGAGGTAATTAACATAAAGACAACATTGGATTTCTGCTGTTTATGGTGTTAGTTACCTTGCCCAGTAAAATTAAACACCCCTGTTCTGAGCTGAAACCCTTTTTATCCTCCACAGATACATAAAAACTGCTCGGCTCTTATTGATTTTCCAAACAGCTGCCTGTGATGTGGCCTTGCAAAGCCCACACGCCGTGTGAATGATGACACTTGTAATGCATCAACATGCGCTCCGATGCCAACAATGCTGGAGCAGTTCAGCCGTGTAAAGGTGCCTTTTGTCTTTTAGTGTAAACAAGGCAGAGCGGCTGGATGCGTGCAGAGGAATGAGGTTCTGAGTTAAATCTCATCTCTGTCTCATAATCGTGCCTGTGGATGAAGGCTGGATGAGCTGGATGATTACGACAGAAGCAGCTATCACTGTCATCAGAACCAAACTGCTCCATTCACACAGCTTCATCATGTTACCAAGTCGAGCCTCTGTATGATTGAAGTGGTTACATTGTGGCAGAAGTATAGAACATTTATTATGTTTTGAAACAGATGTTTGATTATTAACACAGGGTGCATTCAGAAGACTAGTCTAAAACAGACAGATTCTTCAGGCTGACTGCCTCAGCTCATTATAACACGTTTTGACATAACAGGAGTGGCTGCTGCAGGTACCAAATTACCATCTCTAATTGAAAAACTTGGATTGTTTAGAAAATCCCAGATTTATTAGGTCACATCCACATATGAACACATTCTGCAGCATTCCATGTCTCATTACAGAGAAGATTCAATACTCCCAGAGCTTTGGCTACATTTCTAAGAGGCGTGTTGAACCGTCTATTTCTCCTCTGGTAATTGGACCAATGAATTCATAGTGAGAACGTTAAGGTACTTGAAATAGCTTTTCCAGTGAAAGATCCTGCTCTCTAACTGAGCTGCACTGACACTCACTTTCCTTAAATTCCTACTACAAATAGTTCAGCCCTCCCCCCACCACCCCCAGGAGCTGCTATCTCTTTTAGCCGCACTTTAGGCTGACTTTCAGCTGACACATCAGCGAGCTGGTGATCCATGGCAGTGATAACTTTTGGCTGCTGTGACGTGGGGGGCCGATATTGTTTGGTGTGTGCGAGTGTGAGGGCCAGTCGGTCATTGGGGCTGGGGGGATTTATCACTGCATGCCGACTATTGATTTATACCAGAGTTCCTGTCACAGACACCCTCCCCTCTTTCCTCACACTCGCCCCTATGGCTGCGCCTCCGGCGTCTGTGTGCTTGATTCCTCTGAGTTGTGTCAGCACCGTAGGAGCTTCTAATCCCTTTAGCTGAAATGCTGTAACGCTCTGCCGTAGTCATACATTGATTGCTCTGTAGTAACAAGAATAGATTCTGATAAATTCCCTTGGCGTGTTGGTGGCAGCGCTATAGTACCTGTGTAGCTTTTTTAATAATACAAAGGGGATTTTTTACCAAGCCTGTTATCTAGCATTGTTAAAAACCTGAAGCTGTTTGGCCCAGATTCAGACACAAACTCAAGGATCATTGCTGCTGAAGTTAGTTAACAAACCTTAGTTTTAAAACATTAACACCATCTTATATTACCCCATTAGTTACATGGAAGTGTGTGCCTATATACAAGTGTAAAAATCTGTAGTTTCAGTGCATGCAGAGTCTAGCAGAACAATTTCTAACCATTTTATTGCCATGTGGTTGGCGATCACAGAATGTGGTTTGAATCCTTCTCATTACCATAAATCCTGAAGTGTCACGATGCGGTGGAGATGGTTGTGGACCCATGTGTG
Organism: Aphyosemion australe; assembly: GCA_006937985.1. Taxonomy (NCBI): domain Eukaryota; kingdom Metazoa; phylum Chordata; class Actinopteri; order Cyprinodontiformes; family Nothobranchiidae; genus Aphyosemion; species Aphyosemion australe. The sequence continues at coordinate 528,247 of SSNS01000052.1, forward strand.
GTGGAGCTGGACCAGGAGGCAGAAAACGGCACGAGGTACAAAAACGGCTTTATTGAATAATGGCAGGTAAGATGACACAAACTGGAGCAACGTAACAGGGTGAAGACACTACATGTTGAAGGGCCTCCTTCATACCTTTCCGGAGTTTGATGGATGGTTGTGGTTGCTGGCTGGTGATATGGAACTGGATAAACCGCTGGGTCCATGGTGGTCGGTTCCTTGTGTTATCTGTGTTTGTTACCATGAGTTCCTTGTGTCATCATCCCTGCGTTGCTCCTGTTGATTTTTTGTTCCTGCTCCAGACCACTGCTTAAATAAACATTTTTAGTTTTTGAACCATACCTGGCTGCCTCCTGGACTGCATTTGGGTCCTACAACAACCTCCATTCCATGACATGAAGTGATTAAGATATCCGAAAAGTTCCAAAATCACATCAAAGCAGGAAAGTAGTGTTTTGTTACACATTATAGTTTTCCCCAGGAGTGTAGTACGATTTCCTTCTCACCAAATGAGCTCCTTAACTCGTCAACGGTTGGTCCCATTTTCAAGGCGTTTTAATGTTATGATACATCAAACCTTACAGTGAAGAAATATGGGAGATTTTTGGGTGGAATAATTAAAGCTAACGTTTCTGCCAAAACAACCAAATATTGTGGAACTGACAGCAGCTGGTTTATAAATGATAAATAATGCCAAGCCGTTTTGTAGATTCATCAGTTTGTCAACTCAATCTAACCCTAAAGGGTATTGCTACTAGGGATGCACCGATACCGATACCAGTATTGGTATCGGGCCGATACCGATACCGATACAGATACCGATACCAGAAAAAAGCTAACCGATACCAGGTACCGATACCAGTTGCCTGAAAGTGGCTTCACTGGGACTTGTCATTTCTGTTGTAGTTTTCTATATTGACCAATAGGGAAGCTGTTTCAAACATTGTGAATGAAAGCAGAAACAGGCTCACACCTGAAAATGCAGAGATGACTATTTTCATCAAAAAGAACCTGCTGTTCATGTTTCCCAAAAAAGCCTGTATTCCAATTCATTGCATTTTTGTGTGTGGTACAAGTATCGGTATCGGTAATCGGTATCGGCGAGTACTCAGATCCAAGTATCGGTATCGTATCGGTTTGGAAAAAAGTGGTATCGTTGCATCCCTAATTGCTACCATTCTAAAAATGCTCAAATTTCACAGATTTGCAGCTCTTTATGCCAAATTTACTCATAAATATTTACACCAACTAATTTTGTTTAAGTTTTTCAGCATAAATGATAAATTCCCTATGGATTTGATGCCTTGATGTACCAGAAGAGCAACATTTTGATGCTGTTGATTGATATTCACCCTGGTATAACCACATAATGTAGATAATCATACAGCATTGTAAAGGTTTACAAAATAGTGTTGCATGAAATTATTTCTCCAGAGGCCTTTGAAGAAGCCTTTTATGATGGATACGTTATTATTTAACTACATATGACCACAAAATCCCTTCAGGTTGATCTCACACGATTGCCAGAGTGCTGCTGAGCACTAAAAACCACGTTTCTCCTGCTTTGGTCTCCTTACATTTCTGAACGTTGTAAACAAAGAAAAACGTTGGGCTCTTCTAAGGAAGTTTGCTTCCAAAATTCAGTCTAAACTTTAATCATATGTCTTTGAACGAGCTTGTATTCAGTGCATTGATGTTTCTACTGGTTTTAATGGGATCTTTTTAATCTTTTGTACACTTTTAATCTGTTTTAAACTTTGATGCTGTGCTTTAATGGCTGCTGTGATCTTTTAATCCGTCACATTTCTTTTCATCTTTTTCTGTTGGTGTAAGCTTTGGTTTTTTTTCTCTGTGAAACACTTTAGTTTGCATTTGTGCTTTCAAAATGCTGTTTACTTAAAGTAGATTCTTACAGCACTTGTTTTTAAAGTTTACTATTGCCCTACAAATCAATTAAAATAAGGGTAAGATAACATGTGAACAAGTTTTCCTAATTTTGTTTCCTGATTACAAAATGAGGAAAAAGAGGAAATACAAAACAAGCAAAATAATCAGCTTTTTAAAATCTCTCACAAATGTGAATAAATAACCTTAAAATGACTAGAAGGCTGTGATTTTAAAGTTAATTAGTTTTCTACATGTCAGAAATATTTGAGAGATGAATCAGAGTAAAGTCTTTTGTCTTTGGAGGGTAAGTCCAAACCAAGTCTCCGATCTTTGGAAGGATGAGAAGTATAGTCTAAAGTTTTTAGAAGACAAACCAGTGGCCTCATTTATCAGCTGTACTTATGGGCAGATCTGTGTGTTTTTCATGTGCTGGAACAATTTTACGCATTGTGTGGCATTTATCATCTTGTGTGTAGAAATGTTCCTAAATATAAGAACATCTCCTCTGTCCCGACTGCGTTTACAACCCCTGCCACTGTCTCCCAGGTGACATTCTTTCTTTTACAGGTTATCTTTGAGCTGAGAGAACTTCAGGAGCCAGTGCCTTGACCTCATCAAGCATCGAGCACATGGGTACGCACTGGTGGGATTCATCATCAGTCGATTGTGGAGGAACATGCGTACAAGTGAACACCGCGTGTTTCATAAATCATGATTTTGGTCATTTGTACAAACATTCTAAATTTCACTCATAGGATGGCATATAGGACGGTTTGATAAATGAGGGCCCTGGTGATTGAGAAGCAAGTCTGAATTAGGTCTAACGTCATTAAAGGGAAGGAAGAAATCGAGTCTCCAGTCTTTGAGGATTGAGTCCTAGTTGATTCACAAGTCTTCAGAGAAAGTACAAGTCAAATCCCAAGTCTTTTGAAAGCAAGCCAAAGTCATTTCCCAAATTTTTAGAGGTTGCGAAAACAAATTCTTGAGTATTCAGGTAGTAAATTCCAAATAAAGTCTTGAATCTAGTATGTGATTCCAAGTTAAGTCGTTAATCCTTAGAAAGCAGGTCTGGAATCCTGAGACTGCTTGTGTGACTTGGTTAAACTTCAGTTCCCATCTCTGCTGGAGCTACACTAATAGCAATCAGTGAAAATGTCACTATTGTGCATCAAGGCTGCCTCATTAGAGAGTAATGTTAATCCTCTAGCTCTGACTTTGCACTATAATAAACTTAGACACAGTCCTGAATGTCATGAAAATATGTGACGCTTTGAGTTAGTCCATCATCCTCAGCATCCTGGATGCACAGTGTCCTTGGTTTTGATATCCCATCCATCTTCTGCAGTCATACAGATATGTCAAATGGAGGCAGAAAATGCAAACATCAATAATAATAGTAACTGTCAAAACAACTCGGCTAAATTTCAGCAACCAATTGCCCATTCGTGGATTGGTTTTCTCGAGGTGCTTTTTACATCAATTGTACTTGAGTTTTGTGATTTTCAGCAAGTAAACGAACAGACAAAACTGTCAGGATGAATTTGAATACAAATGAATGAAAATATTTGTATTTTTTGAGTTGTTGAAAACATGATTTAGATCGACAGAGCGCTGCTTTGAGAAGTGAAACATTTCCTCCGTGGCTGCCTGGATTTTCTAATCTGATGTAGGGTACATGGTGGAAGTAGCACTCGTGGGGAAAACTCATTTCCTTTCATTACATTTGATGACATTTCATACATTTCTTCACCAATTTACTATGTCGTTGTGCTGCTCACCTGTAGCGTTACTGTTGTGTAATGACCAACACCTGTGGCATGTCTAATCAGACGTACAGGTTTTTTTGGGGGGGTGGGGGGTTCTTATCCATTCTGTGGTGTCGAACTCATTTAGTTAATCTGTCTCTTCTGCAGGCTGTGACCCTGGAGGTAAATTCATCAATATTTACATTTTTTAAATCCAATACCTATGTAACACATTTACTGGCCGACTGTGACCTCTTCGACACAATATAGGACAGGACACAATATAAATGATCTGTAATTATTGAAGTCTAACCTTGAGCGTAGAAAAGCAAATGAGATTCTATCATGTCATTAACTGTTTATTAAATTTTAAGATCAAAAGGTAAAAAAAACGACGTTCACAAAATGATACAACTACTTGTTGAACCTCCCTCTTAAAATAATTTACTGTTTCACTTAATCGGTTCCTCATATGTTGGAACTTCTCTTTAAAAAGTTGTGTTCATTAAAATCCATGAGAATGTGTTTAGCTACAGTCATGTTCAGGTCTGACCGTCACAGAACCATAATTATTTTCTTTTTCTGTCATTCTGATGTACATCTGCTGCTGTGTTTGGATCATGGTTCTGCTTTAAGACTCAGTTTGGTCCAAACCTCAGATGTTCTCCTCACCTCATGGCAGCCAATCAGGGGTTGGGTGGGCGTGGCCAACTCCAGCTTGCTTTCTTATAGTGCCAGAGCCCTGAAACACCTCATTCTGGAAGGTACTGAAAATGCCAAGAATAAAACTGGTGAAATTAGCTTTATGTGAGAGGGATGTTGTGCAAAGAACTACATAAACATGTTTTGAATGGAACTAAATATAACTAAAAAAAAAAGTCATAACATAAATGAATAAATTTAGTCGACAGCACCTGGTAGAGATTTACCCTCTAAAACCCTATGAAACTACCAGTGTGGACTTAGTTTTTAGGTTCTTTTGTTGATGATATTTTGTTTTTTTTTTGTACAGAAGATTAGATTTGAAGAACCGGGTAGAGAAAAGATAATTCCCATTAAGTCCCAGTCATGTGAAACAAGGGTGGACTTTTCTCATGACTGTGCGATTTTTCTTTTCAGAAGGCACAGTGTCCTGTGTCTAGTTGTAATTATAAAAAAAGTTTCCATGATATTATTAAAATAACACCAGGCTCCCCTGATCTGGCTGCAAACTTTCGTATTGTAACAATGCATGGAGCTCTGGACTGAAAACAAATGTGACAGGCCTAACGTATACCCTCCAGCCCCTGGCCTGTTGCCTGCCATGGACCAAAAGCTTTGTTAAGTCACCTGTCACATGAAATTACCCCAATGCCAGCTGCCCAGTGAGGTGACGGTGGGGATCCTGGGTCGTGCAGGCGCCGATGCACCACATGTACCCACAATGTGTTGCAAAAACACCATGGGGGGGTGGGGGGGGGTTCAAAGCTCAGGGAGGCATGCTGCTATGTCTCATAGAAACACTTACTCTAAAGCTCATACTATGGCCAGAATCCAGAATGACACTTAGAAAAAACAGCCCACTGGATTCATTAGCGTGCTGACAATGTAACCTCATTGCCTGTTAATGTTGAGCTCTCATAAGCTTGGCAGTGAGGAAAAGGACTTTAATCAGTGCCTCACAGGTACTGCAGTTGCCAGGGATACTGCACTAAAGAAAGCAGACAACAGGACTAATGGTGTCCTGGTGAGCTAGTTGGCTTTTGGAGTCCATTTTGGATCTAACATGCAGATTTATGACATAAAAAGCTGCAGAAGAAATTACAACCTGCCCTAAAATGGTATATGGTATTACAGCGGTGAAGCTGTATTTATGTACTCCCATGTCACATTTATTATACGGTTTAATTAGTAGCCAAATATTTGGCCATTCTTTTACTGATCTTCACTTTAACTTCATTAGGTGCTTTAACCAATAAATCATGTAGAATATGAATCAGTAGAGCAGTCACTAACAAGGTCCACCTGCACAGAAAAAGGAGAGATAATTAGAATTGTGACTGAGCTCTCACTTATTTGTCTGTTAATTAGAAGAGGGTTAGGTGACACTTTGTCTTAAGTGTCAACAAAACAATGTTTAATCGTTCCATCACAAGTAAAAAGTTCTAATTAAAAAAAACAAACAAACTTGATGCGTACCAAGATGTCCTGAAATATCCAAGTACTGGTTTAAAATGTTGCATTGTTAAAAGATAACATAAATACAAACCGGTGGTGGACGAAGGGACCGGTGGCGCCTGTGATGGGCAGCCTCAGTGTGCCCCAGGGCAGGGCTAGAGTGTTGCTCATCACCACCAGGGTGTGATTTTGTGTGTGTGTGCGTGCGTGCATGGGTGAAAGGTTAGTTGTAAGGTGGTTTCGGAAGTTGTAGAACCCTAGAAGGCTGTATAAATACAGGCCATTTACCATGAAGAATATTTGATTAAAGTTTTTAGAAAGTGTTTAAAACGCTGCTTAAAACAAAAAAAGGCTATGAGCTGAAATGGCTAAAGGTTAAAAAGAAAACATCTTTAAGTGACTGTGTGTATTTTCCCTGGCGATAGGGGGCAGTACATACCTAAATCATTGTAAGCAAGCAGAATTTTTGTGTTCAATTAAGACCTTACCAACAAATGGCCATTAAGGTCAAAAATCCCTGGGAGTGCAACCTCCAGCAAAATGACAAGCACATCAGACTCCCTTTCATGACTGGCAGCAAGTGAAGAGGTAAATATGTAAAACAATAACGTTTATAAATTACTAAAGTTTTGTAACAGTTTGTTACAAATCTGTTTTGTAACAGTTTGTTACAAATCAGTAAATGCGTTTTGTCCTCACAGGCTCCCGTAGAAGGAAACATGGTGTCTAATATGGCGTCGCCCAGAGACTTGGACCTGGTCCCATGTGTTTTAGACTCGATCTTTATGGTTATATGTTATGAAGCCGCCAATATTTTTCAACAGCTGAGCATCATTTAATTCATTTTCAACAACAATTTGATGGATATTTCCAGAGATTAACAGTAAAAGCTACACATTGTCTCTTTAAGTTAGGATTTTTAACACGCTGTTCCAACGTTTGTGGAACACTATAAATGAATTAATGTGGCACCATCATTAATAGAATCAAATGGGATTTTTCTAACTAAAAGCAAAGACATAGCAGCTCATTTTAGTAATTACTTCAATGATGAAATTGATAAATCAAGACAAGGCAGGCAGGGTTATAAAAATGGCATGTCATCGAAAAGGATCATTGATTCACTAATGAAGGGTAAAGAGTGTAACGTTGCTTTTGATTTGTTGAGTCCAAGTTAGGTGGAGGTCTTGCTCCTAAAATTGAATGGCAACAAACCAGCTGGGATGGATGACATGGATGGTAGATTACTAAAACTGACAGCATGCAAAATTGCCATGCCTGTCTGTCATGTGTTCAATTTAAGCTCTACACAAGGAATTTTCCCTCGGGTGTGGAAATCAGCTAAAATAATTCCTCTTGTGAAAAATAAAAGTGCAACAGTAGGCCCAACAGCATTCTGCCAATGCTAAGTATATTAATGGAAAAATAGTTTTAATACAAATGGTGAGGTATTTGAATACCAATGAATTAAATTAAATTAAAGAAAAGCATTCTACTAGTACTGAGGTAACAAAATTGACAGACAAATGGTCAGTGAGGATTGACAATAAAATGATGGTAGGTGCAGTATTTTTTTATTTTAGTGCTGTTTTTGATTTAGTTGACCATGAGCTTTTGATTGACCAACTGGGAGATCACAGTCAGTTTTATTTGAATCACCTCGAGTTGCAAAAAAACACTGTGAGGATCATGTTCTTCGACTTCTCCAGTGCCTTCAACCCCATCCAGCCGTGTCTACTGCAGCAGAAGATGAGGGGTGCAGGAGTGGATGAACATCTGACTGCATGGATCATCAACTACCTCACCAACAGGCCACAGTACGTGAGGCTGCACAACTGTACGTCTGAGGTGGTTGTGTGCAGTACTGGAGCTCCACATTGAACAGTGCTCTCACCCTTTCTCTTCACCTACTACACCTCGAACTTCACCTACAACACCAGCAGCTGTCACCTCCAGAAGTTCTCTGATGACTCGGCCATCGTCGGCTGTGTGTCTGAGGGGAACGACCAGGAGTACAGGTCAGTCATCATGGACTTTGTGGACTGGTGTGAGCGTAACCACCTTCGCTTGAACACCAGTAAAACAAAGGAAATGGTGATTGACTTCCAGAGAAACACTCCTCCTCACTCACCAGTAAACATCCAGGGAGCAGACATTGAGGTGGTGGACACCTTTAAGTACCTGGGTGTTCAACTCAACAGTAAACTGAACTGGTCCCACAACACAGATGCTCTGTATAAGAAGGGCCAAAGCCGCCTCCATCTCATGAGGAGGCTGAGGTCCTTCGGAGTTAATCCCAGCTGCTTAAATCCTTTTATCACTCTGTTGTTGGCTCTGTTATTCATTCTGCTGTGGTCTGTTGGGGTGTAGGCAGCTCTAACCGAGACAGGAAGAGACTGAACAAGCTAGCTACCAAAGCTAGCTCGGTTCTGGGCTGCCCACTGGATTCTGTTGAGGAGACGTGTGAAAGGAGGATGCTGGGGAAGATGACCTCCATCTTAAGAAACCCCTCCCACCCACTGCATTCCACTGTGGAGATCATGGACAGCTCCTCCAGAGGTAGACTGAGACATCCCAGATGTAAAACTGAGCGCTATCGCAGATCCTTCATCCCCTCTGCTGTAAGAGTGTATAACTCCTCAGTTTAAGCTGTACTGGTATCATCCTGGTACACAATAACACCAATGCAATATTCAGTATGTGTTCTATACTTGTGCAATACCGGATTCACATTGTTGTCTGTGTCTCTTACAGTATGCTGCATAGTGTTGGTACCAAGTTTGTTTTCATCTTTTATTTGTGTTTTTTTTAGTTATCTAAGATTACAATACTAGATTACTGCCTATGTGTATATACATGTATCCTTGTTTTTATCTTTCTTCTAATTACCCTTTGAGTGATGGTGCTGCTGTGACAAGTGAATTTCCCCACTGTGGGATCAATAAAGTCTATTTTATTTAATTGGAGTCTTTCTGGGGCTAAGCAACTACAGTGTGGTGTTCCACAGGGTAGTTCCCTGGGACCTTTGTTGTTTTCTTTATTATTAATGACATGCCGTACATAACGAAAAGGTGCAGCATTACACTCTATGTGGATGATGCTACAGTGCATTGTGCAGTAAGTACTATTTCAGAGATTAGGAACACACTCCTACAGATCTGCAGCTGCTTCAGGATTGGATATTTGAAAACAAACTGGTTCTGAATGCGACAAAAACGAAGAGCATGCTGGTCAAACCTAGACACTTGTACACAAATTATCTACTTAATGTGGTTTTTAATGGCTTGTAAATTGAACAGGTGCATGAGTTCAAGCTACTTGGTGTCCTAATTGATGAGATATGATAAGTTGTCTTGGGGAAATCATATAAAGTACATTGTGAAGAAAATGGGCAGAAGTATTGCATGTATAAGTAGATGTAGTTCATCTTTAACGTCATCTTCCAGAGTTCTTGTGGTTAAATCTTTGGTGCTGTGCCACTTGTATTACTGTTCAGTAATGTGGTCTGGTGCTGTACAAAACGTTACCCCATTGTGTTCGGCGTAAATGTTTTAATACTTTTGAGTGTTGAAAAGTTCCTTAAACAATTTAAGTAGCTAAAAATAACAGGGCTGCTGCTGTACTCTTCTTCTTTGTTTATGGCAACTGGGAAAATAATTGAGGTGCAATACTGCCATCTAGTGATCTGGAGTGTGGATCGCTTGCCTGTGTCCAAGATAAGCCAGGGCCCCCAACTACAACTTCTACCGGCATACACACATTAAAAGTGATTAATTAAAAACATTATACAGACATTCAGACTTACAACTATTATACAGAGCTTTGGTTTTATTATTGGGTGTGTTATTAGGATTTTATAAATGTAATTTTTACAAATATAATCTTGGTAACCTCACAACCTCAGCACAGACAATCGTGAGGGGACCCCTTGGGGGTCCTGGTCCCCAGGTTGGGAACTACTGCAATAGAACATAAATGTAAAGTCATGTGTGCTATTCCAATATTTTGATGGGCTTGGGGCCGGAGTGTTCGGGCCCTAAGGCTTTGCGCACTTTGATTTCAGAATCTTCCATGTTTAAAATGGAAGCTCATGGTCCAGCTTGGTCTGGCCCCATCTCCGTTTTTTCAAAAGGATTTAACCTACTGAGCTTGTCAGTATCCTGGCAAAAACACAGCTATACACAATGTAACGTTGCAGGTTATTTTTCAGATCACACAGCCACACTATTAATAACTGATAGCCACGCTTGTATGGGGATTCCACAGTGTCGGTGTTTTATTACAATAATTCTCAACCTTATGAGCAAGGTTTGGATGGCTGCCATCTCAGAGTAAACAAAGTCACATAACTGACAACATCACCATAGGTAGAGCATACAAATATGTCCAAAAGAATAGCATCCACGTGTGTCCGATACATCCAGTCCACACAAGGGGAAGAGCGAGAAGGGAGGAAAATGTCGCTGGTTTTGTGACATCATTCCTCTGCGACCAAAGAAGTCTTAAAGTGACACAACCCCATTATGTCTGTTACAATACAGAAATTTTTACAACAGACTCTTCTTGGTGATAGAATGGGTTTTATACTATATTACTCTAAAATAAACCATTCTGTTCCATTGATTATTTTTAAACAAGCATAGATCTCAACACTGCCATCTGGTGGGGCCTGGCCCCACTGTCCCCTAATGCAGAGATATCACTGTACAATGGTGCTTTGCAGCATCAGGTAAACCAGATTCTAGGTGTTCCAAACCAATAATCTTGTAATAAAAATCCAAATATTTTAGAGAAAAATGTATTACCCACTGCCAGAAACAAAATCGTAGCTGTTTCTTTCTTAAGCAAGAAAATTTACACACCCAGCAGCACCAAAACCTGTTAAAAAGGAGAAGATGGACTGTTTCTAAGTATGGAAATCTGCCACTGAAGACGAAAATCCTTAAGAGCTTGAACATGTAGCTTTGGGATATTTGCTAATAACTACAAGAAGACAGATGGAAGAACTTTAGATGGATAAAAGGAACATTTGTTTCTGTTATGCCAAAAATAACTGAGCCCATGGTACGTTATTTTTCTGTTTATGTTTACATGAATAAATGATTTCCTTTATGGAAGTTAATAATTCGAACAGAGCAAGAACCAATCCACTGGCAGCAAATCACCAGCTCCTGTCTGCGGTGCGTCAATCGCAGCGTCCTCGTGTCCTATATTAGTGTTTAAAACAATTCTGTTAGATTTTATAATCATCAACTTTCCTTTCACCATTTTACTCTGAATAAATGAAAAACAGCTGTTTTAAATGTTTAATACCGTTTTACGGAAAGAAATTATTTATGTGACAGCCCCATCTTAACATTTAATCGAATAGAGACATTAATTCTAATCACGCTTGAAATGAGCAAAGTTCAACTTTTTTTCTTTCATTTAGGGAAACATTTAAATGGAATCAGAGTTTTGTAGCAGGCAGAAATTCTATTAAATCAGCTACAAAGAGGAGCGTGCTTAACCTGGAGTTCTCATCTTGACCTTTCCGAAGATAGAAATGATCCCATATTGGATGCTGATGATGTGAGCTGTCTGGGAGCCGCAGGCAGAGACACACAGAGGAGAGACAAGGAGACGCTAGGGGGAAAAGTTAAGCGCAGAGAAAATGAGAAAAATTAGAATGAGAAAGGGCAAAATGAAGATTATTAAAAGGAGAGATAGCGTCTGAGAGGGAGCATACCCATCTGTAATCACTGCAGATATCCGGCCCACTGAGATCCTCTCTTCTGTCTCAGATTGATGAGTGTGACCCCATCCAGAGAGGCATAACATTAGTCAGCACCTACTGGAGTTACTCATGAGCTTATATATAAATATAGACTTGTGTTGCTGATTGGTGTCCCATGTCAGAAAAACCTCCAAACAATCTCCTCTGAAAGAGAACAGTATTATGGTCGATACAAAACATGTTCATGAAGATTTTTCGCACTAAATCCCTCTCACATGAACTGATTTCAGCAGTTTCAGTACCTTCCAGAATGAGTCGTTTCAGGGTCTGTCACTTTAAGAGAACAAGCAGGGGCTGGCCACGCCCACCAATCGCCTGCTCAGGTAGCTATGGGCTCTATGCACGCTCCAACCTCCGCATTCCACATAAGACCTCACTCCTATTTTTGGTTGTCATAGTCGTCAGTGAAGCTGTGACATGGCTGAGAGTTTGGAGTTCATCCGGTGCTTACTGGAGTTACCAAAAGTTACAAGCAATGATGTAAGGCAGATTTGGATTGCTGAGGTGCTAACATTATCTAATGCTAGCTAGCTGGTGCAAATAAACCTTCACAACAGAATTACATGCCTCCCTCTGAAATACAGGAGTCCTTGTGTTTTACAGCAATGGACTGAAGCATTGCAGCACAAGTGAAGAATGTTGATAGCAATAAGTGTTAGCTGATATGCTAAGCTTTAACCTAGCTTTTGTTCGCTAAAGAAAGAAAGCTAAAGGAGGTTCCAGGAGTGAAAACCAGACAACACACCTGATGTTTCAGGTTCAACAAGTAAAAATAATTGCGTCTGCGCCACTGAGCACTGAAGCATAACGCTGCCACTCGATATTTCCACTCCAGACTTCTAAATTTCCTCACATCCCTTTTAACAACAAAACCCTCAGCCTCGTCCGCTGACAGCTAATTAAAGAACAACACAACTTTTGTAAACACCTGATAAAGTTCACACTTTACATATTTGGTAATCAGCTGAAACACACCATCAAAGCAGCTCCAACAATTAGCTTTTAATTACACCTGAGGGGATCGATGGGATGACATTTCCCTCCTGTTTTAACATCAGTAAGATCCAATAGTTCCAGTATGTGCATCAGTGAGGGCTGCCAGGTTTTTGCAAAGTCACTTTAATAATTCTTCCGTGGCAGAAAACCAAACCACAGAAAAAGCAGCTGTAAGGTCACACAGCGAAGATTTTTTATTGATAATATCACCGTCAATTCTTGGCCGTTTATTCCTCATCTTTACTTTCTGTGTGATTCAAAGCATTTTTATTACATCACCTTTTTTTGCATTTTCTTTCAGGCAGAGGTAAAGCCTTGGCTTTAGAGGTTAGTTGTTGGCTTCTGACCAAAACTGGCTGTTTTGCACAAAGAGAGAGACAAAGATGAAAACTGACTAAACTACATTGTGAACCTGAGGACAGAGTAATTTTACTCACTGCTCTTTCACTCCCCTCCCACACACTGGTAGAAAATGTGGCTGGAAAGCATCACCACCCACAGGAGAATCAGAGATCACAGTCTCTGAACGATTCCCAGCTCCCATGTACCCTAGAGGAAACACGCCATTTACAACACGATGAAGAAACTTTACAAATGTCTTCCACTTTTGCTTTTTTGTCACACATAAAATGTTTCAGAGTCTGAGTAAATTCAAAAGGCTGTTTTAAATGATATCATTTATTACCAGAGCAAAACCCTTCAAATCTAATTCTGACTGGGGTTTTTCCCGCTCTTCTTTACAGAATTCTGTGAACTCAGCCACATTAGTAGCCGAGAAATCTAAACGGACAGTAGATGAAGCAAAACGATTTTGCTCTGCAGGTTGGCCAAGTCACACTCCATTGGAGTCTAAGCAGGCTCGAGCAGTCTTGTGGCCTGCCAATCACAGCGCTCCATCAGTTTGGTGGGCCAATCACAGCGCTCAATCGGTTTGGTGGGCCAATCACAGCGCTCCATCGGTTTGGTGGGCCAATCACAGCGCTCAATCGGTTTGGTGGGCCAATCACAGCGCTCCATCGGTTTGGTGGGCCAATCACAGCGCTCAATCGGTTTGGTGGGCTGGATGTTAGTGTGACTGAGCGAAACAACAAAATTGTAATGGCTTGTTTGAAACAGCTTTGGCATTAACTCTGGACTATTTAGACTTGGTCTTTTCTTTGAGTCAAGAGCAGATAGAGGTACTTAAGTCCTTTATTTAGAAAAAGGATGTATTTGTGTCTTCTTCAGCAGTGTGTGATGGACTGCCCCGCTGACTGATATCTGTAGTGGTGAGTATGTCACATTGTTTGTTGTCCAATAGCATGTGGAGACAGCTTGATAGACAACTGTAGATTCCGCCCCATGACTGAGCTCTGGGTCATGGCCAGACTATATATTTACATATATAGGATGGGTTACCAGGCTAGCTTATTGGAGTTTTTCAGAGCACCAACAGCCTGTTTTAAGGTCAGATGTTCTCTATCAGGATTTTTTGCCAGAGAGCAGAATTCATGGTTCCATCAATTACAGAAAGTGAAAATTACATGACACTGCCACCACCATGTTTGATTGTTGGTATGATGTTTTTGTTAGTTTTTCTGGGTTCTTTTTGTTTCCTGATTTTCTTTTCAATGGGGCATGATGAGTTGGTTTTTGAGCTCTTTTAGCCTACTTCATGTTGTCAGACAGGTCCTATTGAAGCGACTTCTTAATTCTACAGGTTCTGGTAGTAATCAGATCTGGGTCTGGCAGGTGGAACAGAGCTCAGCTTTCCACCTAATCTGATTAATCCCAGTTATATCAAAAATCCAACATGGACACAATTACTTTTTCACATAGCGCCAGGTTGATTTGGGTAGCTTTGTTCTTTGATAATAACATTAATTTGCTGGTCTGAAACATTAAAAGTGACCAAAAACAGAAGCAAAAGGTCCTGTAGTGTTCTGAATCTGATTCAGTCGAAGATGAGTGGCTGATCTCAACCCTCTGAAGCCTACTACTGTGGAAATATTTTATTTAACTGAATTAGTTTGTACAAATCACACAATCCATACTTTATATGAACATGTCCCTGTTCAAACACGAGGTGAAGGTTGAACAGGGACCCGTGTTTCCCGTGGTGTATCACTGAAGTGTCGTGGAAACAAAGACTCATCACTTGTAACACTACTTGGTACATTACCAGCTCAACTCAAATGAAAAATTGCTCAGCAGCTTTTGGGATTACAAACACATGTGATCTATGATTCATGAAAAGTTCTGAGAAATTTATGGAAGTCTGTTGCAGCTGTTTTCCTCACTGCAGCCGTAAATGTGCATAACATGAAGCGATGGTCCCTGCAGAATTCTCCAGAGTCTCACATGAATATTTTGTTACAGCGTGGTTTACAGCAGCGCCTTATAAATATGCAACACATCAACCCATGAAATCTGGTAATCTAATTCAGCTTTATTTGGTTTTCATGCAACAGTTAATGGAAAGTCAACAATTTTAGCAGAAGTGTCTCAAATTAAAAACATGAGCTGTCATGTCAGAAGAATCAATAAAAAAAGAAAAAGCAATGACCAATATTTATTAACACAAGTTATGTAAGGGATATAATTATTTAATAAAATAAAGAAAGAAATATTAGGTTAAAAAAACTTCTTATATGATTTATTTTTTTTTGCACAAAGTTAGTAGAGTTTTAGCTGCTTGGGCTCGTAGCATGTGCAACCTCATGAAGCTAAATAATAATAAAAGACATATTAAAGTCCAAAGTGGGGCTCATGGACCCTTTTGTTCCACCAGCACAGGTTGCTGATGCAGGGATGGAAACTTTTTGAAAAACATTTTTTACTAATTCGAGGCTCAACCAGATATAGGCAAACTTCTTAAAGCAGTTTTCCCCCTTCAGGATTTATGTATTATTTTTAAGAAACCCATAAAAGTGACAGTCTTACCTTGTTCTGTGATATAATGTATGCAAAATAAAAATTTTTTTTGCTAATCTGGCCCCCTGTCCTATAGAGACCCATGCAATTTGAACTGACCGCCATTCAGTATTAGCATTCAACGACCGCTTACTTACAAATGTCAATCACAGAGCGGTGAGAGCGTTTGAAGATGTAGCTATTAGCGACATTTCCCGTGAACAAGTAAATATTTATATATGAATAAACAACAAAACATGAGAATAATAATTGTAAAACAATGTGTTTTGGCTCTGTTGCCCAGCTGCACTTTCACAAACGAGGGGTGTTGCTTTCGGCCGGAAATACGGAAGTGGGGACATCTTCTACAGCCTCTAGATGGTGCTGTTGGATAAAAAAATCTCCAGATTTCTGATTTAGAGGAAAATATTTAAACTAAGTATATTTTATTCTACCTCATTTATTTCTTTTGTCCAAGTTTTTACATCAAAAGTTATAATCTTTAATTAGTAAAAGATTCTGTTAATTTCAGTTGTTTCATCCTTAAACTAAACTCTGTGCATCTTTTACTAACATTATTATACAAAGTGAAAAGAAAAGAGGAGACAAGAAACGAAGAAAACAGCAGAGACTCAGATATGAGCTGAAATGAACCCGAGGCGTCGGACAAATGTGAGTCTGTTAAACTACAGTGCATATAACATGCTGTAATAATCAATATGAAATGCACATACAGTAAACTCTATTGATTTCTTAGAAAGAATGAAAAGGAAGCAGCATCTTTTACTGCTGGAACTTATATAACCGCCTCTTCTAACGACAAACCTGCAGAGAGCAGTGTTAGAAAAACAAAACAGGTATAATATTCATTTGGTTACTGTATTATCATAGGGAATGTTTCACTTGACTGTCTCCCAACAGTCGTGTTTATTTTGTTTCTGGAGAACAAATCCACCCGTATTCCCTCCACACCACGCAAAGTCCCAACAGCATTATTGGATCAGTGTCCCATTTGAATATGCAAAAAAGGGTTTTTTCTGCAAGAGGCTGGCGGAAAGGGCTGACACTCCAGCAGTGTGCATGTGTGTGTGTGTGTGTGTGTGCCTGGGGATGATCCAGGAGTGCTGTGGCAGACAGCCGCCAGCGTCCATGGGAATAAGGATGAAGTAGGTGGATTAACATGTTTGGACAGGGAAGCTGATTGTTTGAACAGCGTCACAGAGCCAATGACTGACTGGCTAAGGAACTGAGCTGACTGAATGACACTACCCCAGGGTGTATTCCCAGCAGTCTGACTGTATGTAAACGTAAAAAATAAAAGATGTAAGTCTCTAGAGGCAAGCATAAGACTCATATCTGATAGTGTTTCTGTGTGCATGTTCAGGAAATAGCTTGTTGTGAAACAGCTTGTAGCTTTGACAGCAATAAGAGAATGGAACAAAACCCTCATCGGGGAATCGTTTTACCAGCTTTAGTCTGCAAGCTCAAATCTTGTTTTTGTTTCAGTGCTGGAAGGATGGATTTGTCCTTATGGAATCAATATATTACAGTATTACATGTGAACACCATCAGAATGTCAGGACACAACGTGCTTAGGGAGCAGCTGCAGGAACAGTACTATGAGGGTAGTTGTTAGGCTAACAGATAAAAAGTTCAATACATCATTTATCAAAAAAAAACTAAAGGCAATAAAACTAAACAACTGTCTGAAAAGGAAATGATATAAATTGTAATGATTATTATGAAGGAATCAATCACAATAAACAAAACTGATAAAAACACCTAATTTCAAGGAGCTCAGTAGAATAAAACGTTCTCCAACAACACATTAGCTGGAATGCTTTATTGCATGTTGTACAGATGGAGAGACTCACTTCAATAAGTGTTTCTTCAACACTTCATGTTTCAAATACAGTTAAACTACAGATTTGGTCTCTGGAGGCTGAAACCCCCCCAGATCTCTCTCATTGATGTTTTTCTTGCGTCTGTTTGAGTAATCAGATGTTTAACAGCTTTTAAATAGTGTGATTAATAACTAAGATTTTAATGGGGAATGAAATTTTAAAACAGTTTTCCTAATTTTACTACCATTCTTTCCAGAGAAAGGCACAGTTTCCATGTATGCATGAGCATTTATATTGTCAGTGTCGAGTGGAAAAAGGAACAGTTTCTTTCTCAGACGTGTTTTTTGATAATAGACTGAAGGCACTGCGAGTCACAGCTGAACACCAGCAGGATACACTGAGCAGCACATAATTGGGATTTGTTTTGGATGGTGGAGATTTGCCTTTGAATGGGTTTCACTCTAGCCTGAGAATTCATTTCTGGATCACCAAACCAGAACCACACTGACTGCTGTCCGTGTCTTCACATAACAACAGACAAAAGCATCTCCTTGGCGAGATTTAAGGGATGGGACATTTGAAAAAATTGGGACAAAACAAAAATAAAAGCCAACTGAAACCCAATCGAGATTGGTCCTGAAAAGCTGGAATCCAAATTAAACCAATGCAACAACGGAGACTAACACCCACTTTTGTCAGTTTTCAAAATTTGTAATGCTTTAATTGTTCTTGGAATTGTCTTTAACATTTTAAACATTAATTAAAATAAGAGAACCTCAGGGAAGAGGAGGTAAAGTATCTCACATGAGGGAATAGTGAAAAGGAAGACTGACAGGCACGTGGTGAAGAGGAAGCTCAGCAAGAAACGAAGCTCAAGATTTTTGTTGCAACCCTCACTTCTATCATGATCTTTGGGTAAAGACCCAGATAACATCACTGTGAACACAGGCAGATGGAATGACTTTCTACGCTCTGCCTTAGAGATAAGGTGACAAGCTCAAACATCCAGGAGGAACTCAAGTTTAGAGAGCCACCGCTCCTCAACATCAAGAGGATCCAGTTGAGGTGCTTTGGACATGTGGTCTGGAAACCTCTTAGGGGAGATGCTCCTGTCAGGAGTGGACAGCAAGTCAAAGACGCACTGGCATTTTCACATCTGGCCTGGCCCGGTCCGGTCTTGGTAGCGTTGGCCCATCCCCACGCGGCCAGGTTTTGTTCACACAGCCTTCTCAGGAATGTAGATGACTCCGAGCACGTGGGCAGGGCAAAAGATGCGCAGAGAAGTTTGTGGTGTTCTCCTTAAATTAGTAAACAAAGGTGGCCATGAGCAGTGTTGCTTTTGGAGACTCTGACATAAAGCACACAGCTTCCGCTCACTGAGACTGCTGTGTGCTCCTCACAGCAGTCTGTCCTCGTGCTTCCGCGGCTGGAGCGGTGGGTCCGAGTTGCAGTCAGAGAAGATGTTTACCCCTCGTCATCTGAAAATAAATCAGGCATGCGGGAAGCCGCTGCGGGCTGATTCTAGCCACCAATCAGAGGTCCCCTCTAGTAGGTAGGCGTGAACTTCAGCCGGCCAGTCAGTAGTGGGTGTATTGGGTCAGCTCAGCACCAAGCTGACCGCCGGAGAGCAGGTCAGAAAAAAACGGTCAGCTGAGCACTGAAAACGCACAGATTACCCAGATGTAAACACAATTAACCTACCCGGGCTAGACCGGGCCAACCCAGATGTGAATGCCCTGTATCATATGTCCAGGCTGTCCCAGGAACACATCTGGATCCCACAGAAGAACTGGTGAAAGAAGTTGCCGCCCAAGTTTCCTGGATTGATGGAACAAGATGAGTGTGAGATGTGGACTTTCAAATTACCAAGGGGGGAAATCATCACTAACATAAATGGCATCTTATAAAGTGGTCAAAGAAACCTTAGAATGAAAACCTAAAGGCAACACAAGGAGCTAAAACAAGAGTTTAGACAGTTCTGAGGAACTATTCAGAGAATTTCTTGTAAAAACAAAAAAAATAACGCAAACATTCCGCTAAGACTATTTCTGTGAATAGTAGCATATTATTCATCAAGAACAAGACAATGAGCAATGGGTTTCTTGTTACACCTTGTTTCAGTCATCAGGGATCTTAACTTAAAAAGCTACAGGGACCTCTTTAGCTCCTCGGCTTTAAAAGTAGTTCAAACAATGACAAAGCAGCACTTCTGCTGCCTCAGCACAGTTACTTTACCTGAACAATAGGGTGCAAAGCTCATTCCTCTCACCTCTAGCAGTTCCCACCGACCCATTCACTCACACTCCTTTCCTTTTCTAGTTTAATCTTGCTCAGGGTCATGGGGGAGTCAGTGGGTGAGAGGTGGGGTTTCTGCACCCTGGACAGGTTCTTCTACATTTGTTAATTTTTGGACAAAAGAATGACTCCTGATGGTCGGTTTCTTAAGACAATCATGTCACAATGTTAAAATCACTAGCTTACTATTGTGCAGTTTGTGGCAGAGGAGTTAAGTGCCCACGCCGTAACCAGAGGGTTGCAGGTTGGAGTCCCGCTCAGTCTGTCGAAGTGGTTGTGTCCTTGTGCAAGATACTTCACCCGCCTTTCCTGCTGGTGGTGATCGGTGGTACTGATGTTCCAGACCATTGATACGATTAAGATCCGAGGGGTTTGGAACATTGTCAGACCACCCACAGAACATTAAACTACTTAAGGTAGTTTGCCTTTTCATGGGGTGCTTTAAAGGTACCACGGCCATTTGTAGTCCATATAACTGTTTATCGGGCTATTCCATAGCTCGATGGAGACTCTGGAGTGATGTAAAGGATTGTGATTGGTTCATAAATAAGTGTACATTGATTAGCTGAGCAAACTGAATGCCCCTCCAGTATGTAATCTAACTGTTGTCTGCTATAATGTGCTTTTCTTCTCCAGCATAAATTAGACTGATTCGTTGTCTTCCAGTTCGGTTTCCTCTAAGTGCTTGTAAGGATCTTTCAAACTCTGATAACAAAATAAATCTGAACACCCACATAGTCTGAAAGCATTCATCCACCATCGTTGTTGGTGAATGAATGAATGAATGGTTTTCCTAAAACTGTGCCACAGTTAACTATGTGTGTGGGGTATATGCCTGTAAAAGCCTTATTACTGGTTCTAAGTCATCGCCATTTTAGAGGTTCTAAATTCTTTGTAACCATCATTTTCAGAATTAAAGGTACAACACTCAAACATTATTTTTGTCATAGCCACGCGTAATTGAAAAAAGTGACTTAAACTTCAATTAAAAGATAACCATTGAAGCAAAATAATGTTAGAGAATCAACACAGTAGTTTAACATATATAGTACTTTTCTCTTTTCTAAACATCCGTCCAATGAGACAGAGAGCGCAAGCTTTTGATTGGCCAGATCGCTGCTTTCTTTAAATACGTCACCAGCACCGCCATTGCTGCCTCAAAAAATAAAAAGAGAGCCGAAGATATCTGGCGGCAGACACGGAGCAGCTTGAAGAATACCTCATGGAAAAACTGCAAATATGAACGTTTATTCACCCGTGACTGGAGGAATATAAAGAGACGCAGCAAGCATTTTATTCATGGACAGAAATGACGGGAAACCTGGGTTTAGAGGTGACGAGTGCATGGAGAGGTGGAGGAGAATGAGGGACAAATTTGTCTGTGTTAAAAAGTCTCTTGAAAGCAAAAAAGCACAATAGAAACTGCAAATATAAACTCTAAATGCACTATCTTGGACCAGATACATGACAGGATACCCCAGAAAAGCGCTACGCCCTCTGTTGTCCTTGCGGGGAATTGATTTGCAACTCTCTCCAGGGGACGGAGAAGTCAGACGGCAAAACGGTTCCATCAATGCGTGTCTCCGCCTCATGGAGATGGCGGAGAAGTATAAATTAGGCTTCAGTGGTAGAGTCGTGTTGCTGTTCAAGCTAATCAGAGGAGAGATGTCCAAATATCAGGAAATAAGACTCCAAATCTTGTCGTCTGAAGCGCAGCTGTGATGTGGCTCATTTCTAGTTCCTGAAACAGGTGCACCAGAGCTTTTTTTCCCCAGAGTACAGCTTAAGCTGGAACCACACTTTGCGTTTTGCAGCTGTCGCACAGGACTGCTCATGCCACACTGAGAACTCTAGCGAGCCAAGCCGAGTCAGTGGGCCAAACTGCACAACATCTTGCTCTAGCAGGACGAGCTAATGTCACCCCCAAAAAACATATGTCACTAATAGCCAACAGCTAACCAAAACAACGATGCAGAAAAAAGAAAAAAGCGCTGCTGTTAACACGTCTTTTATTAGGATCTGAACCCAAACTCCAGCTTCCACTGTTGCTAATGTTGCTAATTCTACTCTCGTGTTGCACTTCTGTCACTAGTTGTTCGCAACACTCCCTTGGGGTATTTTCATTGGTCAAGTGCAGATGGGAGTCATAGGTTTTCAAACGTGCTTGAAGACTGTTGGAGGGTGACTTTGGTCATGAGAGTGCTCAATAAGCTGTCGCAGAGCCGATCACACCGTAATGGCCATGGACGTGCAAATCACCCTCACGTTCACCGTTTTTTTCTCTCTCTTTTCTTTTCTCTGTTCACGGCGAGGACGGCTGAAAAACGCAGTGTGGTCCGGGCTTTACAAGTTATTAATTCTTCCTGTGGCAAGGTGGAGAAACGAGGGCCCAGGCGGGATTCGATCCCCAGACTCCCAGGTGAGAGTCACGTGCTAACCAGTCAGCCAAAGGGATATCCCCGTGGCCAAGCAGCCAGGGCGCATGATCCATCGAGATACAGAGACAGGATGCTCACACTACCATTGCAAATGTATTAAAAATATGAGTTAAGTTGATCTTTAATGATTTTGGCTGTATGTTTGGGGTCACTCACTTTGCATTTTGTAAATTGATAAAAAACAAACAACTACTTATATTTCTGGAACCATTCCTTATTGACAGCATTTTATTCACACCAGCATATACAGAATACAAATGTCCCAAAAATGTAACCATTTTATCATATTGATACATGGCAGCACTTACATTAAAAACACAGTTTTTAAGGATGGTATTCAAAATACAGTTGCTGTTCATCACTTTGTAACTCTAGGTTGCATTGAGTGTAGCAAAATAACACTATTACATATAGATCCATGTTACAACTTCATGCATAGAGGAACTAAATGTCCTTCTAACCACCTGGGAGTCATTTTAACTATTTGAACTAAAATTGTTCCATGTCAGTGCATCTGGCTGATTTCCATCTTCCTATAAGTTGGGACACATTTGACCACAGTCACTTGGTGAGGCCAAATGTGAATTGTTGTACATTAGAGAAAGATGTATGAATGGTGTTTACTGGTTTCTGGTAACAAACAAAGGCACTGACAATATGACCACTACTTTTGAGATCTGCATTTTATTGGTACAAACATTTATTTTGATTTCTAAAGTTTTAGGCACCCATCAAATAAAAACTATTTTGCAAAAAAACTGGTAAATCTCTACTTCTGGCTATTATTTTCTGCACACAGCAAATCATTCCAACTTCTACACCTATGATGTCAGAACAATCTACTGAGACTGTAAAAACAAACAGAAAAGAAGAAATGACAGCAGCAGCTTTGGGACTGGAATTAGCTTATTTGTCCAACTTTGGCACCGCTGAAACCTACAATGTCAAGGCTCCTTCATAAAGTGTGCCAAGCCCGCCGCTTTGACCTCATATGAGAAGCATTTTAGTGTTTTGAAAAGAGAGACAGTGAGATGTTTAGTCCAGCTACAGGAGGGCACAAGAACAGATGGAGAAGTAGGTAATTATAGTTGTTCTATCACAAAAATGACCACTTAAACTCAGTTTTGGCTTCTCTGTGTGTGTGTTTTTTTTCATTTTATCTTTCTGAAATCAGTTTGGCCCTAAGTTGGATCTTTAAAAAATCATTAAAATTTGAAAATGTTAGAAGTTTTGTGCCATGAGTGAATGCAGAGTGTGCTCACACAGCTTCAGTGTCTTGATCCTGGCTTGGAGCAATTCTGTCATATGTCTGGAACATCTGGAGAATTCCAACCAGCATTTTCGGATGTTGGAAACAAAATCCATCCTAAGTGGAGGATGAAGTTCTTCATCAGCTGTGAATCATATACTTTGGTGAATTTTAGTCAAAACTGTAGATGATAAATTGGATGGCTGTCCAAGAGCAATATCTCCAGCAGTGTGTGTGTGTGCTGGTTTGTCTATTACGACCAGTCTCCTTAAGCTGTGACCAAATGGCAAGGGGACAAATTCCTCTGAAGTCCATTAAGCACAGTGTAATGAGTGTTGATGCATTTTTAAGAGACACACTTGGCTGGAAACACAGCACTTCCTTCACCATAAGTGCAATTTAATCTGTTTCTCATTATGAATTATTGTCCAGCGTATGAGGTCTGTGCGTGTGTGCATGCGTGTGTGTGTGTGCGTATGTGTGTGTGTGTGTGTGTGTGTGTGTGCATGCGTGTGTGTGTGAACAAGATGACGCCCAGACAGCAGACCCCGTCACATTCACGTTTCCAACCAGCTGCAAGTTGAAATGGTTTAGGAAACAAGCAGTAACATAAAACAAACACATTCACAGACTCTATGTTGCACAATTGTTCTAGTTTAACTAAGCTTGAAATCACTGGAACAAACTGTATGTAACTGATGTGTTTTAATCACACTTAAACTGGTTCCTCTAACCTTTTTCTAACCCCATCACTGTGTTCTGGCTAAGGCTAGGCCTAAAAACAGTCAATTCAGTTGTGTTTTCTACAAGATGAAGACAGGCTTCATCATACTTGAA
This sequence comes from Aphyosemion australe, assembly GCA_006937985.1. NCBI lineage: Eukaryota > Metazoa > Chordata > Actinopteri > Cyprinodontiformes > Nothobranchiidae > Aphyosemion > Aphyosemion australe. Next base: position 552,363 of record SSNS01000052.1, read on the forward strand.
GGCAGCGCTGGCGCTCCGCCCACACGCATCACGCACAGTGCGTAGAGCACCAAGGGGCCAGGGGGGTTACTGACCAATCTGGTTTAAAAAAAAAACACTTCTGTGGAGAGCCCCCCCCCCCCCAACAACGGCTGTCATGGAGCGCATCTGCTAGTATGACACCCCACCCCCCACCTCCCCGCATACAACGGATGGCAGTCAATAAAACAGGCATCATGGCCAGCACAAGACGCGCTTACAACACCTGCATCTTGGGCAAATTAAACCCTTGTATTAAGTTTGGTGGGTGAAGGGATAGAGCATCTACCTTTCCCTCTGTTGAGCCATGTCCTGACCCCAGTTCGATTCCGCATGTCAACAGTCATTTACTTTCTTTTTTTTAGCTGCACTTCTTGTCAGTATTACATTTTTAACCCTTTATTGGTAAACTATTCAAAATATCAGGACTAATTTATTTTTACTTTGTTTATTTATCCAGCAGCTTTTATTTTTATATATATTTTAGTTTTGTTGATTATTTTCTGCAAAATATTTTGTGTCACTAAAGATCTTTGAATTTGATCATTTCCAAGCAGCAATTAGTTGCAACGCTCTGGACAGGACACTGAAGTCCCAGTGATCTACCCTGCTCCCCTCACATGGAGTCACATGGGCTTCAGCTGGCTAAATAAACAAAGGAAGTAAAAAAAAAAAAGATAAGTCCTGATATTTTAAACGGCTTAATCATAAACATAGTACTGGCAAAAAGTGTAGCTAAAAAGAAGAAAATAAATTACTGACAGGGAATCAGGACATGGCAAAACAAAGGAATTATTCTTCCTCTTTCACTTCTTCGACTGTTCATGGCGGACTGCCCCGTTGACTGATTTCCATCTCTATGTATAAGTCACATTGTTCATTGCTCTGATTGAACCTAGCACAGTCAGAGACCGTTTGAAAGACAAAAGCCCCTACAACTGAGCTCTGTCTGTTGGTTGTGGTTGGACTATACATTAACATATACAGGATGGCTTGCCAGGCTAGATCTTCAATGCAGCTCAAAAGATCACCAGATGCTCTCTGGCTTCCCTGGAGGAGATCACCAACTCCAGATGCATAGATAAACCAAATCTATCCTAAAAGACTCCTCCCACTCACATCATCATATCTTTAACTTGATGCCTTTGGGCAAGTGTCACAGGTCAATGATCCTAAATTAAAATTTTACCCTAGTTTGAGGTCCTTCAGCAACTCTTCATCACAGGAAGGTGATCCATGTGTCAGACCGATCTGCAGAGTTGTGCCTGAACGAGTTCATTGAACCATCGTTTGTAAACTTGTTCGTTTTTTTTCTGAACGTGAACTGAATTCGCTTGTATTTTGCCTGATTAACGTCAAAGTGTGCGTGCTCATTCTGACGTACGTGAACGGGTTTATGAACTGCGCTGTCTTGCAGCTCGAGAGCTCCAGCAAAAACATCCCATAGACATCATATATTGAAACATCTTGTGAACCACAGACTTTATAAAAAGTTGAACCCACAAATGCGGCTGCCAGAAGTAGTAGTGGTCGGTGTGGCATCTACTCTTATATGTCTATGCTATGGAGGATGGACGTCGTGGTGCGTTCCATTTACCTCGGAAAATATTCAACTGCACATAACACTGATTTTAGATGCACTCTTACAAGTTTATCTTGTAAAATAAACACCACAGCTACTATTGTTATTACAAGGAGCTGTTATACTAAACCTCAAAGTTGGATTTCAAAACATTCTCTGACTTCAGGGAATGCTGCAGTTCATTATTTCTACTCGGATGTTGGAATTTCCAAGTATGGGGTAAACTGGAACGAACCAGGAAAAGCATCAAATCTGAAAACACCCGTCACAGAGTCGCACCGGTAATACTTAACTATTCATTTGCACTGCTCACAAAAATGAAAGGAACACTTTAAAGAAACACATTAGATACATCAGATCTCAATATGAAGTTGGATATCTATACAAATAACGACAGGGCAATGTCTTAGGAACAAAAGGATGCCAAGTCTTTTAATGGAAATAAAAGTTTTCAGCCTACAGAGGGCTCAATTGTGTAGACACCCTAAAATCAGAGTGAAATGAAGATGTGGCAGGCTAGTCCATTATTTCAAAAACTTCATTTCTGCAACTCAAAATGCTTTTCAGTATCTTGTGTGGCCCCCACGAGCTTTTGTGCATGCTTGACAACGTCGGGGCATGCTCCTAATGAGACAACGGATGGTGTCTTGTGGCATTTCCTCCCAGATCTGTGTGAGGGCATTCCTGAGCTCTTGTACATGCTGAGGAGCAACCTGGCGCCGCCTAATGGACCCAAACATAATGTCCCACAGATGTTCTATTGGGTTTAAGTCAGGGGATCGTGAAGGCCATTCAATTGTTTCAATTCCTTCATCCTCCAGGTACTGCCTGCATACTCTTGCCACATGAGGCCGGGCATTGTCGTGCATTAGGAGAAAACCAGGACCTACTGCATCAGCGTAGGGTCTGACAAAGGGTTCAAGGATTTCATCTGGATACCTTATGGCAGTCAGAGCACCATTTCCTAGGCAGTAGAGGTCTGTACGTCCCTCCATGGATATGCCTCCCCAGACCATCACTGACCCACCACCAAACCTGTCATGTTGAACGACGATGCAGGCAGCGTAACGTTCTCCTTGTCTTCTCCAGACTCTTTCACGTCTATCACAGGTGCTCAGGGTGAACCTGCTCTCGTCTGTAAAAAGTACAGGGCGCCAGTGGCGGACTTGCCAATTCTGGTGTTCTTGAGCAAATGCCAGTCGAGCTCTACGGTGCAAGGCAATGAGCACAGGGCCCACTACAGGACGTCGGGCCCTCAGGCCATCTTCATGAAGTCTGTTCCTGATTGTTTAGGTAGAGACATTCACACCAGTGGCCCTCCGGAGGTCATTCTGTAGGGCACGAGCAGTGCTCAGCCTGTTCCGCCTTGCACAAAGGAGCAGGTATCGGTCCTGCTGATGGGTTGTGGACCTTCTACGGCCCTGTCCAGCTCTCCGAGAATAACCGCCAGTCTCCTGAAATCTCCTCCATGTTCTGGAGATTGTGCTGGGAGACACATTAAACCTTCTTGCTGCAGCAGGTGTGGATGTGCCATCCTGGAGAAGTTGGACAACCTGTGCAACTTCTGTAGGGTTAAGGAATCGCCTCATGCTGCCAGTAGAGATAATTACTCAAGCCAAAACTAGCACGAGTGGAAAACCAGCCAAAAAAGATCAGGAGGGAGAAACTTGAAATGACCTCCACATGTTAAACCAGTCCTGTTTTGAGGGTTTTGTAATTGTTGCCACTTTAGTGCACCTGTCGTTAAGTCCATGAACACCAATACAGCTGAAAGTGATGAACAATGCCCTCAGCTGCTTAATCAACCAGAAAATCATCAGACAGGTTTCATTGATTTCATGCCAGGCCCAATAACAAAAGTGTTCCTTTCATTTTTGTGAGCAGTGTATTTGTTTTGTTTTTTTACTCATTCATTTGGAGCTGATTGTTGCACTTTATGACCCACAGTTCTATAACGTTTTCTTTATCTTTGGGCAAACAAGTCAGAAAAGTCATTCACAAAACTTGAGACGTGACTTAATTTAAAGATAATTAAATGTTTTGCACTTTGAGGCACATCCTCGTGTCCTACCTCAGCCTGGTTCTTCCCTCAGATTGAATAATAATTCCTCTTTTTATTCAAACATTCCTCATGCTATTGAGAATACACACACACACACGAGAAAGAAAAGAACTATGAACTAGTTCGCTTTTGGAACTGTGAACTTAGTTAAAATAATTTTAATTATGAACTATGAGCTGATTTAGTTCTTTTATAAAATGAACTTTCCCAACACAGTTATGCAAACCCATCGCTATCATACCATAATTTAAATGCTACTTGGTTTAAAATCTCTTTATTTTTAGATTTTGAAGCATCTAACACGATCTAGTAGAACTAACACTGGTCCACTGGAAATGCTTTTGCTGTATAACAAGGAATTAAAAACGTATGCTCATACTAAGACACAGCTTGAGATTTCTGGACATTTCATTATTTTTAACCATGGTTGTATCACCGCCATCTTCTGGGGTGTTTTCTGGAGAGAATGGACATGAATGTCAAAGATGTGACAGGCTGTAGACTGTCAGCGAACCGGGGAATTCTTGTATCTGTATGATTGCTACATACTTTGACAGATTGAGTTATGACTATGCACTGACATTTCTGGCATATGTGTCAATCTCCTACAAGGAGGTAAAAAGATTCTTTATTAAAATCTCGATGGCACTAGAACACATTTTCAAATTGTCAGCAGACACTATAAAGTTTGGGTTTCAAATCCTGAAGGAGTTAGTTTAACCATTTGTTTATTTTATTATACATATTATATTAAAGATATTAATCGTATTTTATTGTAGTTTTTACAGGGTCACTGAGAACTTAAACCTCTACTGTTAGAACCTGCAGTCTGAGAACCAAGGGCTCTGTCGGAAACATCTGAAACCACAAGATCCTTAACAGATCTTTCACAGCTTTTAAAGTTATAAGTAAGAATCTAAATTTGAGTCTGTATCTTACAGAAAACTGATGACGTGATGCTAAAACTGAAGAAATCGGATATCTCTTTCTAACTCATCAGAACTCTGGCAGCAGCATTCTGGATCAGCTTGAGGCCTGCAGGAGAATTTTTGTTGTTGTTCAACATCCTGCAATAATCAAGTCTGGAAGTAAGAAACTGTATCAATAAAAATTACGTTCCACATTTGTTTCTACAACCATCTGCCTTGCTAATGATCCACCAACAATGGTAGGGAGGATGTCTTTGATCGAATTATCTGAAAATAAAACGTAACGCCTTGTTTAACTGAATGATAAACTGACTGATGCTATTCACACTGTGGCTCATGTTTGCACTTGTAGGGACAAGGACAAGATGTGTAGAAAAAAGTGTACAAGCAATAGGGATAACCACACCCTGGAGAGGATTGTGAAACAAAACCCATTCAACAATGTGGGGGAGATTCACAAAGAGTGGACTGCAGCTGGAGTCAGTGCTTCAAGAACCTCCACGCACAGACGTATGCAAGACATGTTTCAGCTGTTGCATTCCTGGTGTCAAGCCACTCTAGAACAAGAGACAGTGTCAGAAGCGTCTCCCCTGGGCTAAAGACAAAAAGGACTGGACTGATGCTGAGTGGTCCAAAGTTATGTTCTCTGATGAAAGTAAATGTTGCATTTCCTTTGGAGATCAAGGTCCCAGAGTCTGGAGGAAGAGAGGAGAGGCACAGAATCCACAATGCTTGAGGTCCAGTGTAAAATCTCCACAGTCAGTGATGGTTTGGGGTGCCATGTCATCTGCTGGTGTTGGTCCATTGTGTTTTCTGAGGTCCAAGGTCAACGCAGCCGTCTACCAGGAAGTTTTAGAGCACTTCATGCTTCCTGCTGCTGACCAATGTTATGGAGATGCAGATTTCATTTTCCAACAGGACTTGGCACCTGCACACAGTGCCAAAGCCTGACCTTAAGCCCATAGAACATCTATGGACTATTGTGAAGAGGAAGATGCAATACGCCAGAGCCAACAATTCAGAAGAGCTGAAGGCCACTATCAGAGCAACATGGCTCTCATAACACCTGAGCAGAGCCACAGACTGATGGACTCCATGTCACGCTGCATTGCTGCAGTAATCCAGGCCAAAGGAGCCACAACTAAATACTGATGCTGTACATGCTCATAGCTTTCATGTTCATGCTTTTCAGTTGGACAACATTTCTAAAATTCCTTTTTTTTGCATTGGTCTTAATTGATATTCTAATATTCTGAGATACTGAATTTGGGATTTTCATTAGTTGTCAGTTATAATCATCAACATTAAAGAAATAAACATTTGAATTATATCAGTGTGTGTGTGATGAATGAATCTAATATACAAGTTGCTGGTGAAGGTTCTCAGTCATCCAGGTCATGGTAATCCAAAGGGGTTTGAAAGAAGGCAACTGGACTTCTTTGGTTTCTTGAAGACGTTTCGCTTCTCATCTGGGGAGCGTTGTCAATTCTGACTGGAATATGGGAGGGTCGATCTTATAAACTGTAGCTGTCTATCGTTGCTTAATGAGCAGAAACTGCCTGTGAATACCTCTCCTCCCTACCCCCTGATGAGTCGTTAGCATCATTAGCCTCTATTGTGTGGTAGTCGTGTTGATTAGATGCAGGAGGGTGTGAACTGGACTGAAACTGTTTTGGAATTTGGTTCAAAGCTGCATTGTAGGTGCTGGAAAGGTGAAACCTGAGCCCTCCTCTATTTAATGAAGGTTTTTCCATTTTGACATAGATAGCTTCCTTAACTCCTCTCTCAAACCATCCATCTTCTCTGTCCAGAATGTGGACTTTTTCATCTTCAAAGGTGTGACCCTTGTCCTTCAGGTGTAGGTGGACAGCTCCACTTCACTATTGACTAACAAGGACCTGCCCACTACTCTGAAGTTGCAAGTGCGGTATTCTGGCCACAGAGGGGGATGGGGGTCTGAGTGACATTCATTAACCCTGTAAAGGGTCATGTTAGCACATACTGGCTCAAGGAAATTATTTTAAAATATGAAAAAGTTGCATAGTATGGATTTTAGAAAAATATAAGTTTAACCGTGACAAGAGAAAATATCCTACCTCTTCTTAGGCCTAGCGCCAACTGAGAGCGGTAGAGTGCTGACGTCATCATACAGTGCTCTTTAAAAGTGACAGTACCAAAATTAAAATTAAGGATACTAAATAAAAAGAAAACTTTCAAACATTAACCTAAATAAGGATTCATCAATTTTAATCAGAATTTGGTGAAGTTTCAAAACAATTATTAACAGAAATAAAAGCTTATTTTCTATAATTGTTACACCAGTTAGAATAAAGTCATATATTGTTTAGCAGTACTTATATTTTAGACACACTGAAGCTCCCTGAAATAAGTTTACCGGAGTAATTGAAAGGCTCTCAACACTCAAAAGGACATTAGCCATGGATTTTGTGAAAGTAAAGCCTGCAGTTTACTTGTGAAAAATTGAGAACTCCTAAATTAACGATATAGTAAATCATTACCGGCAGAGTGCTTTACTTCCTCATTTATGAGGTACTTCTTCATTATGGAGAAAAAGGATCACACAAGGAGAATTAACACAAATTCACTGGACAGCGAGCTTCCAGAGCAAATGGAGCCTCTGTGAAATCAATACTTCATTAAGGACTACAACAGAGAAAGAAAACATTACAAAAAACGTCTATTTTTTTTAAGCATCATAACAAAACACATTTTCTCAGCTGGCTGCTTATTAAATAAAACAGACCCGTTTTAATGCATTGTAATTGTCATTGTGCAGAGGGATGGGAAATACAGCTTGTTATTGAGGATTTCTCAGTTTTAAAGATATACTAAACAAAGTTTTAAACAAAGTTTACATCATTTTAAACAAGCTAAACCAGAAAAAACAAAACAGTCTAATTAATGGGATCAAGCAATTATTTTACATCTGCTGCATTTAAGCGCCTTATATTTCTGTATAATTTCTAACTATTTACATGATTTATGACTCAGAAAATCCTTTCCCATCTGGGTTCCTGTTCATGCTTTCAAGAAACAACTTGCAGGACCTCATTTATAATGACACTGGTCATGGTGACATACCTGCTGCTGCTCCAGTCCGAGGTAATTTGAAACCATCTTACCTCTTTTATTTCCAGTTGCTCGCTGCTTTTGAAGTTGAACATTTGGAAAATAGACGTGACGTACAATGTAGTTTTAATGGAGTAGTGCATTGTTGGCATAGCAACATCTGACATTGGGTTTGGTTGTGTTGTTTATTGATGAATCTTTTCTTACTGGAAATACAGAATAAAAAGTAGGCTACCCAATTTTGCATCTATTTCAACCACTGTTGAAATTAATGTAATAGACACTGACAAAGGTGATTTTAGGTCTGTCTCAAAAATATGCACAATGGTTCTGTTTGTGTGTCTTAGATTGTCTTTCCTAAAAACTGTTTCTTCAAGGTATTTTTAAATCCATCAGAGGACTCCTGCTTTTGGTTGGTATGGTCAGTCTTTTCCAGTAAATCATCCTTCTGCACAAAATGGTTCACAGTTAATTCAGCAAGAGGAAAGATGTCTAAAGTGTTACAAAACAGCAGATTTCTCCTGTTTTTGCTTTTTGTCACACTTGAATGTTTAAATCAGCAAACAAACAGAAAAATATACTTGAAAATATATAAATAATGATTTTATTGACTAAAGGAAGAAAGCAATGCAAACCAACCTTGCTCTGTGTAAAAAAATACTTACCCCATTTCTAAATGGTTGTAACATTAACTGCTATTAAACTTGTGCAATAACTGGTAATATGTTGTCAATATATCAAGAACAATGACAAAGTGGTGGAGTTGGCAACACTGGTGGCAACCTCACCTATAGGAAAACAGCTTGTGTGGGGAGGGGAGGGGGGGGGGGGGTCATAATCTTAAACACATTTTTTTAGCTGTTTTAATTTTAATCGGTTGTGCTCTGCTTTCATTGGACAATACTATATCACTATTGCTGGGTTTCACATGAGGTAGCGTCCCCGCCTCTTCCCTGCCTCTCCTATTGAAGTCCACGTAAACAAATGCAGATGCGGGTCAAGCAGGAGCTGGTGCTGCACAGATCCCTGTTTACTCTGTTGATTTGGCGTTAAAATGCACAAATTCTGTGTTGTCTATGGTTGTTACAATTGCTCTAATCGGGACAAAGACCAATGGTTTTTTTTGGGTCCCACAAGTAGTGCGCCACAAAGGACGTATTTTTAAAATACCGTACTGAAAGAAGACGGCAGAAGTGTATCATAATCTCCGACTAAAAACATTAGGAGCTGAAATGGACAATGCTAAAGTTTGCAGCGATCACTTTCTAACAGGTAAGGGTTTACTAAATGTTTTATAGCATTTTATTGAACACAGCCATAAAAACGGCAGGTAAACAGGTTGATACTGTTTTCATGTGTCCGTACCGCAAATAGCTTTCAGAGTGCTAATGTTGTTAGCAGTTAGCTTAGTGTTGTAATGTGGCGTTTATACCCTATAAAAAACAAACGTACCAGAAATTTAGATTTAAATAGGCCTAATACGTTATTTTCCAGTAGATTCTAGCACATAAACATACTTGTTATCAATAGCGATATCATTACTATCATGAGCTAAATAGCACAACTCACTACTTACCTGAGCAAAAACAAGACGACTGTCATTTAGAGCTTCTCAGGATCACTAATGGTTTACCCAACCTGAAATAAAATAGTTGTAGGCTTCCAGGCTTCTGAAGGCTTTAATTTAGTTTGCTGTATAATATCAGGTATGCAGCACAAGGTAGTTTGTTATGTTGATCGCTTCAACGCTGGGTAAATCCTCCAGAGAGTATGAAAACGCCGACTTTTTTTAACTGTATGGGTCGTAACCTACATGAAGATGTATTTTTTTCGCGATATCGCGTCTGTGCCAGTCCATTTAATGCCTTACTATACTCGCTTTCCTCCATCGCGCTGTGTTTTGTACTGAAGCAAAACACTTCCTGACCCGTGTTTGAGTTTCGCACGACTTCCGGGTCACGTGAGTGAAACCCAGCAATTAAATATGTTTAAATGCTCCATTTTTTGGGGGGGGCGCAACTTTATGCAAGGGGGGAGGTGTCTCCTCCTGGGATTTCTGCCTATGGATATGGGTCACTACTACTGTAGTTCCTAGAAATGCTGCACCGGTATATTTTTTCCCCCCGAGAATAACTTACAAGGCATTCATTCCTACTAGGGACTGCTGCAGATGTATTGCTTAAACGAGTGAACTACACCTTTAATCACAACAAACTCATCAGAGCAGCAGCACTCATGAACACAATAACTTCTTAAGGACGATTACAGTTTTCTGGAATATTTTCTGATGTTTTCATGTTTTAGTGTTCTGTGAATTAGTCTCATAATAATTCTTAATATTTATATGATGACCCCTCATCATTTCCTGATAATTTTTGTCAGGTATATTTTTCTTTTTTTCTGAGCAGAGTTTAAACCTCATAGTAGAACATGGTATGCATCCTGCAAAAAATCACATTGATGTTTTTCTTTTTTAATTATTCCAACAGATTATTGTAGCAATAAAAGTATGTAATGGTCAGAAGTCATGAAACAAGGTCCTCTTTGATTGACAGCTCCCTCTTGTGGATAACCAAAAATACTGTTCAGTGCTCTGGGCTTGCATAAATGATCTGTTTGGCTGTAGAGGCCAGGGAAGGGACTTAGGGGAAATAAAAATTGTGAAAGATTACCTACTTTATATCATAGAACAGGGTCAGATAGTCAAATTTAAGCATTATTTAAATTACTATAAAACTTTTAAACTACGTTTCCCAGCAGGGGCGGGCTGGAGGTTTGAGAGTTTTCCTGACTGGCCGGTCTGTTCCAGGCCGGTGGCCAGAACGTTCAGCCGCACCCACTCCCTGAGTGGAGTTGTCATTCTTAACTCTAGAATAAACCATAATATTACAAGACATAAAGTTTTAATTCATATTTGATTTTTTGTGCTTAAGACCTTAAACCTAGTGTAATTTATCTTTGCATGGAGTCTGTTCTTTCCAGTGGTGATATAATACTGATCACCATTTTAAGGCTTCCACAAATTCAGTTACTTTTTGTACTTGGCCTGAAAACCGGAAGATACATTGGAAAATCTGAGCCTGGAATAAAGCTGGAATATCAAAATGGACATTATGTGGGACCTCTATACTAAGCTGCTTGGAATGGAGTTCTACAGGAACGCATCAGCACCTTTTCTTCCTCAGCTATGTGTGCAGATTGTGAGTTTGTCTAATCTTTTAAATAATGCATAGATGTCCCAAGAAAATATGTCTTGAAGGCAGCATGTGTTCTGTTTTGTAATAATGCTGTAATCACAGTAGTAGAAAAACGCTTTACTATGAGCACAGATACATCCCTATTCCATCACAGAAACTAGCTTTTGGCCTTAATGCTGATAACAGCCCAAGTGGTATTTTTTTCTATGACTGGATTTGAAGCACAAAGCTTCAATCGCTTCAATAAAGACCTGTTATACTGTTTTGTCTGACCACCAAACGTGTTTCCTCTGTGTGATGGTCCATCCCACTTGTCTGGGCTTGGAGGCATATGTGATGGACCATCACAGAGTGGAAACACGTTTTGTGGTCACACAAATCAGATCTTCAGATCTTTTTGAGGAGAAATGAACATCATGTGCTCTGAAACAAAGACAAGTAGGGCCACTCAGACTGTTATCAGCAGTGATTACTGTCCTAAAGACAGACTGGTATGTGGATGCATCAGTGGTCTTGGCAAAGGTAATTTATACTAATATAATGGCACTACTAATGTAGAGAGCTGCAGTGCAATTTTGGAGCAAACCAAGATGGGATTTTTTTCCATTGTGGCCAATTATTTGTCTATTTAAGGCAAGGCAAGTCAAGGCAGTTTTATTTATATAGCGCATTTCCTACCCGAAGGCAACTCAAAGCGTTTTTATTTAAGACAATGTAGATGGCCCCCATTTGGGTTAGTTCATGTGAGGCCCATATTTCCCTTTGGGGCCCCAGTTTGGGCAGAACAGAAATCCCAAATGGGCCCTCTTAGGGTCCCTACACGTTTCTTCAAGTTAAATTCAAGTCTTTTAAAGACTTTTTTAAGACCATTTATATAAAAATGTAATGCCTATTTCACGGCCCTAATGTAATTTCATTAACATGTTCAGTAGTAGCTACTGGAAATTTTTTTTCTCTTCCTCTTGAAGAGTTCAATAAGTTTCACGATCAACTTGATTGTGAACGTGCTAGCTGCTAGCATTAGCTTTAGCAAACCTGCTGGTGGATTGATGGTTGATCCCAAACTTTAGAGCGTTTTTGCCTTTTAGTGTTTTTTGTGTTTGTTGGTTTCTCTATTTTCCTCCATAACACCTAGATGACCATGTTGTTCACCAGTAGAATGTGTTTGCGGTACGCAAAATGAATGAAGCCTAGTAAACTGATTTGAGGAATTTATTCAAACCATTCAAGTATTTGTTTTAGCTCTAAAATACAGCACAATTTTTAAGACCCAGATATCAAAATTCAAGACTTTTTCAAGGCCTTTCAAGGTCTTTTTTTCCCAAATTCATAAATTCAATGCTTTTAAGACTTTGTAGGAACCCTGTGATGAGCCCATTAGGGAGCAAAACAACTTTGCCCTTTTGGTCCCATTGTGGGATTTGTGTGGGCAGGACCACAATGGGCTGTCGATAAAATTCCTACCTCCAGAGTGGCACCAAAAAAAACGGTTTAGGGTTTAGGATGGTGGCCACCATAAGCTGTGACTGCCAACTGGAATGAAGGGGATGTCAGAAGGTAATTAGTTGTGGAAGGACATCCAATGATTCGTTTTATTTAGTGTAGCCCAGCGATTTATGAGTTTTTCTGTTAACAAACGGCTTTGACTTCAATGGTTGATGATAGTCGTAAGCAAAGTGATGGGCAATGGGAAGAACTCAAAGCATGTGTTGAGACTGCTCTAAAACAACAGCAAGTTTAAACTCATAATCTCTAAAACGGAAGGATTTTATGTTTGCTAATTCAATTAGCTTTAGTGGCTATCTTGAACATGTAGAATTTCATGTGTTTTCCTCAGGCACATCATTTGGATTGCAGTACCATTTAAATAGGAACAAAATTCAAACATTCCATAAACGTTTTCATAATTCTGCGAAGTTGTCACTTTAGAGTTTTTTTTTATCTGGACGAGATCAAAATCCTCCTAGAGAGTGAAAGTAAATAGATTTACTACAAGGAAAATTTGAGATTTGAGCACTCTGAAAATCTGCACTGCTCTATGTGTGTTTTACTGGGGAGACCCTTTACCCCCCCCCCCCCCCCCCCCCCCCCCCCCCCCCATCCCCCCATGCTGCAAGTCAGAAGTGGTAAAGTATGTCTGGGAAAAAGAACTCATCTTTAAAAATGTTTTTAATAAATATGTATGTAGAATTACAAGAATGAACTGTACCCGCTCTTGCTATACTGTCTACCATATGTATGTAGATCTAGCACTCTTTGTAGGAATTCATACAGCATGTCTAATTTTTTGCATAGTTTAAAACAGAGAACTTGTTGAGAAGCTTTTGTGGTCAAATCTTAAAAATACTATTAGTAATTGAATGCAAAATTGAAATATCTTATGTCAGACAATGTTAGCTTTGACAGTATGTGTTGTGATTAACGCAGCTACTACTACCAAGTTTCATATCTGTAAACCTGGACTTACAACACTTTGTGTGTTGGCTCAGTACATTATTATGCACAGAACTTTGCACATTATTCTCATTTAAAGATACTAACCAGAGGCAAATTTCCTTTGAATCACATGAAAAAAGTATTAAAACCTCAACTGAAATTTTTTTTAAATTCTAGATTTTTAAGAAAATCCAGTGTTTTTAAATAGTGCGGCAAAAACAGAAGATAGTTTCCGGTCTGAGTGCTAACCAGCTGCTGACGTTTCACAAGGCACTCCCCTCAGACAGCGAGAGTAAACAGTACCCCACCTCTGGTTTTTCTGCAATTATACAAGACGACAATATTTCTTCAGTCAGATGTAGCTTCTGAAACCTCTGCTAGTCAGTCAGATTTTCTTTCTCTGAAATACCATGAGGAGAACGGATATTGGAGAGCCCCCCTGGTGGGATGCAGCTAGGTCATCCAGCATGTTTGACTTGGATTAGCTGCAGCTGTAAACGTAATTATCCATAACCACGAAGTTGAAATACCGCTAATCACAGAATAGAACCAGTGTTTATAAACGCTAAGACCTCATGATACGCCTTTGAGTGATGTACGCGAAAGACAGCTCTTCACTGTGTAGAGTAGAGATTTTTGATTTTCTATAATGATTTATGACAAAATTGCATAACAAAGTCTAAAACTCAACTCAAGTGTAGTTAAACTGCAGAGGGCAGTTTATGCAGAATCTGGCCAGTATCTTTAAACAGTTTTGATTTGTTTATCTAAAAAGCGAACCCAAGGTAATACTAAAGCTAGCTAAGTTAATGATAAGTTAGCTATATTTTCTGAGGCTTGTAAATATTTTATTACATTTAAACTGGTATTGTATACAATATAATTCCAACACCAGTAGAAAAGTAGAAGAAATGATTTTGTATATGGTGCCTGTCGAGATAAAAATCATGAGGTGCTTCACAAGAACAAAAATTAAAAGATTTATGAATTATATATATATATATATATATATATATATATATATATATATATATATATATATATATATATATATATATATTCCTGTTCAAGTAAGAAAGAAAAGATCACACAAACAAAATTTGTCTTAATTTTTAGGTTAACTCTAGCACCTTAGGAACGCTTCACAATTTTTACGACGTGAAAAAGTTCTGATTTAAGCATAAATTATGTTTAGTAAATGTGAATGTACAGTGGTCCCTCGCTATAAGGCAGTTCTCCTTTTGTGGCCTCGCAATTTCACCAATTCTTTTAGTGCCATTTTGACACTTTTTTTTACAGTGCATTGTGTTCTGCATCCGAAGGTACAAAGGTTTGAACATTGAGAGTGTTTAAACTCTAAACAACAGAAAAAAGTGTGAAAATGTTAATGCCTGTCTGAGAAAAGTGCATAAAGTGTGTAGTGAGGGGTTTTATAGCCTTAAAACACTGTGGAGGTGTGCTGGGACGAGCATGTCTGTGGCGGAGAGGAGAGCGGCTGTGTCAGCAGGAGCGCGCTGTGCAACAGCTGGAGTGCATTAGTAATCAGCGCTCCTGCAGAGATTCGTTGGGAATCTCTGGAACTGTTCTAGACTGGTTCAGATCGTACCTTTCTAACAGAAGTTTCAGTGTCTGTATAAACCAAATTATGTCAGATTCCACCAACCTGTTCTGTGGGGTACCCCAAGGCTCTGTTTTAGGTCCACTCCTGTTTTTATTATATATACACCCTCTTGGAAAGATAATTGATGCTTTTCAAAATGTCTCTTATCACCTTTATGCAGATGACATTCAGCTGTACTGCTCCTTTAAGGAATCTGAGCTCCATAAACTGGCTGAACTACTAGAGTGTCTATCAGCGATCACTAGTTGGCTAGAAGATAACTTCCTTCAGTTAAACTCTGAAAAGACTGAATGTCTGATCATTGCCCCTGAGAGCATGGCTCCTCTGATTAGTCAACAACTTGGTCATTTAGCTTCTGCTGTCAAGTCAAACATGAGAAATTTGGGTGTTGTCTTTGACCAATCAATGTCTCTTGAAGGCCACTCAAAAACGCTGGTCAGAAACTGTTTTTATCATTTGAGAAATATCTCCAAACTGCGAAGGTTGGTGTCAAAACATGAGCTTGAAATGGTTATCCATGCCTTTATCTCCTCCCGTCTAGATTACTGTAACACACTTTTCACATGTTTTAACAAAAAAGCCCTTGACCGCCTTCAGTTGGTCCAGAATTCTGCAGCGAGGCTCCTAACTGGAGCAAACAGAAGAGCTCACATCTCTCCTATTCTGATGTCTCTGCACTGGTTACCCATTAACTTTAGAATTCAATTTAGGATCCTTACTATAACATACAGGGCTCTACATGGCCAAGCTCCTCCTTATGTTACTGAACTGTTAAAGCCTTATGCTCCAACCCGAGCCCTCAGGTCCACAAACCAGAACCTCCTAGAAGTTCCAAAGACCAGATATAAAAGTCGAGGTGATCGCTCTTTCCAGGCTGTAGCACCCCGACTTTGGAATGAACTTCCTTTATCCTTACGTGTTACTGACAGTCTGGTCACCTTTAGAAAGCAGCTGAAGACCCTTTTGTTTAAAACTGCTTTTACTTAAATCTTTTATGTTTTATTCATTTTTTCTTACTTGTATTTATAATAATCTTTCATTTGTTTTATCATTTTTATAATTTTATGACTTTCTGTTTTCTGATTTTTAATGATTTTATGTTATTCTGTTGTTTTGTTTTAAGATCATTTTATGATGACCATCTTGTGTTTTGTTGATCTTTGTGAAGCACTTTGTGATTATTTGTCTGTGATAAGTGCTATACAAATAAAATTTACTTACTTACTTACTACTGCGTCCTTATATAGGAGGAGAAGGAGGAGATGCGAGTTTACAATGTGACAACGAGAGACTGAGGCAGCAAGAACCTGAAACGCTGGAGTGAGTGCGTGGCACAACTCACATGCTGGAAATAAAACTGTTGAGAAACGGATATTCTGGTGTGTTTTCGTGTGTGTGATCCTAATAGTAGATGTGTATGATACACACATCTATAATAATTGTAAAAAAATTAAAGTGCACTATGTCAGAATCTGGCTGGGACTGGACTGAGCAGACAGAAGCGTGAGTTTCAATTTGGCATGTTGTATGACCCAAGCGCAGAGTGGACTGACTTTGGGTTTGAACAGACATGCAGTTAATATAGGAAACGCGGCATGCAGGTCAAAGGGAAACGAGAGATTTGCTGCGGTTCCACAATAGGAAACGAATTAGTAGTAGTCGACACAACTGGTGCGTGACCATCTGGACTGACTGGACCGGACCTGGAAAGCTCTGGGCACGATTCTCATGAAGTGATAGGAACGTGACTGAAATGAGAAAGCTGAAGCAAAACGCCAAAGCAATGACTGAGCCCCAAGCATGAGCGCAGACTTCCTGAAACACTCCCGCACTGATGACGTGGGCAGGAAGTCTGGTGTGGGGCATGATGGCTGACTTACTGAACTGAACAGCTGACGGACTGGACAGCTGACAGAATGGACTGGAACCTGAGTGGGAGGTGGAGACAGGAGACTTGAACTGGGGAGGAGGCGGGAACACCTCTAACAGGAACTCAGTATGTTGGGACACAGGAAGCTGAGATTCAGGAGGTGGAGACACAGTGGACTGGAAATCAGGAGGAGGTGGGAATACCCCGGACAGGAATGCAGGAGAAATGTACACAGGAAAGGGTGACTCGGGCTGAGCCTCTGGAGAAGGCTGGAGTTTAGAGCAGGGGGGCAGAGACGGGGCCTCTGGTGCTGTCCACAGATGGTTCACCTCTTATCTCACAGACAGGACTTTTATGGTGAGTTTAGATACCTGTTCCTCTAGGGTCCATGGGATCACATGTGGTGTGCCCCAGGGTTCAATTTTAGGCCCAGTGCTTTTTAACCTTTACATGCTCCCTCTTGGTGGTGTCATCAGGAGACATGGAGTGAACTTTCACAGTTATGCTGATGATACACAGTTGTACATCTCCGTGTCTCCTGATGACACACAGCCAATGGACGCAGTTTTTAACTGCATTTTAGACATCAAATCCTGGATGGCAGAAAACTTTCTCCAGCTCAACCAGGACAAAACTGAAGTTTTAGTTATCGGTCCTGAGGCTCAGAGAGAGAAACTTTTACCAAAATTACAATCACTGTCTTTTAATCCCTCACAACAAGTGAAGAACCTGGGTGTGATTTTTGATTCGGTTCTGTCTTTTATCTCTCACATTAAAAATGTGACAAAAATAGGTTTTTATCATCTAAAGAACATCGCCAGAGTCCGCCCCATTCTCTCTCGAGCCAATACGGAGACGCTGATGCATGCTTTTATCACCAGTAGAATGGATTATTGTAACGCCCTGCTTTCTGGTGTTCCCAAAAAGA
Source organism: Aphyosemion australe (assembly GCA_006937985.1). Classification (NCBI taxonomy): domain Eukaryota; kingdom Metazoa; phylum Chordata; class Actinopteri; order Cyprinodontiformes; family Nothobranchiidae; genus Aphyosemion; species Aphyosemion australe. The sequence goes on from SSNS01000052.1 coordinate 570,096, forward strand.
GCATCTCAAGTTTACAACTACTACAGAATTCGGCAGCACGTGTCCTGATGAAGACCAGGAGGCGGGAGCACATTACACCTGTCTTACATTCATTGCATTGGCTCCCCGTATGTTTCAGGATTGATTTTAAGATTCTCTTAATGGTTTTTAAGTGTCTCAATGGGTTGTGACCTTCTTATCTTGCAGAACTTCTTTTACCTTATGATCCCTCGCGGCCTCTGCGCTCCTCCGGCAGCCACCTACTCATTATTCCTAAGGTCAGGATACGTACCCATGGCGAGGCGTCTTTCAAGTATTATGGCCCTCGTCTCTGGAACGCGCTGCCGGAGGACCTCAGGGCCACAGGGGACATTCAGTATTTTAAGAGCAGGCTTAAGGCTCACCTTTTTAGCTTAGCTTTTAATTGAGTAGGCTACTATTATTATTGTTTGTTAGCATGTTTTAGTTTGACTACATCTTTTTAGTTTTAAAACATATTTTACATTACAGTTGTTTTACTATTTATTTAATATTATTCATTAATTTTTTATCTTTCTTAAAGGAACTAGAGGCAGGATCTTTAAAAAATCTGTAAAAAATTAAACATGTATGTTCATTTTTTCAAAGCTAATGGGTGATGAAGCGTTATAAACCTAAAAGAATGAGGCCACCCATGTATCGTTCCATTTTCTTGAACAGGCTGTTTGCGGCAAAATGCGCTGCAGTTCGGTCACGAATTTCCCGCGCTGCCCTACGGATGTGGCGTCAATTGACACTGCTTGCGCGTTCACGACAGCTTCAAAACAGAAAGAAAATGTGTTCGACACTGCAGATCGGTAGGTGGCGCTATTGCACCTTAAGTTGCTTGCCAACCGCCAAACTCCAAAAGAAGAACTGTGGGAATGGATTCTACTGCAACCAGCAAACGACCAAGCGTGGCACAAAGGAAGTTTATTCAGCGGCATCTCGTGAGTCAAAAACCAAATATGGTAAAAGACAGGCAGAGACCCGAATCTATATCGGATACGTGATTGACGAATGGAGGCTGCTTCAACTATATCTGGGACTCAAAAAGGATGCTGCCATGGCTCATTTCCTAGTGAGCAGGTAAGAAACATTATAGGTTGTGTTTAGAGATGATATGACAATGATCTGACCTCACCGATGACTCAGAGAGAGCTAGCCTGCAGTAGCATTAGCTGTGATCATGCTACAGTAGCATTAGCTGTGATCATGCTACAGTAGCATTAGCTGTGATCAGGGCTGCAGCGTGGATTGCTTCGCCGCAATATTGTCCGTGAGAGCGGCGGGGAGTTGCCTTTTCAGCGTGAGATATTGGAGGTGTGGCGTGAGAGCGTGTGAAGAGGGTCAGGTAATGGTATTTTTGTGTTTGTGTAACATAGCCGTCTGTGCACGCTCCCGTGCTGGGCTGCAGTTACTCGCAGAGCCGAGCGCGTCGCTCGTGAGCATCGTTTCTTTTTTCCTGCCTCTAGTTCCTTTAATTATTTCTATTCGATTACCATCATTAATTGTATTTTATTTATTTATTTTTATTACTTTCATCCAGTGTTTCCTCTAGGGGGCCCTCTGCCCCGGGAGCGTCATTTGACTACGACGTCCTTGTCCAGACCATTTGACCGGATGCTCCCGGGTCAGATCGCCCCACCGATGACGTTTCCCAGATTTATGGTTTTTCTGAACTCAGCCAGACACCAATGTCTTGTATTCTTGATGTGTGTGTGTGTGTGTGTGTGTGTGTGTGTGTGTAGGGGGGATGGGGTTGGCTGGGAGGGGTGGGTACTGAGGGTTATGTGGGGTTATTTTAATCTGTACTGCACTTTGAGCTGCTTTCAAAGTATGAAAAGTGCATTATAAATAAAATTTGATTGATTGATTGATTGAGTCAAGAGACATAAGTTTGGTTTCTGGACAGGTTGGCAGCAGCTCCAGGCAGGGTGGCAGAGCAGGGGCCTCTAGGACAGGCAGATCAACTCTGGTCACTGGATGGGTTGGCTGCAGATTCGGGAAGGGCGACGAAGCTGGGACCACTGCATTAGGTGGCACAACTGGGACCTCTTTAATAGGTAGCACAGCGGTCTCCAAAATTCTCATGAAAAATTGGCGCAATGATATCAGTGATGTCATGATCGCATCTCCGAGCATGTGGGTGGGGCAAAAGAGCGCGGAAAAGTCTGCGGTGTCTTCCTTAATAAACAAAGGCAGCCTGAGCAGTGTTGCTTTTGGAGACTCTCTGACTCTGATATTGCATCCTGCTTTGCTGTGTGTGGCAGCATTGTGTGTGTGTGTGCTCCTCACAGCAGAGAGAGACAGAGAAAAACGGCTTCAGTCAGAGGCTTGTTAAATCCACGGTATCCAAAATGACAGTGAATCGTGCATGCAGGAAGCCCCCAGTGGCTGATTCTATCCACCATTGGAGGCTCACCCTAATGGTAGGCATGAATTTGATCCAGCCAATCAGTTGCCAGTGGGTGTGTTGGACCTGTTCAGCCCCAGGCAGACCACCTTGAGAAGAGGGCTGAAAAGATGTCCAGTTGCACACGGAAAATTACCGGGCTACCCGGATGTGAACACTCCTTACCCTATCTAGGCCGTGTAGAGTTGATGCTAGTGTTTAAGTGCCACTGGAGACTTATTTAAGCCCAGTAAAACAATTGAAACAATTGTAGCAGGATCACATCACTGAAATCAAACATTTAGCTCTGCCTGTGGACTTTAGTTTCAATAACATCACAATAAATCTGTTTTTTCTTTGTTTTTTTTGCTAGTCTAGCTCGAAACAAAATGTTTGAAAGTAAATGTGGTTTGATAATCGTTCATGGGTTGGTATGTCAACTTTTGAAGTTATGACTCCTGACTGCAGCTTTCACTTCTCACATGGTCTCTGGTCTCTAATTGATGTCAAAAATATATATTTGTAAAGATTTCAAAGATGGAGACTTTTCATGCACATTTCTGTCAAAAAGACTAGAGATGAAAGACCAGACTTTTTATCTCAGGTGGTACTGAAGCATCAAAGAGACACTTCTTAGCAGGATGTTTCTTTAACGTTGTTATTTTCTGTTGATCTCCTTCAATCACTCAGGTGCCCATCTGTCACCACTGCTCCTTTTTAACTTCCATCCTTGCTGCTGATCTCATCTTAGGGGTTTAGATTTAAATGAAGGGGTGGGGGATGGGGGGGCTACAAATGGCATCTGCAACACGCTGGCTATGGATCTGACCTGCTGACCTGGAGGAAATCAGCAGATTTGCTGTTAGATATGCTGGTTTAATAAATCCTTTATAGTTGCATATGTAGCAACATTGGAAGGTTAAGTAGGGCAGGTTTGAAGCAAACCAACACTGCATCATTTAGAGCCTCATTATCAGCTCAAGGCCATGGAAACAGATTGTGTCACCCGCTGAGCTGCTCTATTCTCGTGTTCACTTCAAATACCAGTGCAGTGCATAAAACATAATCAGACACAGTGGAATTACATTCAACACTTCATGTGCTACTTAATTTACAAAAAAGGTGATCCAAACCTAGGTTCTTTATGAGTAATAGATTTGATGGAGAAATAAAACACACAAGATAAACTGTGATCTTTAACAGGATACACTCCAATTTTCTCAATGTGAGAAATGACAGGGTAGCTGCATTTAAAGAATAGAAAGCTGCTGCTGCATTATTTCTTATCTTGTATCCAGAATTCCTGACTGTGTGGGTCAAAATGTGAAGAAAAGTGAGGAAAAAATTAAGTAACATGCAGTATATGATGTACATGTCTCTGTGTTGCTGTGACATTTTTTGGAGTTGAACAGTAGAATGATACATGGTAGAAAAATGGTGTATGCTACATGCTCTTGATCAGCCATGTTGTCGTTGATGCGTTGTTCGTCCTCACTATTGCGTTATATTTCTTACTGGGTGAAAACTGACAACAAAGGGTAGCATAACTTACAAAGGTGGTCTAGCACTGATGTGCTGAACTAGCACAAATAAAAAAAGAAAAAACAACAACAGGGAATTAGTAGTGTACCTCCATATTTGTGTCCTTTACTATAAAAAATAACATGCAGGACTTTCTCAGCACAGCAGCACCACTTGCATGTGGAGTTCCTCAAGGTATCATTTTGGGCCCAGCCTTGTTGTGAACCTGTATTCATGTTCTAATCTAAAGGTTATATGTCTTTATTATCACTCACAATATTTGTGGACTCCTGGAGTCGTCAAACAACTTATTCAAAAAATTCACAGCAGCTCGTGTTAGTGTTATTACATAAACTTCCCTAAATATCCTGATATTCCTGCTGGAAGAGGCTGGCTGAACTCAACACAATACTGAAGACAGCTACTTGTTATGCTGCAAACTGTGCTAGATTTAAATTAAAGTATGTGAGATTCAAAACTGGTGGCCATGTAAAGGTTACTAAAATTGTGTTTACAAGGACGTGTAAAAGAACACTGGTTATTTTTACGGTCAGTCCTGCCCAAGTTAAAGATAGGCTGTAAACAGGTTTAGACTGCACCAAGGGGTTTATGATTTTGGTTAAAAAATAAAGTCTGTTAAAGGGAAGAATTCTGGTTTGTGTTTTTAGACATTTTGAGTAGGGATGTCCCTAATATCAAGATGTGTCCCCTTTACCAATCTGAGTCACTTAAGAGATAAAAGTCTTCAAAGACAATTCTCCGTCTTTTACTTGCAATATTACATTTTTGTGTCTTGCAGACTCCAAACTAAGTGCATTACCTTTCAAATGAATGCATGACGCCTCAGTAGGTCTATATAGCAGTAAAGAAAATTAGTGTTCATGTGGTTCCTTGATCTGGTTTTTCACAAAGGGAAAAGAATGCTATGCAATTATTTATTTTTAACTTTCACAAAGCACAGCATGCAAGTCTTTTCTCTTATTAAAGCCATAGAACGGAGCATCAATTCAGCATAATACATGGGAACAAACTCTTAATTCAATATGTTCAGATAACATGGATGATCAACAAAACCTGACTGATGTTTGTGCAGGTGACCAAATTTATCATCTCTGACTCATAAATCTAAATTTATTTTTCATATTTCTTTACAGTTTCAAGCAGGTGTAGTTAAAGCCATACTATGCAACTTTTTCAAATTTTAAACCATTTTCTTGAGCCAGTATGTGCTAACATGACCCTTTACAGTGTTAATGAAATGTCACTCAGACCCCCACCGCCCTCTTTGGCCAGAATACCGCACTTGCAACTTCAGAGTGGCGGGCTGCCACCTACTGGACTTAAAAAAAGGATCTGATATAACTGGTGCTACAGTCTGCATGTTTCCTGCATGTTTTATATTGTGAACACAGCTGATGTGTTTGACTTAGTGATGAACCGCTCCTGTAGACACTAATGAAGGCTGAGGAGACATTTCAGCAGTTAGATTAAGGTGTTAAAAAGACCAACGCACAGCGTGGAGATAAGTTTCACTTTTGCTTTTACTAACAGACATTAGGGGGTGCTAAAAGCAAGCCAACACTGCCAAGTGTTCCTTTAACATTTCCTTTACAGATGTTGAAAATTATTGCATCAGAAGAAAAATACATATTTTAGTTGACTAAAATAAGACTAAATTTAAAACAAATTGGATGACTAAATCGTGACTAAAATTTAAAAAAAATTTAGTCAAAAGACTTAAGCCGACTGCACACTGGAAGCATCAGCGGCGCGGAACGGCAGCGGAACTTTGCTGCTTCATATAGAATCAATTATAGTCTGTGGGGGTGATTCAAACCAGCTGCTATGCAGCAATTTTCAGATGCATCCCAGAAGCGGCATGCCGCACTGCACCACTTAAGATAGGATTGAGTTTTATTTTTGCCACGTGCTGCTTCTGGGATGCGTCAATTTCCGCAGTTAACATAGGGCTCGACAGGAAATCACATTTGGTTTCAGTGTAAAATGCCTGGTAATTTTCAAAATAAAAGTCTATTGCAGTAATGTGATTTCATATCTACGTAGATTACGTCTATACATGTGACAGCTTATTTACTAGGGATGAGCGAGTACACCACTATCTGTATCTGTTCAACCATCTAAATGATCTGTATCTGTACTCGGAGTGGGTGGGGCCTAAACCATAAGTGGGCGTGGTTCACTCTGAAGTGGGTGTGGTTTAACTCGGTACATTATTTTAAGTCTGAAATTGATATGGATTTATCACAAGTTGCTATATTTATTGTTTATTTAAAAACTATTTACAGATCAGCCTCAGAATTGAGATTCAGTGTTTTTGATCACAATAGTAAAGGAACTATTACAGAACAAGTTTTTCAATAAACTCATAACATGAATAGTAAAGTGCATGAATGAATATAACTGAACTCATGCAGTATATGAACTACTAGAATAAGACAACTTTTCAATTTTATTTTTTTTAATTTTATGATCAAACTACTTTTTTCTAAAGTTCTTGGCATTTTTTCCCACACAGTTAAACAAAACAATGTTGATTAAGGTGTGTGTCTGTGTGAGAGAGGGAGAGAGAGAGAGAGGTTTTTCTACTGACCAAATAGTCCTGTGCCGTATTTCAAGAGAGAGAGAGTGAGAGAGAGAGAGAGAGAGAGAGAGCGAGACCAACGCGATACGAGCCGTTTTCAGCTCTCTTGTCAAATGCACCGCTACGAAACAAGTAACTTTAAATGTTACACAAACTGAAAAAGAGGCAAGCTGAAGAAGGGAGTACAGATTACTGAAGCAACGTGATGAGAGAGAGCTACAAGCACAGAGGCCTCAGTCACTGTCGTGTGTGAGCGGAGCAGCACAGCTGCCTCCCGGCGCGGCAGAGATGGTTTTGTCTGTAGGGAGGGGCGGGCGCTCTGTGTGACTGGCCAATCACAGAGCGTAAAGACAGTCAGTTACCCAATGAGAATTCTCCTTCCACCCGAACACAGATAATCATTAATTTTACTATTCGTACTTGTCAAAAATGCATTATCCGTACCGGATACTTGTCTGAAACAAGTATCTGGCTCATCCCTATTATTTACTTCCTGCATCTTTTGAGAAGTGCAGCGATGTGTTTTTCATGGGTTTAATCCTGGCGGTGGAGAGGAACAACATTATATATGACAGCGATATCAAACGTGATTTCCTTGTTTATACTTTAATGGTGGATGGCATAATCAAACTGTGACCTTTGAAGTCTTGTGATCTCGCGAGTCCAGCGAGGAGCGTGGTGGAGAAGCCACTTTGTTGCTGAGATTCTCCCAGTGTGCACTGGCAAGTAACGAGTAAACCGTTCTGCTGTCGTTCCGCAACGCTGGTGCTTCCAGTGTGCAGTAGGTGTTAAACTAACTTGTCAAAATTAACACTGATAGTGGATAACTCTTTAACTTAATAAAAAAACAACAACTTCAACTTAGTCAAACTGTCCACCTTAAATATTCCAACCTTAACAAAACTATAAAACTGGCATGCCACTCTAACTCCATTTTGTTCCAGTCACAGCTTCATCTCATGTCAGCTCTTACAACCCGAGACGAGGAACCCAATCAGTGATCAACCCTTCCTTGTGGCACATTTACACTCTTGGACCCAGCACATCTTTGATATTGTCTTCAGAAAAGTGTGAGCCCTCCAGGCCAGACAGCATCAATAAGTGCTCGACAGTTCTCTGAGGAGCCTCATTCCCAGACAGCAGTGTCGGGATAAAAGACAATGAAGAATAATTGACTCAGCTTGGTCAAAAGGATTAGCATGACTCTTGGGATCTCTTCCACTTCCTCCCAGTCTCTGTCTGTCCTACTCTCTTCCCTTCTCCTTGTTTGCTGTTGAGTATGCATGGGCCCCAACCAGAATCACGCTCATCGTTAATACTCTCCAGAAAGAAGAAAAAACATTATTAAAAACATCAATAACTGCCATTAAAATCCGAGGGGACGGGTTTGACCCCATTAGAAGTGGCAGCTTGGGGTTTGGCCACAGTGCGAGCTGTTCTTTAGCTGATACAGTATTTTTAAATCTTTTCTTCTTCATCACACACTACATAATGTGACTGCAGCAAAATGAAAAAGAAGACACATTTAATACAAATGTGATTTATTACAGAGAACAGTAATTCTTCTGTCTGTGTTTGAAGCAGCTCATTACTTCCAAGTGCTTAGGGAATTGAACTGTCTCGTGAGTCAGTCAGACCAGTGATATCTTTATTACCAGCGGAGTCGGCTTGTGTTTATTGCTGCGCAGAAATAAAGGCAACTGTAATCTGGGGAGTAACATGAACTTTTTAAAACTCTGGTGAGTTGTCAGTATTTTTTCTCAGTAACATCTGTATAGAAGTTTTCGTTTAGGGTAATTGGGCAGGATAAACTGAAGAAATGTGAGAAATGTTGGGGAAGTCGTTAATGGAAAGGGAATGTGTGTGCCCTAAAATAATGAATAGAGATGCCAGTTCAGAGAAAAGCTTTTGTGCACCCGTTCCACCATGACAGCATTACTGTGAATGTTAGAGCAAAAAGGTCACTGTGAGCTGACCCCTCTGTGTGTTCTGTAAATCTAGTGCTGCCTTCAGGACGACTCGAGTGCGAGCCACAGAGATCACATAGTTTATATGCTAGTTTGGGACGAATATATAAACCTTGTCTACAATATACAAAAAAAAATAGTTTTTGAAACAAACTACCTCCAGTTTTAGGAAGAAACAGCTAATTCAGAATAAAGCAAATCATATTTGAAACTAATCATTTTTAATTCTTCTGTTGGATCATTTGTGCGTTAAGGAGCTGGGTCATTTAAACTCTGGGTTTCTATTAGCTCTAGCAAGAAATTCTGTCCATTTTAAGTATGCTGGAATTGTTTATTTTCCACAATTGTAATTTCATAACACCATAATTACTAACGTAATCTTCCTAGGAAAATATATAAATTATTATGCTAGCTAATTTTGTGTGATTTAGACCGTTTTTAACTTTCTTGGTTTCTTGGTAACTTCAGAGTCACAGCAGGTCAGAGCCAACAAAAATCTGGGAAAACCACACGAATAACAGGTCAAAACCCCCAGAACCCATCCCAAATGGAACTCTTCCAACTACCTCACTTTCTCCTCTTGAAGGGCTTCACACACACATGCGCACGCACACACACAAAATGCTAGGCCAGCTGATAAATTTGACAGTGAGCTGCGTTCATAGATAACAGGTCCGTCATCTAAACGTTTCTCAACAAGAACACAACCAAACTAAACAGAAAACCTAAATTCCATCTGTTACAGCCCGGCTCTGGCTTTGCTTCCTGTTTAACTGCTCCAAACCAAGAACACACAATTTGTGCACTCAGAGGGGTATGTGCATGGGGGAAGAGACAGAGGATAGTTTGATAAATCATGATGCAATCATTAAGAACAGGACAATCACAATGATTGGTTGAAGTCTTTCCCAGAATTGTACATTTCAGAGAGGATCAAAGTTGTGCCTTTTTTGACAAAACCTTTAAGTTATCGGTCGGCATCAGTATGTGAAGAGCATAGCAATGTGGCAAAAAACACTCCAGAAAAACAATTCCTACTTAACCTTTATGTCTTATTACAGAGGGATCCAAATGGTGCATTGTGAAGAGAGAACGTACTTGAAGACAAAGAGGATCTTCTGGCATATGATGATCATGATCATTACAACCTTATTTCTAAGAACAACCTTTTAAAGCAACATTCCGCAACTTTTACACCTTAAAATTATGCTTTTTAAAAAAGTTTTTGTGTCATAGTATTATCTATTATGTTCATTTTCATACCTGTGATAGTGTTGGGGGGTCCCATGTCTGTTTACTGCGCTATACAGTTTTTGTGCATCGGGTAGCGCCGGAAGTACTGACTGGGTGTCGTTTTACGGCAGAATATGGCAAGCCAAAAAGGGATTAAAAAAGCACACGTTCTAAACGCACGTTATGTCCGCCAAAATGCGTGTCTTGAACGCACGTTTTGATGCCAAAGGGGGCAAAAACTCACGTGTTCTAAAAGTGGCAGACATAATGCGAGTTTAGAACGTGCATTTTTTTATCCCTTTGGCTTGACATAATTGTATAACGTAGACTCGTGGTTTAGCCGTGGCAGATTCACCAAAGAAAGCTAGAAATCCCTTATCAGAGGAATCTAGGAAAAGAAAAGAATGGTAAATGGCCTGTATTTGTATAGCGCCTTCTTAGGGTTCTACAACCCCCCAAGGCGCTTCACAACACAATCAGTCATCCACCCATTCACACGCTGGTGGGGATGAGCTACAACGTAGCTACAGCTGCCCTGGGGCGCACTGACAGAGGCGAGGCTGCCGAGCACTGGCGCCACCAGTCCCTCCGACCACCACCAGCAGGCAAGGCGGGTTAAGTGTCTTGCCCAAGGACACACAGCAGCATTCTCTGGCCGGAGCCGGGATCGAACCTGCAACCTTCCGATTACTGGACAACCCGCTCTACCTCCTGAGCTACTGCTGCCCTGAAGAACGTCATAGAGCAAGAGCAAAGACCAGAGTTATTATTGGGCCGTCTTTTATTCGCTGGAGAGCTCTTTTAGAAAGAACGGCATGAACTACAGACTCTAACCTAGCTGTGCTGCTAATGGCTAGGTAAGTAATAAATTATATCACCAGGGTTATTGTGTTTGGTCGGGCATAAAGTTGTTATACAGTCCTAATAAAACTATTTATTCAATGTGTGGAGGTGGAAAAGTTTGTTTTCATTGTTTTGCCTGACATTAGGAATGTAAACATGCCTCTTAAGCCCCAGAGAGAGATTTAATGTTACAACAGTGACGTTACGCAGCAAGCCTCTAGAGGGCGACAGAGACCATAACTGCAAAGTTGCGGAATGCTGCTTTAACAAACTGCTTCAAACTGTGGCCAGTGTGAGCGTGACATGGTGAGGAGCTGTGGTTTGCCTTTATCGTACAACTGCTGACCACTCTGGGGTTTCTAACAATAGGGGCATTTCAGAAGGAACTGTTATACTGGTGTTGTGTTGAGGTGGTCTGGTTCAATGCACAGTTCATTAACTTTAATGAACATTGTGGTTGGGAGCTAAATAGCTGGCACTGTGTTGAATTTAAATTCATTTAATTATCCATGTATTAACTCCCCTAATGCACATGAAGTCCATGCACCTCTAAAAATCATCCTGTCTTCACAGCAGGCAATAGTTTAAGTGAGAGACGTCCCATTGTTTTGGTCAACTGCATGTATTATATCAATAGCATACACAAAGTCTCAGCTTCACACTTTCCATGGTACACTTTGGTATTCATCCATAATAACAGAGGGTGAAATCCATGCAAGTGAGTGTAAGTAGTGCATGATGTTAAGGAATGAGAATCTGAGAACATGTTGAGCCTAAATATGATCTGCATTGAATTGCTATGAAACTGTCCTTCACTGCACTGTACTGCATCAACAGCAGCATTGACAGCTGCAGATAATGACTTTTAGTGCTTTGCTCTGATGACAGAGGACACCATCCAAGGTCCAAGGTATCTTTATTATGCCCAAGTGGCCAATTAGGTTTACAGCTGGCAGTTGTACAGAACATAAACAAACAACACACATACTAAGATTGTCCTTCAAAATGCTGGTATCTGATGGAATTAGGACTTCTTGAACTGGTTAGCTCCAGATCAGGGCAGGGTGGATCTGCATCTTGGCAGAAGTATAATATACTCCACAATGGATAGTTCAATTTAGCCAAAATAGATCTGACTTAGAAAATATTGTTGAGGTCATCCATGAACGTTTGCATGTCAACCACAATGTTTTAATGTGCCTCCACCTCATTTAAAAGTCTTTGCTCATGATGGCATGATTTCTTTTATTGTGTGCAGAGTTGGCCCCTGAAAAGAAATGTGTGATACACGAGGAGTTGTTTGTATGTATTCTTCATTCTCAGATATAACATATGCCATCTTTTGGTAGAAAGTCCTTGAACACGAGTAGCCATGTCTTCACAACTCTACACTTAGTTTTATACAAGTCAGACTTAAAAAGAATGACTAGAGACGTATTGGCTTAAGAATAGAAAGAAGAGACACCATCAAGTAAAGCCTTTGAAGCCAAAATAAGCTACCCCAACACAACTGTGAAAAATGTCACACAGAAGCCTTTGAAAGTGAAAAAATTCCATATTTTAGTACTTAAATCAATATTTGTTATCAGCAAGTTATTAAATGTAAATACTTTTACTTAGTGTGAAAATGTGTCATTGCTTCACCTCGTGATCTCCAGCTATCGCTGGAGCGGTTTGCAGCCGAGTGTGAAGCAGCTGGGACGAGAATCAGCTCCTCTAAATCCGAGACCATGGTCTTGCATCGGAAAAGGGTAGAATGCCTTCTCCAGGTCAGGGACGAGATCCTGCCCCAAGTGGAGGAGTTTAAGTATCTCTGGGTCTTGTTCATGAATGAGGGAAAGCGGGAGATCGATAGGCGGATTGGTGCTGCGTCTGCAGTGATGTGGGCGTTGTTCCGGTCTGTTGTGGTGAAGAGAGAGCTGAGCTGGAAGGTGAAGCGATATGGTGAGAAGCACGGTCAAGGGGGCTCAGAGTAGATCTGCTGCTCCTCCATATCGAGAGAAGCCAGTTGAGGTGGCTCAGGCATCTGGTTAGAATGTCTCCTGGACGCCCCCTCCCCACCACACACACACACATACACACACGGTAATAAGTATGCGCTCATTTATTTTAATAATAAATAAATTATGAGCAGACTTGAATGACTACACATCAATTTATGTCCTGAGAATGGTCTACACTACCATGGTGATCAAGAAAAAAAACTATCGTAGCAGTGCTGTGTTCCAACCACAACCCTGCACCTGTTGATGCAAAAAGACCAATTTTCCATCCTAAACTGGCCCACTTTTCCCAGGCATGTAGTTTCTCACACTTTCTCTGTATTTTTTTCCGTCACCTATGGTCACAAGCTTTGGATAGTGGTCGAGAGAATGAGATCACAGATTCAAGCGGCCGAAATTAGTTTTCTCCGCAGGGTGTTTGGGCTCTCCCTTAGGGATTGGGTGAGAAGCACGGAGGGACTCGGAGTAGATCCGCTGCTCCTCCACATCGAGAGGAGCCAGTTGAGGTGGCTTGGGCATTTGGTTAGGATGCCTCCTGGATGCCTCCCTGGTGAGGTTTTCTGGGCACGTCCAACCGGGAGGAGACCCAAAGGAAGACCCAGGACACGATAGAGTGACTATGTTTCTTGGCTGGCCAGGGAACGCCTTAGGATTCCCCTGGAGAAGCTGGCTGGAGAGAGGGAAGTCTGGTCCTCTGCTTAGGCTGCTGCCCCCATGACCCATCTCCAGATAAGCAGGGGAAAATGGATGGATGGTTAGATCGATGGATGGATGGATCACCCCTCATTAAAGTCTATTAAGCAAGACTCATCGCTGGGATCAAAGTATTCGGTAGCCTAGAATCTAGATAGTCATTTGCCAAAGCAAAATAATTTGCTTTAAGTGTCGATCTAGCAATGCTCCATTGGAACCTTCGTAGACCTGGCCAGTAATTTGGCTGGCCAATCACAGCGCGTATATTTAGAGAAACAATGTTTTTTCAACTGCCCTGTTGACTGACATCCATAGCGGATGCCACAGCACTCTGTTGGTGGGTGGGATGTAACCAAAAAAACAAAGATGGCGACAGCTCGTTTGAAATTGCTTTGGAGTATTTAGACTTGGGCTTTCCTTTGAGTCAAGAGCAGATAGAGGTACGTAAGTCCTTTATTTAGAAAAAGGATGTATTTGCATCTTCTTTGATGGAGTATGGCGGACTGCCTCGTTGACTGACATCCGTATCGGTGAGTATGTCACATTGTTTGTTGTGGAGACAGTTTGAAAGACAACCGTAGATCTTGTCCCACGACTGAGAGCCGTCAATGGGCCGTGGCCAGACAATATAATCACATATATAGGATGGCTTGCCAGGCTAAGTATTTGGTGCAAGTGGATGAGAGTATGTTGGTGTATTGTTGAAGAGATGATCCAATAGATGGGGCTTTGTCTTCAATAATTCAAGAATTTCCTAGAATTGTTGTGGTTAAGAAAGCGCAAATGTTTAGATTGACTATCCTTCTAAATTCCAAAACCTCACCTATTTTTGTGAAATTTGAATTAAGATCTAAACCTTCAGATCCTGGATACAAGCAGCTGAAATGAGCTTCCTTCAGTCTGAGCCTTGGAGATAATGTGAGGAAAGACGTGTTTGTGGAGATAAAACATTAACGTTGCAGAGCAAACAGTCAGTGGTAGAGTCATGTTGGTGTCAGCCATTCAGAGGCGAGATGTCAGGAATATCAGGAAATAAGACTCCAAATCCTGCCGTCTGAAGCTACTTTCTCCTCTGGCTGAATTCTATGTCCTCAAACAGGAGCATCTGAGCTTTTATTCCCCAGAGTACAACTTACAAGGCATTCATTCCTACTAGAGACCACTGCAAATGTATTTCATCTTTAAATTTAAACAAAAGATTAAAACTATGTTGTTATATTCCAAACACTTAATACCCCAAACAATACAGTTGAAATACAATACAATGAAAAACAGCTACATGAGTTTTAAAAGAACATATTTTCACTACAGTAATTGTAGAAAACTGCTTTTCACTTACATTTGCAATGCAGATAAACACTAATATTGAAAAAAAAGACATGTCTATCTTTTCTTATTAAGGTCATGATTTGAATGCATTCCCAATGCAATCACAGAACAGTGAACACAAAACCAGCACACTTAGCCAACCGGGTCTTTTATATTACACTGATGGACCTGCGGTGGCTGATGATGTTGCCCTCAGTGCAGGAAATTAGCAATTAATCAACCCACCAAGTAGCACTTAGCACTGACTGAACTTTAATTGTAATTACTAATCCACCCTCTAAATCCTCATAATATTTCTTAAATTTAATTTTTAAATTGTTAAATTATTTACACTATTAGTGGATCCATCTTTCTTTCCATTCCTCATGTTTGGGCTCTGTCTCTGCAAGTTCATTTATACCATATACAAGTGAGATTACTGGATATAAAAGCAGCAGAATGTGTGCAGAATTTAACCTTTACTGAAAAAGTATCAGATTACCAACCTAATTCTCTTTTTTAATGTTATCCTCTAAACTTGCAAGTCTCATCATTTCCACCCCCACACCCCCACCCCAAGACATCTAAAGTGTTACACAGCATTTAAAACTCCAGCAGGACAGATAACCTCCAAATTATGCAGATCAGCTGCTTGAATGGCAGCTTGATTGATTCAATTGTAATTCCTTTTACTGTTAAAAGATGGCGCAGTAAAACTGACAGCACATATAGGTGTCACATCATTGCTTTCTTCATCAAAGTGCATTTTACAGTACCTCAGCATGATCTCCCTTTGGTTTAATAATGTGAGTAATCTCCAGATTACTCCTTTGTGAGCTTGTGTTCACTAAGCTATAATTTTGTGTTTAAGAAAAGCAAAGCTAGGCTGTCATTTTTAGAGTACTGATGGAGGGATAAACTACGGTCCTTCGATGCACTTTACTTGTTTCAACAGATGGACAATTAAACATCAGAGCTGGTGTTTAGTGCCAAAACCTGCACTGGTGATGGAATGGAAAGTGCATAGCTAACAAGGCTCTATGGGTTTTTATAGACACTGTGTCTGGATACATTTGTGGCGTACAATTTAAAATTAAGAGTAACTTGATGGTCTGCAAAGATTACAGATGTGTGAAACTTTAGAAGCAACTAAAACATACTCACACCAGTGTTTGCGAAAATTGTTTGAGCCACACCTGCCAAATTGGCAGACGTGGGAGAGCCTCACACAGGACAGTTCTGAACCATGTAGGACAATATCCTCACTGGCTTCAGATATGTATCTATTAAAAATGTTTTTTTTAGTGACCTCTGACCTTTACATATTATATATATTTTTATCGTGACAATAATATTTTCAAATAATAAAAAAACATCAATGTGATTTTTTCAGTAAAATATGTTCTACAATAATAATAATAATACTAATAATAATTTTAACCCTCAGGCTTCACTTTAATTTACTACACACTTGAGTCTTTAGAGGACAAAAACGTCCGCTCGTAAAAGTGGCTATAAAAAATGTATACATAAATTATTTTTTTTGCTTTTTTTTATAGATCTGTTAAACAACTTCAGCCCTGCTCAAACATATACAAATTTCAATCATTTTGAGAATTTTAACCCTTGAAATGCCAGTTTTATTACTATTGCTGTAATTTATGAAAAAAACACTAAAAATGAGTTATTTTCTAAAACAAACTTTTTTGTGCATGGGGCATTTATTAGAAAGCATAAAACATATTTTTGGTGAGTGAAATATATTTTTTTCAATCAGCCTTGGACATGTCAAGAATTGATTCAAATATCACATTTTATGCTTTATTAGTTTTTGCGTAGTCCTCTTCAGGACTAAAACGTCCCATTTACTTCAATGCAAACCATAGTTTGTCATCCTGTAACCTCTGCAAAAAATAATTATGCATTCTGTGATATTAGGGTTTCATTTTTGATAAAAGTAGTCATATTTGTCATTTTTACTGTTCACCACCAAAATCAGTCATTTTTCCATTAGTGGCAGCAGTAGAAAGTCTAAAGAAAATGTCACGTTTTCTCACAGGGGCCCACTAATGGAAAAATGACTGACTGGCCAGCTCAAATTTACACCTACCATTAGGGGAGCCTCTGATTGGCGGGTAGAATCAGCTGCTTTCACGATTCATTATCATTCTGGATGCTGTGGAGTAAACATCTCCTCTGATTGAAGCCGTGGCAGCTCACTGTCTCTCACTGAGACGTACTGTGAAAAGCACACACACAGTCTCAGAGAGACAGCGCTATCCTTGAGCTGTGCAACGCAAGGACAGACACAGCAGTCTGGATGCAATGTCAGATAGGCCTTTTCCAACAGCACTACTCAGAGTAACTCAGATTAGTGCAGCTCAGCCTGGCCACCTTTTCCAACAGCACGGTTTGTCCAATTTTTAGTCCCTGCTCTGTTGAGGTTCCAAGTGCACTGAGTCAGGCCAGCAGAGCGACTGTGGCCGCTGATTTGCTAGGGGGTGGAGTCACTGGTTGCTTCCAACTCTCTGCATGCTTCCTTGCTGCCTGCACCTATTTCCTGGTTCAGCCATAAAACTGAGCAGATTGTCCAACATCACCACCATTTTTGTGTTGAGTTGTGTTTCTGTGGAGCATACAGGTTACCTCACACTGTTTACTAATCACCTCATACTATTTTTGTGTCAAGTAAACCCCCCTCCCATTCCCCCGCGAGTGCCCCCCCTCCCCCCAAAGCTGGCAAGGGAAACACAACCACACTGAGATGAGATGAGTTAACCCATGCTGTACTGAGCTGTTTTAGGCTCAGCAGTGCTGTTGGAAAAACAGATAGAGTCAGAGTCTCCAAAAGCAACACTGCTCATGGCCTTTGTTTACTAACTTAAGGGAGAGGCCACAGACTTCTTCGTACGTCTTTTGTCCCACCCACGTGCTCAGAGATTTCCATGTTCCTGAGAAGTGTTTGTAAACAAAACCCACTGGTATGGGACCCGGACTGACGCCACCTAGCCCGGACTGGACTGGGCCAGATGTGAAAGTGGCATAATGTTACTGTTCTTTTAAGACAGTGGTTCCCAATCTGGGGTCCTTGACCCCCCAAGAAGCTCCCCACAATTTGGTCTGTGTAGAGATTGAGGTTAACATCCATCCATCCATCCATCCATCCATCCATCCATCCATCCATCCATCCATCCATCCATCCATCCATCCATCCATCCATCCATCCATCCATCCATCCATCCATCCATTGTCTTCCAAAAAATCCGGAGTCGGGTCACGGGGGCAGCAGCCTAAGGAGAGAAGCCCAGACTTCCCTCTCCCCAGCCACTTGGGCAAGCTCTTCCGGGGGGATCCCAAGGCGTTCCCTGGCCAGCCGTAAGACATAGTCTCTCCAGCGTGTCCTGGGTTTTCCTTTGGGTCTCTTCCCGGTTGGACGTGCCCAGAAAACCTCACCAGGGAGGCATCCAGGAGGCATCCTAACTAGATGCCCGAGCCACCTCAACTAGCTCCTCTCAATGTGGAGGAGCAGCAGATCTACTATGAGTCCCTCCCGGATGACCGAGCTTCTCACCCTATCTCAGCCATCCTGCGGAGAAAACTCATTTTGGCCGCTTGTATCCGCGATCTCGTTCTTTTGGTCACTACCCAAAGCTCGTGACCATATGAGTGTAGGAACATAGATCGACCGGTAAATCAAGAGCTTTGCCTTCTGACTCAGCTCTCTCTTCACTACGACAGACCGGTACAACGCCCGCATCACTGCAGACGCAGCACCAATCCACCTATCGACAGCACAGAAGATCAGCAGTTTCTGAAATACTCAGACCAGCCCGTCTGGCACTAACATCCACGTTCAAAGTCACTTAAATCACCTTTCTTCCTCAATCTGAAGCTCGGTTTGAACTGCAGCGGATCGTCTTGACCATGTCAACATGCCTAAATGCATTGAGTTGCCACCATTTGATTGGCTGATTAGTAATTTGTGTCAACAAACAGGTGTACCCAATAAAGTGGCCAGTGAGTGTACTGTATACTGACACATTGTATTCTCTTTTACCCACTTTTTCAGACCACACACACATATTTACACCCACATTCTAGTCTACACTCTAGTTGACACTTTGTTACTAAGAGAATTGATTGAGAATAGATTCTGAAATGAATAGTCATCCTGAGAATCTGAATCAAATTAAATCGTAAGTTGTTGTAAGATTCACATCCCTAGTAGTAACTGTGGTACGCAAGCACTTCCGTATATAGGCTGGGATGGTCACGTGAGCAGGGATGTCCAGTGTGTGGAATGCTGGGTGGGGGTATCTTAGGGGTTGGTTTGGTGTGAGGTGGGAAGCTAGAGTGGGAACCGTAACACCTCGTTTGTTGCTAGTTCTCCTAGCTATACTCTGCTCTTGGTTGCCCTTCTTGTGCCCACTATCTTCATACTCGGCCAATCCCATTGTTGTCCAAACAATTAAGATCTGGAATCAGTGTAGATGAATTTTGGTCTCATCAAATTGTCATTTGCTGCCCCTGTGATGAAGAACCAATGTTTATTCCATGTGTGTCTGATGAGATGATGATACATTTGCCTCCTTTGAACAACTGGGGGGTCAATGAGTGGATGGAGATCTGACTGCATGGATCATCAACTACCTCACCAACAGGCCACTGGGGTTCAAATCCTGGTTGGGTCATACCAAAGACTTTGAAAAAAAATGGGACCCAATGCCTCCCTGCTTGACACTCAGCATTAAGGGGTTGGATTGAGGAGTTAAACCACCAAATAGTTCCTGAGTGTGGCCGCGTCTGCAGCTCACCACTCCCCCAGGGGATGGGTCAAATGCGAACACATTTCACCACACATCAGTGTGTGTGATGACTAATGGGACTTTAATGTGTTAGCTAAAAATAAACATGATAGTGGCGGCCACAATCTTTCACCTTGTGAATCAATTTTACAGTGAGGAGCAATAGGTGATGAGCAGGGGTGTGTGTGATGGATAATAATTAAGAACCACTGATCTAGAGAATGAATGCAATTTTAGGCTTAAAGTCCCCACAGTCTCTTTTAATTTAATGGGACACTGTCCTGGCAGAAAAATAAAAGTACAGCCTATTTGCTCTACTTTTTCATCCACATAGTTCTTATCTAGCTTTCACGTGTTCATATATGTTTTCTTTCACATTCAGTAGTAATTAATTGTTTGATCTAGGTGATTTTGCTCCACATCCTGAGACTCTGGCTCTAAAAATTCAACATAGTTCCAACTACAAAAAAAGGTGAAGATGCTTCATTCATCTTTATTTGAGTCAATGATGGACACAGTTCTGTTTGATGGAGGAAGAAAGAAAATAAAAAGGAGAAAATGGCCAAAGCTTAGAAACTATATCAAACATGGGACAAGTGAAAACACTACAGTAAAAAGAAATTAACTTATAAATGAACAGCCTCGACAGGTCTCCAGTCCATCATAGGGACACACAGGGACAAACAACCAGTCACCCACTTTAAAGCAGAGTAGATATAAAGGTGCCAATCAATGCCCTCTGATTCAGGTGAGTTCAGTTTTCAAATGAATTCAGTGTCAAATACATATTTCTATAAGAACAGAGAGAAAACGTTTTAGATTGTTAAAGGACACAACTACTGTACTCAGGCAGTTCATCACAGAGTTTCAGGTAATTCTCTCATTCAGCTCTACCTACTTGTCAGAGGCTTCCATGTCTTGTAACCAAATAAAATCTGGCAAAGGTTTGTCGTAAATGTCCTGACGTCCAGGGTTCGAAATACTGGGGAGCTAGGGGGAGCCAAGCTCCCCCAAAAGGGTGATGGGCTACCTCGTGTTGCACATTTAAATACAAATGCTCAATGAATCAATAAACTGATAGTCCTTAATTAGTAAAATGTCCAGCAGCTGACGTCCTCATCTAAACCATCATGCTTTCCAAATGTTTGGGACTCTCCAGTATTGTTTAGTAATGTCCAGACAGTCTTTTGAGAACTTTCTTGTAGCAGCTAAGCCCTTTTTTAGTGTTTTCATTAAATTTCACAACTCCTCCAGTGTTTCTTCCCCTCTTCATTGGGACGTAGATTAATGTCCCTCCTGCCTAGTTTGTGCTTTCTGGGGCAGCTGTGGCTGCAGAGGAAGAGCAGTTTTCTGCCATTCAGAAGATTAGAGGTTGGATCCTGGATTATCCACTCCACATGTCAAAGTGTCCTTTAGCAAGAGACTAAAACCGCACAAAAGCTCCAAATGTATTGATTGGTGTGTGCATGAATGTACTTAGTAGTGAAACAAGAGTAGAAAAATGACACTTTGCCATTTTTTCTGGTTTGTTATGATATGTTATATTATTTATCACTTTTTTGGTTCTCTGGTTGATTGTTGAACCTGGTGAAGCTGTGTCATCTTCAACTGGGTCACAGTGGCAGTGGACCAGTCCTTTATTCTTGTGGAGTTGTAGACAGGATCAGGGGTGTTTGGTTATCCAATTCACATGAAAGTGTCCTCCAAGGATGTCTACCAGGGTGCTTCAGGGGGAAGGGGGTGCCAGAGCCACTTGTGATGGATATCTGGTCCTTGTACAACCATAGCAAGAGCTGTGGCTTTATTCTTGGCTCTAAGACAAGCTCATTCTCACTGCATTATGGACTCCACCACTGCTGTCCCTTCTCTCTGATCCTGTCTGAGGTGTCCATGGACAAAATTTCATTCATTCATCATTCAAATGTTTAAATTAGTTAGAACATTCTGCATAGACAACCAACAGAATGCGAGAATGACCCAGCCTTTTGTATAGATTTACATTTTAGATTTTTATTAAGTCTGGAAAAATTGATTATTGTAAAGGAAAAGTATTCTGGCGGTGAATTATCCTCCATTTAATTTTCATGTTGGGTTTTATTGCTCTGTTCAGTCACAGTGAATCTGTCGTGAAACATTTGGAGCACATCAACCACAGAGCATGAATACTTTAAAATGGCATTTATGATAGCTGCAATTATGGCGGCCCACTCCCCAATCAGCCCCTCAGTTAAATTACTTCTAATTATCACCATGTCGACACATTTGTGTTGCATTATAGATGAAAAGAGATAATCAACTGTGGAATTTTTATTGTATTTTCAAATGTTGCCAAGCATGGTGTCATGAGTAAAGACGATGAGACGAGAAAACGGCCGTAAGTTTGTGGGAAGCATCAAAGCAGACATGATGTCAGTATTTAGCACAGACATGAGACCTTCCATTTCCTATTTCTTAGTTCATGTTGTTTAAGACTAATAGATTATTGATGTGTATATAAGTCTGACCTGACCAGGAAAGTTTTTTTTTTTACAACTGTAAATAAATTAGTCAGATTTTCTGTGTATAGCCAACAGTTTAGATCTGTTGCTTATTATTCTTTCCAGGTCAAATGACTGTGTGTGGTTTTGGCATGGGGCAATCTCCGACTGCCAACACAGAAGTGACAAAAACTGCAGTTCTCCCCTGATCCACTAGGGGCTGGCTCCAGAAAAGTTCAACTTCCCATTGACTCCCAAAATGCCAACTTCACAGCAGAAATAAACATGTTTACAGCCTGGTTAAAGGTCTAGCTTGCAGTCATGACAACTCTGAGGTGAGTTTTTTATATCTCAAATGTTTAAATGTAAATAAAGCTTGAACCAATGAATAATTAGGGGCGTGTCCTTTTGATTGACAGGTGACCGATGAGTTGTCAGAGCTAGAACTAGCAGCTTGCCCCCCTGCTTTCTCCAGGAAAGGCCTCAGCATCTGCCTCACGTCAAAAGTGTTACAGCCTAGAAGGCAGAGGGTAGCAGAGTCGCTCAACTGCGGATTTCTGGCTAAAAGCGCCCGCCAACCTCCGTTAACTTTGGTTAGCTCAGTTAGCTTGTGGCTACATTGTCTCAGAGTTTGAAGGGTGTGAATATTCTGCCCACACCCTCACAGCACCGCTCTCAGCTCCATTTTTGTATTTTCTGGGAGTGACAAGATGTATGACGTGATGGCGGTGGTGGGAACCACCCACTGGGCTTCAGGTCTTCAGCAACCTACTGGTGCTGGTGTGGAGAGTTTGTCCATCTTATTTATGCAGTCATTGGTTTTTGGGTTTGAAGGTCAAGGTATTCACATTGTGACCAACTAAAACAGAAAGATCAACTGTACATACTTGTGATTCACTCGTTTAATCAATACATTTTCTAGTAGGAATGAATGCCTTGGAAGTCGTACTCAGATGCGCCTGTTTCAGAATGTCAGCTGAAGGAGAAAGTAGCTTCTGACGGCAGGATTTGTAGTCTTATTTCCTGATTATTGGATCTCTCCTCTGATTGGCTAACAGCAACACGACTCTACCACTGACTCCATTTGCTCTGCAACGTTGATGTTTTATCTCCACAAATAACACAATCCTGGAGGAGTTCTGCTGTGTGGTGGAGTTAGCTTCTATTAGCTGGACGCTAAACCAACAACAGCCTTCACGTCGTGAGTCATGATGGCAGTGGCGGCCGGTGATTTTTTTTTTGGGTGGGGCGCTAACCACATATCACCACTAGGGGACGCCAAATTACCACTGATTCTTATGCATCTGCGTCACACAACTGACGGTCACAGGAGCACTTCCGGCAACAAATTTGTTCAAAAAGTTTTTGAATATTAAGCATGTTTTTGACAAAAACATGCTTAATATTCATCCATTCACCCATATATTACACAAACTGCACACACGCTTAAGGGGAGTAGGCTAATCTAATCAATAGAATCCACTTTCTACCAACACCCAATAAGCTGTAAATAAACGTGAGGCCGTAAAATAGACGCTACACGTATCCAGAAAAACACACAGTGACACAATGCAAGATATTCACAGAAGCAGGCGTTTAGATTAAAGCCCAGACTCACAAACAAGAAGAATAGCAGTACCACTCTTAGTTCAAACCGTATGGAGCGGTGCTAGCCGCTAACGAGGCAGCATGCTATTTCCCTGAAGCCAAAAGCTAAAATGAGGCTTACCTGCAGGTTATGGCCATAATCCGTGTGGTGTAGTAAAAACAATCCACTCGGTTCATGAAGTTTTATATCCCAACGTAAAAGCTGAGCTGATCAGACTGTTTGCTGGCATTGTTTTGCTGGGAAAATGTCCTTGTGTAACTTCTCCCTCTGTCCTGCGTTTGTTGCTTTATTTTAATGTCCGGCTGGTCGGGTCCAAGCTCTTTAAGGCCAAGTTTTTCCTGTTGTGTCCTCCTACTAAACGGCTCACTTTTCAAAGACGCAACTGTATTTGTTTTCTCCACAGTTGAGGTGTGCACGGCAGCAGCTACAACAACAAACAACTGAACTAGCACGACGCACTAGCCTGTGGAAAGTATCTCCTCTGGGCGGGGTGAACAACCTGACCAATGAGCGATCTCCTCCCCCTGGTCTGAGCAGAATTCACCCGGTGAGGCGGCGACGATCGCTACACGATGCGCCCAAACGCTCTCCTATTCTTTCTCGTTGTGGACGGTTTGGGGAACCACTGCACATGCGCCAGTTAGCCCATATTAAGTCAATGGTAAAGATTACTGCGCCCGCGAGAGGACACGTGACAAGTACGTCGACGTGTTAAAAGTAAAAAGAACATTATTAAACACAGATTACACACAGCACTTAGTCCATATGGTGTATAGATCGTTTAGTTTACTTTTTATGGTTTTTTAAATATATTTTGTGATTCCTATCTTGCTCTTCTCCTTCCTGCGAGACTGGTGGGGCGGCGCCCTAGCGCCCCCTATGGACGAGTCGCCACTGCATGATGGGTGAGTCCATGAATGTTAAGCAGGGCTGCCAACTCTCACACAATGAGTGTGAGACACACGCATCTGCCCCTCTTCATGTTGAACACCCCCCCCCCCCCCCCCCCCCCCCCCCCCCCCCCCCCCCCCCCCCCCCCCGCTTTCATGGACAGTACAGATGCAAAGCTATTCATGCGCGTGGCTTTTCTGCATGGAGTTACCATGTTCTCCTTATACATGTGTGGGTTTTCTCAGTGTACTCTGGTTTCCTCCCACAGGCCAAAAACATGCATGTTGAGTTGAATGATGACAAAATTGTCCCTAGGTGTTTGTGTGTGAATGGTTGTCTCTGTAATGGACTGGTTACCTGTTACAGTTTCCCCTGCCTCTTGCCCAGGCACTGTGAGAGTTCAACAGACAGCTTCCTGCAACCCTACTGAGAATTAAAGAGGTTCAATTGGATTTATTTGTAGATGAACATCCAAACATCTGGTTCCATTTATACATTCTTGAGGTATACTGCTAAAAGAAAAATTGTTCTTGACTCAATAGTTAATGCCAAAGTTTTAAGAAAAATCTGGCACAATACGTAATGCATGGAGTATGTGTTGGAGATGACTCTTAAGTACTACCACTCCAAATCTTAGCTTGTTATGTGTAAAATGAACTGAAGTGTACTCACATAAGTGTTGGCAAAATTTAATTAGGTGAGGTGGCAGCTGTCTTTAATTGGGTTCACTCCATAAGTTAATCAGTTGTAGATGTGCATCCACTGACTACTTTATGACAGTTTCATTAAAATCCATTCAGTAGATCAAATTAAACTAACAATAGACACAACTCCAGGTGACCAACACACTGTCTTCTAGGTCTTCTCAAATTTGGGGAAAAAATTGCATTTAAAACAATCTAACTAGTTCATAGAGGCATCTTTATATAAGAGATTTAAGACCTACATTTAAAATGTGCTTTATAAATGTTTACTCTATCTTTACGAAGAACATGCCTGTTGCATTTCAAAGTTATGAGGTATTCATGATATTTTTTAGTCATCTAGAATGAGATATATCTATTACGAGGTAGACACGGAGGTGTGTACAGGCTGCCTTTATCCTCACACACACTGCTTTTTCATACTCCCATTGGATAAAAACAACAAGATACCATGGTTAGTTTATCTAGTTTTCATGGCCATGCCGTTGGTGATTTCATTGTTGTTACCTTGGCTAGGTTAAGAACAGAGGTGTTGTTTTGAAAAACCAGAGACGGGCTCAGTCTCAACACCTTTAATATGAATGAATGCTTTTAGAGGATGTTAGAGGTTAAAACTACTGCAAAGTAATGATATTTTCTGTACTCTGTATATATTAAGCACATTGAGATATTGAGATATTATGTCCGTAAGCATATTAAAAAGGAAGCACACACGAAGAACCTTGGTGATTCTAAGAGAATGTGAGAGGTGCATGGCTGAATGCAGAAAGCAACGAATTGAGTGGGTGTCTTCTTAAGTGACCTTCTGAGAGCAGTTTTAAGTATTTCTCCTCAGAAAACAATTATTGGCTGAGTTGGGCAATGAGAGCCAAAGAACCAAGAGGAAACTAAATGGGATAACAAAAATGTAATTTTTAGCCCAAAATGTCTGAAAAACATATTATGTTATCTGGCTGAGGTTGGATCAATTTACTGCATCACTTCCTTGTAAGTACAGAATCTGCTAGAACATTGGTTTCATGTATCTGTAAAAATAAAAGTATCCAACAACATGGGATTGCTGCACACATCATGTTAGATCTTAAAAATAATTTAGTCAAGAAACAGGAAGATAATGGTCCTGCTGTTGGATGTATATCATTTAAAGAGCTACCACTTGCACAGAAAAACAACAGCAGGCTTCCTAGTATGGAGTATTTTCACCAGATGAAAGAGAAGAAAAGGTAAGGGAGGAAGGATTAATGCTGTGAGGACAGAGACTATCCAGGGGAAATTTCCCTATAGTGCACAAAAAGGCGCTGCCAGCAGCGGAGATTGGCGGTGCGGCAGATGTAACATCTGAGCACGCACAGGGCACAGCAGATGAGATACTGCCTCTTTGTCAGAGTTGTGAGGAGGAGGAAAGAATCCGTCCAGTGTGATAGTTCTGGACCTGAAAACGCTAGTGAGACTCCTAGGGCGTGAATGCTGGATTGGGGCACAAAACAGCAGAACTGCCATCATCCCGAATCCTGAAACTGGATGGGGTCACAGAAAGGGCAGCCAGATCGCTCACTCTCTTAAATGAAGTCAGTGCCAGCAGCAGGGCAATTTTAAGAGCCAGTGATTTAGAGATCTGGTCTAGGTGAGCCTGAGTCAAAACGTGTAGAACCACAGCTAAGTCCCACTGAGGGATTAGTGAATGAGACACGGGTCTGTGTCGCCGAACGCCCTTCAGAAAACATTTAGTGAGGGGATGGCTATAAACAGACCTGTCCCGAACCCTTGGTGACAGGAAGAGACAGCTACAGCATACAGTATGTTTTAACAGTGCTGACAGCCAGCTCTCTGTCCATTAGCACCTGTTAAAAGGACAACACGCTGACCAGAGGGCATGAAAGCAGGTCTAAACGCAGCTCCTCACACCCCTGTTGAAAAGCGGCCCACTTAGCAAAATAAAACGCTATAGTGGATCGTCCAGACCACGTCGGGGGTAAGTCCAGAAGCTTCTAGGCATGACCACTCAGCCAAACCCACAGACGCTGAGCCAGAGGGTGTCTGATCATTCCACCCGTCTGAATGAGCGCATCCTCCCTCCAAGGCAGTCGCCAAGGTCGTGCCGCCACAAGCAGTTGCAGGTCCGAAAACCATGACGCAGAATAAATAGGGGATGACTGAGAGCCGTTCCAGCCGGATCCGATCCAGAAGCCGGAGAATCAGAGGGTTCAAAGGAAATGCGTAAAGCAGGAGTCTGGGCCAAGGTCTGTGCTCGAAGGCATCTACCCCCAGTGGGGGTTGATCCCGCGGTTTTAGGGAAAACCAGAGGCGACACTGCATTCTCGCGAGACACAAACAGTTCCACGGCAGCCTCTCCGAACCTGACCCAGATCTGAGCAATCAGGTCGGGGTGGAGATGCCATTCTGAATGGTGCCTACAATCAGAATCCCTGGGATGTAGACTGCTTTGAACAACAAGAGATTCACATGAGCCCAGCACAGCAGCTCTCTGGCCACGTGCAGGAGTGAGGCTGAGCGAACCCCGCCATGGCAATTTATGTAAGCCGCAGCAACTTGGTTGCTTGTGTGAATAAGCACATGATGACCCTTGAGAAGAGGGGCAGAATGCAAAGTCACCTTCTGCACCATCATCAGTTCCATCCGTAAACACCGCGCAGCAGGACCTATGGGTTTCCCCAGTGTTCGAGGTCTCCCTTCACTGAGAGGAATGAACAACATGCATCTCTTGTGACATACTGGGTCCACTTTGAGGCATCCAAACAGTCAACCCTCTGTGGTTAGCCACTGACAAAATAATGGCGGGAAGCTCTTGAAGCAGCACTTGGATAGCCAGAAGCTGCGTAGAAGAGGAGTGCGGGAGGCCAGGGTTCAGGTCCCATCCAGGAGCCTGCTCGCCCTCTGCCTCCGGAGCGTCGAAGGACGAGTCAACAAAGCTGTGAGTCTCTATGTCGGAGAGTTCAGCTGGGGCACAGTCATTTGCCTTGGGACCAGTGGTGAAAAAATCCAGTGCGTTGTCCAAGGATTATGTCTCGGCTACCGGAAAAAGGACCTTGGAGGTGGTCGTGAAGTAGTCCACTCGCCGTAGCTTCTCCTCAGCTGAGAGAAGGGCGCAGAAAGGACATGAAGCCTGAGGCGTGAGCGCGAGGCCTGCATGCTTGGTGCCGAGGCAGATGTCGCACTTGGCATGGAGGTCACCAGACATGATGTACGTAGTCCTGCAGGATGGACACAGCCGGATGGAGTCGCTGGACATGGTGAGTTTTTAATTTTTTGTAGCTCTTACATTTAGAGGTCGCATAAAGAGAAAAGGGAGACGAGCTATGGTCCTCAGTCTCTTTTATACAGGACCAGGGCCCACCTGATATGCAGGCATACATTAAAGCTCTTCACTATTGGCCAGATTATAAGAGATATAACCCCATAGGAGTGACTTAAGGGGCAAAGCCCATACAGACTAGAACTCAGAGTGACCGATTATCAAGGCCGGCTCTACGGTGGGGCAAGAGGGGGCGTTGCTCCCTCAAACAGATTTGGGTCACATGTACACACTTGAACTTTACTCCGATAAACTGACTATGGAAGCATGTTTTGCCCATGGTTGAATGATTCTTATTCAGCTCATCAAATAACACATACTTCCTGTTATTTATATTACCATCTACCCCATCTCAGTCATGGTGCCAGCACTTCCAACCAGCTCCCATTAAATATGTCATAAATGTTTTTCTTTAATAGGCCTGTTTGCTTTTGTTGGTTGAGTTGGTTCAGTAATGATAAAGTTACATTTACTGCCAGCAAAAATGCACAAAACTCATTTAATTTATTTTATTTTCAACATTTACAAAATGACAAAGCATGCTGGGAAATCTGTTAGTACAATCAAGTTTATTTGTTATCATAAACGTCATCATTGACAAACCAAGATCTAGTTTAGCTAACCTTTTAATGGAGAAAATCTAATAATCCTTTTAGTTCCGCGCAAATCTTTTGGAGTGCAAACTAAAAGATAAAAGAAAGATGTGTATCTTCAGTGAAAACTTCTCCAGAAAATAAAAAGAAGTCTCTGAAAATTCCACTTGGAGAACGACAGATCATGGGAGCTGGATTTCCCCTCCACCATCAACAAGTTTGCAGCGCTGAGTAAGTTGTAGGTTTTCAAGCCGTGCTTGAAGACTGTTGGAGGCTGACTTCGGTCATGAGGGTGTCGCAGAGCCAGTCACACTGGGCAGCCACAGATTTGCAAATCACCCTCACGTTCACCGTTTTTTTGTCACTATTCTGTTCATGAAGAGGGATTTGGCTAAGACGACCGGAAAACGCACAGTGTGGTCCAGGCTTAAAACAAGCAGCTGATATCAGTGATTTTTCTTTTCCTGTTGAAGTTCTGTTGTGTTGTTTGCAGAAACAAAAGTTGATTTTTTCAAATTTGCAACAAAATACGCCTGCACATTTGTGTGTGTCTGCATGTTTCTAGTAGCTAAAACCTGATGAGGAATATTTTATTTTATTATTTGTTGTTGTTTTTTTGTTTTATTCTAAATAAGTTTTACCCCTAAGACATTGCTACCTTATTGTGGTCTGGGGGTTTACATGCATCAGTGAGCTGCACAAGCTGAAGCTTAGTGTCAGGTGGGACATCATAGTAGGACAGGTCTAGGGTCATAATATAGAACAATAATACATTTGATCTATAAAGTGCTTTTCTAGACAGTAACAAGACAAGATAAAACACGCAGATTATGCAACAATAAAAAAATAAACTTTAAAACAGTTTTGAAAGGAGTCTTAAAAAGAGTTGTGAAGGTGCAGAGGTCAGAGCAGTTGTGGAGGGGTTGTGTGAGTGAGTTCCAGAGGGTGGGGTCAGCAATGGAGAAAGCTGTGTCTCCCCAAGTTCAGAGCTTGGTCCTGTGGAGGAGGGAGAGGAGGGAGTGGGATGGGGCATGGTGGTGGAGTTGGTCAGAGAGGTAGGAAGAGGCCATGTTATGGAGGACTTTAATGTGATGCACTGAGGGAGAGGAAGCCAATGGAGGTCTTGAAGAGACAATAGTCATGGGAGTGGGTTAATTAACGCAAAACACCTGCAAAAGCCTTTAAATTGTCTCTCAGTCTAGGTTTGTAGGCTACACAATCATGGGGAAGACTGCTGACTTGACAGTTGTCTAAAAGATGACCTTTGACACCTTGCAAGGAGGGAAAGACACAAAAGGTCATTGGCAGCAGTAGCTCAGGAGGTAGAGCGGGTTGTCCAGTAATTGGAAGGTTTCGATCTTGGCTACCGCCAGAGAATGCTGCTATTGTGTCCTTGGGCAAGACATTTAACCCACCTTGCCTGCTGGTGGTGGTCGGAGGGATTGGTGGTGCCAGTGCTCGGCAGCCTCGCCTCTGTCAGTGCGCCCCAGGGCAGCTGTGGCAACATTGTAGCTCATTCCCACCAGCGTATGAATGTGTGGTAACTGATTGTGTTGTGAAGCGCCTTGGGGGGTTGTAGAAACCTAAGAAGGCGCTACAAATACAGGCCATTTACCATTGCTAAAGAGGCTGGCTGTTCACAGAGCTCTGTGTCCAAGCACATTAATAGAGAGGTGAAGGGGAGGACAAGATGTGTAGAAAAAAGTGTACAAGCAATAGAGATAACCACACCCTGGAGAGGATTGTCAAACAAAACCCATTCAAAAATGTGGGGGAGATTCACAAAGAGTGGACTGCAGCTGGAGTCAGTGCTTCAAGAACCACCACGCACAGATGTATGCAAGACATGGTTTCAGCTGTCGCATTTTTTGTGTCAAGCCACTCTTGAACAAGAGACAATGTCAGAAGTGTCTCGCCTTGGCTAAATACAAAAAGGACTGGACTGCTGCTGAGTGGTCCAGAGTTATGTTCTCTGATGAAAGTAAATTTTGCATTCCCTTTGGAAATCAAGGTCCCAACATCTGGAGGAAGAGATGAGAGGCACAGAATCCACGTTGCTTGAGGTCCAGTAAAGTTTCCACAGTCAGTGATGGTTTGGGGTGCCATGTCATCTGTTGGTGTTGGTTCATTGTGTTTTCTGAGGTCCAAAGTCAACACAGCCATCTACCAGGAAGTTTTAGAGCACTTCATGCTTCCTGCTGCTGACCAACGTTATGGACATGCAGATTTCATTGTCCAACAGTACTTGGCACCTGCACACAGTGCCAAAGCTACCAGTACCTGTTTTAAGGACCATGGTATCCCTGTTCTTGATTGGCCACAAAACTCGCCTGACCTCAACCCCATAGATTTTCTATGGGGTATTGTGATGAGGAAGATGAAATATGCCAGACCCAACAATTCAGAAGAGCTGAAGGCCACTATCAGAGCAACATGGGCTCTCATAACACCTGAGCAGTGCCACAGACTGATGGACCCCATGCCACGCTGCATTGCTGCAGTAATCCAGGCCAAAGGAGCCCCAACTAAATATTGAGTGCTGTACATGATCATACCTTTCATGTTCATACTTTTCAACTTTTCTAAAATTCGGTTTTTTGCATCGGTCTTAATTGATATTCTAAATTTCTGTGATACTGAATTTGGGACTTTCATTGCCCTCCCTGGGTTGCCACCTTACTGTGGTGGAGGGGTTTGAGTGTCCCAGTGATCCTAGAAGCTAAGTTGTCTGAGGCTTTATGCCTCTGGTAGGGTCCTACAGGTCCTAGGTGAGGGATCAGACAAAGTGCAGCCCACAGACCGCTTATGAAGAAAAACATAAATGGAAAAAGTGTTCCTTCGCCCAGATGCGGGTCACAGGGGCCACCCTCTGGAACCAGGACTTCAGGTGGAGCACGTTGGCGAGCACCTGATGGCTGGGCTTTCACCCATGGAGCCTAGCTGGGCAGAACCCGAAGAGGAGATGGTGATTCCCCCTTCCCATGGGTTTACCACTCGTGGGAGGGGCCAAAGGGTTCGGGTGCAATGTGTGATGGGCGGTCTGATCCTCAGCTACAAAAGCTGGCTCTCGGCACATGGAATGTCACCTCTCTGGTGGAGAAGGAGCCTGAGTTGGTGTGTGAAGTTGAGAAGTTCCGGCTAGATATAGTCGGATTCACCTTGATGCATGGCTCTGGCTCCAGAACCAGTTTCCTTGATAGGAATTGGACACTCTACCACTCTGGAGTTGCCCACACTGAGAGGCGCCGAGCAGGGGTAGGCATACTAGTTGCCCCCCATCTTGGTTTCTGTATGTTTGAGTTTACCTCGGTAAGCGAGAGGGTAGCCTCCCTCTGCCTCTGTGTGGGGGGACGGGTCCTGACTGTTGTTTGTGCTTGTGGACCAAACTGCAGGTCAGACTACCCACCCTTTTTGGAGTCCTTGGAGGGGGTGCTGCAGAGCGCTCCTTCTGGTGACTCCCTCGTTCTGCTGGGGGACTTTAACACTCACATCGACAATGACAGTGAGACCTGGAGAGGTGTGGTTGGAAGGAACGGTCCCCTGATCTGAATCCGAGTGGTGTTTTGTTATTGGACTTCTGTGCTCGTCATGGATTGTCGATAATGGACACCATGTTCAGGCATTAAGGTGTCCATATGTGTTCTTGCCACCAGGATACCTTAGGCTGCAGCTCGGTGATCGACTTTGTTGTTGTCTAATCTGATCTGCGGCCGCATGTCTTAGACACTCGGGTGAAGAGAGGGGCGGAGCTGTCAACTGAACACTACCTGGTGGTGAGTTGGCTTCGATGGTGGGGGGGGATACTGGTCAGACCTGACAGGCCCAAACATATTGTAAGGGTCTGCTGGGAATGTTTGGCAGAGTCTCCTGTCAGAAGGAGCTTCAATTCCCACCTCCGAAAGAAATTCCAAAATGTTCCAGGGGAGGCAGGGAACATTGAGTCCAAGTAGCCCATGTTCCATGCCTCTATTGTTGAGGTGGCTGACTGTAGTTGTGGCCGCAGGGTTGTTGGTGCCTGCTGGTGGACACTGGCAGTTAGGGATGCTGTCAAGCTGAAGAAAGAGTCCTATTGGGTCTTTTTGGCCTGTGGGACTCCAGAGACAGCTGATGGGTACCGGCAATCCAAGCGGAATGCGGCTCGGGTAGTCGCAGAGGCAAAAACCCGGGCATAGGAGGAGTTCGGTGAGACCATGGAGCAAGACTTCTGCACGGCTTCAAGGAGATTCTGGTCCACCATTTGGCGCCTCAGGAGGGGAAATCAGTGCGCTATACCAACACTGCTTACACATGCACATGGTGTGCTGCTGACCTCGACTCGGGACGTTGTGGATTGGTGGGTGGAGTACTTCGAAGACCTCCTCAATCCCACCGTCATGTCTTCCAGTAAGGAAGCAGAGTCCAGAGGCTCTCCAATCTCTGCTGCTGAGGTCACTGAGGTGGTCAAAAAGCTCCTCAATGGCAAGGCTCCAGGGTGGATGAGATCCGCCTGGAGTTCCTTAAAGGTTGAATATGGAACACGGACACTCTGGCGAACACTCTGGCAAACTCTAGTGTTCAGAGGTTGTATCGCAACAACAGAACTAATTTTCCAGCTGTCGGGGTGTTGGTTCACTGCTGATACGTGAAGTGACCAGCCAGCACCATGTCCAGTGACAAATCATACAGAGTAAGGACTAACTTCTACTAATACGTTTTTTACAACAATATTTACCGTTACATCTTCTGGGCTCAGAATCAGCTGCTTGACTTGTCAAGTCCGCCATTTTACACAGTCCCCGCCTCACCTTGCAGAATGTACTTTTTAGCACAACAGTGCCCTCTAGTGGCTGGTGGATGTAAACATAAACCCAGTGTTGTGCCTGTCAAAATAAAAATTTGATTATTTATTTTTTTAAATATAGCTTTTAAAGGAAAAACTGTACATTCATTCTGCACACCTCCAAAATAACAAAAGTTATAACTGAACCCGACCTGGCAGTGACCTACGGGATCCAACCATGTATTTACGAGCCTGAGCCTCGCCTTGTGCGTAATGGCGCCCTCGCTTGTTGTTGAGTTGGGACAAAGCAAGCTAACAGCCAGGCATCGGCTCTTATGCTGTTGTGAAGATGGAATACACAAACCGAGTGGAGTTTTGTTTCCCATAACACGGATTATAACATGAGTCGTCAACAGTAAGACATAATTTATGCGTTTCACGGTATGAAATATGCTTTGTTGTGCTGGTTTGTTCGCTGCTGGTTCATATTTGTTTATATTCGGCCTTTATGCCGACATAAAGGCAAATCTCGTTTTGGAGTGCGCGTGCTCGTGAGGTGCATGTGAGCTGGTTGAAGAAGGCAAGATTAAACAAACGCTTCAATGTTAAATATCGGCTTCTCATCCAGTGAAAAATCATTAGGAAGCCATTATATACATTTTTTGAAGTGGAAAAGTGAAAATTTCAGGTGATGACTCCTTTAAAAATATAGCTTTTTATTAAAATGTTCCATATTTAACTTTTTAGGTTCTGTATGTTGTAGGGCTATGTTGGCTGCCGCGGCTCTGCAGTATCGAATGGACATCGGGGGCAGTTCCACTGGATTGGCAGACCAAAAAGGGGAACCGTAGGGTGTGTTCCAACTACTGGGGGGATCACACTACTGAGCCTCCCTGGTAAAGTGTATTGAGGGGTCCTGGAGAGGAGGGTCCGTCAGATATTCGAACCTTGGATTCAGGAGGAGCAATGTGGTTTTCATCCTGGCCGTGGAACACTAGACCAGCTCTATACCCTTAGGGGGGTCATGTAGGGCGCCTTGGAGTTCACACAACCAATCTACATGTATTTTGTGGATTTGGAGAAGGCGTTCGACCGCTTCCCTCTGAGGGTCCTGTGGGGGTTACTTTGGGAGTTTGGGGTATCAGGCCCTCTGATACGGGTTGTTAGGTCCCTGTATGACCAGTGTTAGAGCTTGGTTCGCATTGCCGGCAATAAGTCAGGCTCCTTCCTGGTGAGAGTTGGACTCCACCAAGGCTGCCCTTTGTCACTGATTTTGTTCATAACTTTTATGGACAGGATTTCTAAGCACAGCCAAGGTGTTGAGGAGATCCGTTTTGGTGGCTGGAGGAAGTTGATCTTGGGCTTTTGCTGGAGTGGTTCACAACCAAGTGTGAAGCAGCTGGGAT
The DNA here is from genome assembly GCA_006937985.1 of Aphyosemion australe. Classification (NCBI taxonomy): domain Eukaryota; kingdom Metazoa; phylum Chordata; class Actinopteri; order Cyprinodontiformes; family Nothobranchiidae; genus Aphyosemion; species Aphyosemion australe. The sequence goes on from SSNS01000052.1 coordinate 605,215, forward strand.
GAGAATCAGCTTCTCTAAATCCGAGACCATGGTGTTGAGTCGGAAAAGGGTAGAATGTCTTCTCCAGGTCAGGGACGAGGTCCTGCCCCAAATGGAGGAGTTTAAGTATCGTGAGGTCTTGTTCACGAGTGAGGGAAAGATGGAGCGTGAGATCAATAGGCGGATTGGTGCTTCATCCATGTTGTACCGGTCTGTCGTGGTGAAGAAAGAGCTGAGCCAGAACGCAAAGCTCTCTCTTTATTGGTTGATATACGTTCCAACCCTCATCTATGGTCATGAGTAGTGACCGAAAGAATGAGATCACTGATACAAGCAGCCGAAATTAGTTTCTTTTGCAGGGGGTCTGGGCTCTCCTATAGGGTGAGGAGCTCAGTCATCTAGGAGGGGCTCAGAGTAGATCCACTGCTCCTCCACATTGAGGGGAACCAGTTGAGGTGGCTTGGGCATCTGGTTAGGATGCCTCCTGGAAGCCTCCTTGGTGAGGTTTTCCAAGCATATCCAACCAGGAGGAGACCAAAAGGAAGACCTAGGACACGCTGGAGGAACTATGTTTCTCAGCTGGCCAGGGAACGCCTTGGGATCCCCCCAGAGGAGCTGGCCCAAGTGGCTGGTGAGAGGGCCTCTCTGCTTAGGCTGCTGCACCTGCTACCTGCCTTTGGACAAGTGAATGAAAATGGATGGATGGAATGGATGGATAGGAACATGTAAGAATTATAAGTAACATTTCCATAAAGTGCTAATTCCACTAAAAACCTTTTGTGAGTATTTATCACTAGAAATGAACTGATCAAGGTTTTTGTGCCCCTAATCCTGATCTGAGTCAGTTTAGGTTATTTAGCATTGTTTGAATTGTTTATTTTGGTAATCTTGCTAACTATTAATTTCATCAGCCAGTTTTAAAAATATTGTTTTGATCAACAGTTGTTGCTTTTAAACCAGCTCCGGTGGCCTAGTGGTATGAGTGTCCGCCCCGGGACACGGAGATCGGGGGTTCAAATCCTGGTCGGGTCATACCAAAGACTTTGAAAAAATGGGACCCATTACCTCCTCGCTTGACACTCAGCACCAAGGGGTTGGATTGGGGGGGTTAAACCACCAAATACTTCCCGAGCGCAGCCACAGCTGCAGCTCACCGCTCCCCACCATGGGGATGGGTCAAATGCGGAAATGTAATTTCACCAGTGTGTGATGAATACTTGGTACTGTAACTTTACTGACCTCTGCTATTCAGCAGGTGCATATAAAGATAAACATAGTTTGTAAACTGCATTTTAAACAATATTAATAATTTTGGTTGGAAACAGCAAATCTGAAGGTAGCTCTTTGTCGAGTTCTGACCTGCTTAAACTATAGGATTGATTGATGATGTAAAAATCACATAAAACACAAACTGTAGGAAGATGAGATGTAATGAGCTTGTGTTTTTGCTGTTAACTTTGTTTCAAATATTACTGAATAAAAAGACACATAAACTTCCACAGCAGGCCTAAAGTTCTACAGAAGACTTGATAGATATAGAATAGACTTTATTGATCCCTCAGTGGGGAAATTCACTTGTCACAGCAGCATCATCACTCAAAGGGTAATTAGAAGAAGATAAAAACAAGGATACATGTATATACACATAGGCAGTAATCTAGTATTGTAATCTTAGATCACTTAAAAAACCACAAATAAAAGATGAAAACAAACTTGGTACCAACACTATGCAGCATACTGTAAGAGACACAGACAACAATGTGAATCCGGTATTGCACAAGTATAGAACACATGAATATTGCATTGGTGTTATTGTGTACCAGGATGATACCAGCACAGCTTAAACTGAACAGTTATACACTCTTACAATTTCAACAGGAATTTTTACTATTTTTGCATAATAATTCAGGTAACTGTTACACTACAAATGGGTAGAGTTGTATAAGGAACCCTTTAGCTTCTTCTAGCCATAAAAGTCTGGGTATGAGAAGATCAAAGCTGCAAAATTCCAATTTGTCCAGAGTATAAATAGACCAGGAGTAGTCAACAGAAATTTAGGCCTTTAACTTTCATACACATCAGAAAAGATTCACTGCTATTGGAGAAATGCTGCTTGACACCAATTTTAAATGCACTCTAACTTCAGTCATCTTTCCTTAGATTTTGTTTAGAGGTGCAGGCTGCAAGCCTTGTGTTCCAAAAAAGGGCTGAAAAAGAAAATCCATCTTTGGGAGTAGGTGAAACAAATCTTTTTTTATTCTGGGTATGCAATGTCACTGATGGTATCAGATTCACAGACACGACTCCCACCCCCGTGTGGGAGGATTATGAGTGGACGGTACAGCCCATTGCTTTCTAATAACATCCTCTAATCTCTTGCCAGCTGCCCTTGAGGGTGTCCAGTCAGAAAACATTGCAACTTTTCACCTTCAATAAAACACCTCCTCCTCGCTCCTGCTTCATCACTTCCCAGGTAGGGGAGGGGTGCATACCCCACTCTATCACACTGATTGGACAGGGTTGGCCCTCCAGTTGGCTGTGGAGGAGAAAACCATTTTTATCCCTTACCCTGTCAGCCTGAATTAGCTGTATACAACCCCAACCTTTCAGCTGAACCTCCACCCATTACTGGCCGCGACACTGTCGGTATGGTTTTCTGTTTTCTTGGAAGCTTCTCTGGGCTCTCGCTCTGCCTCCACTACATCATATCCACTCCTTTTCACACACAATAGCCTCAGAGGGCATGATGTGAAATGTTGAAATCCTCTCTTCTTTTGTGTCAACCATCTTCAAACAGGTGGATTAACATCCATCCAGTTTGACAGGCCAACCTTTAATCCCACCCAGAGCACAAGTTAGCATCCCACGCTTCCCCTACCTTTTAAATAAACCTTCTTTGTGATTTTCATTCCAAACACTTTCATCCCCCATTACCATGATCCGTTCATCACAAGTTCACAGGACTCACTTTTAAAGTCTGTCATCATTTGTATTCATCATATTTTCAATTTTTCCCACTTGCTCACTCTAGGATGGACTCCAGATCCATAATAGGTTTTGTGCTTATATAGTGTCGTAGCGTTTCCTTTTCCAATTAGCATGGAGTCAGTTCTCCAGAACTAATCTCTCACCCTGCATATAGCCAGCTCCCCCATCTTTGATTTAACGCTTGGTGTGAATTTGGGGGAGTTGGAGGTGCACCCATGTTGGAGAATCCCCACGGCGCACAATGTGTTTACCTCCTGATTGCCCACCCTCCCAGGTTTAGTGCTGGTTTATGAAGCATGATATGAAATAAACCCTTTGCTGTCCTCCAACCAAGATTGGTGGCACTACTCAACTCAGGGAGCTTCATATTCAAGGATGAGTGCTTCTAGACATGTGATGAAGACAAAAAGGAAGAAGGGGGTAAGGGCAGGGATGTTAATTAAGGAGCGTGAGAAAAAGACAATCATAAAAGTGACCAAGGAGCAGAGAAGTTATAGTTCCAATTATCCAGAGCCAATAATCACCAAAACGATTGTTTTGGCTTGACCTGAAAAGACAACACTAGGATCATTTGTGTTCAGTAGCATTCAGGCATAGCAGCAGTACCATCACATCTAAATTTCTAAATATAAATCTTCAAAAACATTTTCATGAAAGCCACAAACACCCAGGTTTTTTCCTCTGTTTTAGCCCTAATTGCTGACAAAGTCTAAACCCAACCAGTGAGAAAAGGGCTATTAGTATGATCAGTGTACTGTTTATTATCACGGACGTTTAAAAAGTAATGAAAGCATTAATTGTGTCTGGTCACGGAAAATCCAGGCCTGTTTCAAACCATGGCTTCTCTTCATTTATGGTTAATAATAAAACCCATCGAGGTAGAAAACATTCAAAATGCAAATTGTTAACCTACCAGCACACGTACACACACACACACACACACACACACACACACACCACTCTATCAGAAACACATACCTAATGTGATTAGATAGACTAGTGCTGAAAAAATAAATTTCTGTTGATTCAGATCACCAAAGCAAAAACACAAAACACACAAAATTATTATTTATGACTTACCTAGCAGGTCATGCAAGATAGGCCATTGATCTAAACAGTAAATCATGGTACATGTGTTTATTATTCATAGAATCAGTCATACATGATGGATATGGAATAACACTTTCCCGGCTAAACAGAATCATTTTCTTGACTGTTTTTGCCATTGTCAGTTCCAATCACTCTGTTTCTCAATACATTTTAATGAAACTTTCAGAAAGTTTTATTGGATGTCTGCTTACAATTGATTAAGTTTTGGAGACATCCCAATTCAAGATGGCCACCACAGCTAGCCAACCTTAGCAAACAGAAAATATTGAGCTAAGGTTCAGGATGTTGGTAGCTGTGACTCATTACCAACACATACTTAGTAGGGATGCAACAATACTCGGTCCAAAACCAGACCGTACGGTACACCATTCACGGTCCAATAAGTCTTAGGGCCGCAGTCCAAAGACGCATTATTAATAATATTTTTGCATCTGTTTCATTCCGTGTGCCCACTCTAGTCTTGTCTGAAGAGCCCCGCTAATGCCTTTCAACAAACGTACATTATCAGCTCAGATAAGCACAAGAAAATGAGCCATGCTGTCGGTGTGTTGGATGTTTACAATACAACCGAGTGTCCTGAAGAGACTGGAGGTGATGTAGAGTTGCACAAACACAAGGAAAGATGATAGCCGTGAACTCAGAGAGTCACTTCATTTGACACCACCATTGCAACCCCTCACACAACACACTCCCAAATTTCAGATTTTCTTAAGCTTTACTACAATTCAAAGTGGACCAAAACCAAACCGAAACCGTGACCCAAAAACCAAGGTCCGGACCGGACCGTGGGCAAAGTGGACTGTTGCATCCCTAGTAATTAGTGTTAATTAATGATGTTTCAAACTTATGATCAATATTATAATGGTGACCAGTGACCAAAAGGAGTCAACCCTTTTTATCCCAGCAAACATTTTTTATGAACCTCTAGATCAGGGTTTCTCAACCCTGGTCCTCAGCGCCCCCCTGCCCTGCATGTTTTCCATGTTGCCCTTTCAAACACCAGTGTTTCCCTGCTGCCACACACTTGACACAAATGAGTGAGTGATTAACAGGCTTCTGCAGCCATGTGCTGAAGCAGAGACATGGAAAACATGCAGGGCAGGGGGGCGCTGAGGACCAGGGTTGAGAAACCCTGCTCTAGATGAAGTTTAATGGAATTCTCTGAGTCTTGACTTATAGCTGATTAACTTTTAAAGTGCTAAATGATACCATATGTGCCATTGACAATAAGGAATATTGTGTGGCTGTGCTTGTTGACTTGGCTAAAGCCTTTGACTCTGTAGACCAGGGATCCCCAATCCTGGTCCTCAAGGGCCGGTATCCAGCAGGTTTTAGTTGTAACTCTGCTTCAACACACCTGATTTCAATTAGGAAGTGATTAGCAGGCTTCAGCAGAGCTTGATGAGCTGCTGCACAGGTGATTCAACCACTGAATCAAGTGTGTTTGAGCAGAGAAACCACAAAACCTGCTGGATAGCGGCCCTCCAGGACCAGGATTGGGGACCCCTGCTGTAGACCATAACATCTTACTTAGCAGGTTCAAACATATAGGACTTTCTCAGGCATCCGTGGCATGGTTTAGAAGTTATATCTTAGACCGTATGCAAACAGTGAGAACAGAGGGTTACCAATCTGCTCCTCTACCTCTAACTATGGGCATTCCTCAAGGGTCAATACTGGGCCCAACCTTATTCAAAATCTATCAATAACATTGTTCATGCTGTTGACAGTTCTTATATACATTTATATGCAGACGACACCATTTTATATGCATGCAGTTCTTCTTTGAATGCAGCTTTGTCCTCCTTGCAGCACAACTTTAATTGTCTTCAACATGCCTTCTCCAACCTTCACCTTCATTTAAACACAAGTAAAACAAAGTTCATGATCTTCAACTGTAACTTACCACAATCAACTTGCCACTCTAGTATTGTTTCCCTGGATGGTACAGAACTACAACTTGTCAGTTCCTATAAGTATCTGGGTATCTGGCTTGGCAGCACACTTTCATTTGACATTCACATTAATTCGTTACTCTCTAAAGTCAAGTCAAGGATTGGGTTTCTATACCGCAACAGGTCATCCTTTACTCATTCTGCAAAGCAAACCATGGTCAAAATGACAATCCTTCCCATCTTAGATTACGGTGACATCATTTATAGGACTGCTTCCAAAAACCTTCTTCATAAACTCGATGTCATTTATCACTCAGCAATCCGTTTGGTCACTGGTGCCCCTTTCACTACACATCATTGTGATCTGTACTCACGCGTTAACTGGCCATCACTCCATTCCCGCTGGTTGTTACATTGGTATCAATTTATATACAAAACAATCATCGGTAGAACACCGTCATATCTTCGCTCATTACTCATCACTTCCAACAACCAGCGCATCTTACGTTCCAGTAACCTAATCTCTATGGTTATTCCCAAAGCTCGCACCTCCTTTGGCCGCTCCTCATTCCAGTTTGCTGCTCCCAATGACTGGAATGAACTGCAAAAATCACTAAAGCTCACTACCTACGTTTCATTATCTACCTTCAATAATTCATTGCATTCAATAGTTTCTGATCAATGTACCTGCTTCTGAGTACTTAAAGATTGTTTTAAGTCTGTTTTGATGGCTTGTACATATTATATATGAGAACAGTCCTTTGTTTTTATGTCTAGCTGTTTATCTTATCTTTATCTGCATTTTTTTAATCTTATCTGTTTTTTATCTTATCTGTTTTTTATCTTATCTGTTTGTGTAAAGCTAACTATGTCTCTGTTGCTGCTGCCTCTTGGCCAGATCGTCGTTGTAAATGAGAATGAGTTCTCAATCGACTCATCTGGTTAAATAAAGGTTAAATAAAATAAATAAATCTCAAGCAAAACCACGAGGTGCTTCACAATGACAAAAAAAATAAATTAAATTAAAACATAATAAATAAATAAATTCAAAATGATTTAAAACATCATAACAACGGGAAGAGTAAAAATTGTGATTACAAAATAACACGAAATCAGCCGTTCTACAATGTCAGATTCCCGTCGGTCACGGGTGTTTTAGCACCAAAAATGTCACACGGCTGTTTTTCCACCGAAATAATTATTTATTGGGTAGAATAATTAGTGGATGAGGAACACGCGTGGATGACTGAGACCTTCAGAATTGCTGTTCCCTCGTTCTGCCACTAGATGCTGTTCCTACGCACGGTCAGAGCTGTTCTTATATTTAGGAACATTTTCAAGCACAAGTACAAATTGGTAAATACCACACAATGCGTAAAATCGTTCCCACGCACGAAATACGCACAGATCTGTTTGTAAGTATGGTTGATAAATGAGGATTGATGGCTTACAGGAAAATAATTAAGAACCACTTTGACAACTCAGACCCATGACGTGCATGGCTAGGGATATGGCACATCACAAATCAGACCAGCACCAACTCACCATCCAACAGCCGCCATGACGTGACGACTGCTGGAACCATGATTCTAGCTCCAGCACCAACAAGCATAAAAATGTGATCTGATTTTCATCTAAGTCACAACAACAGACAATCACAGTCTGCTTAGACTATCCATCCATCCATCCATCCATTTTCTCCCGCTTATCCGGAGTCGGGTCGCGGGGGCAGCAGCTTAAGGAGGGAAGCCCAGACCTCCCTCTCCCCAGCCACTTGGGCCAGCTCCTCCGGGCGAATCCCAAGGCGTTCCCAGGCCAGCCGAGAGACATAATCCCTCCAGCGTGTCCTGGGTCTTCCTTTGGGTCTCCTCCCGGTTGGACGTGCCCGGAAAACCTCACCAGGGAGGCGTCCAGGAGGCATCCTAATCAGATGCCCGAGCCACCTCAACTGGCTCCTCTCGATGTGGAGGAGCAGCGGGTCTACTCCGAGCCCCTCCCGGATGACCGAGCTCCTCACCCTATCTCTAAGGGAGAGCCCAGCCACCCTTTGAAGAAAACTCATTTCGGCCATTTGTATCCGCGATCTCGTTCTTTCGGTCACTACCCAAAGCTCGTGACCATAGGTGAGGGTAGGAACGTAGATCGACCGGTAAATTGAGAGCTTCGCCTTTTGACTCAGCTCTCTCTTCACCACGACAGACCGGTACAATGCCCGCATCACTGCAGATGCAGCACCAATCCGCCTGTCGATCTCACGCTCCACCCTTCCCTCACTCGTGAACAAGACCCCGAGATACTTAAACTCCTCCACTTGGGGCAGGACCTCGTTCCTGCTTAGACTAGTACCATGCAAATAATTATATGGTTCCATGTTTTTATTGAACACACCATGTAAATATTCACAGTGCAGGTGGAAAATGTATGTGACCCGTTGGATGTAATAACTGGTTGAACCTCCTTTGGCAGCAATAACTTCAACCAGTTTCCAGTAGTTGCAGATCAGACCTGCACAACGGTCAGGAGTAATTCTGGACCATTCCCACTAACCAAGCAAAAGTCAGAATTTCATCTGCAGCAGTGGGTCACCCCC